>JAPZDY010000022.1:15284104-15298850 GCA_029783645.1 Ctenochaetus hawaiiensis | reverse complement strand
AACTTAACTTAAACTGACACTTGTGTGTTTGGGAAGTATCAGAGCCAATGCATAAGGTAAAGCAGCCCCAAATGGATATGACTGAGTTCAGTCTGTGGAAAGCGTAGGCTCTGGTTACTTCTGGAGACCAAACTCTGTCCTTTGCTGAAGTTTCCGTGATGAGAGCAACCTCAAGAGTCTGGGAAGGCTTTGGAGAAGGTGTCTCCATTTCAGAAAAGCAGTGGCATTCAAAAATGGATTAAAACTTGAACATTATTTATTGTGTTATTTCATTGCTAATTCATTTAAACAGTCATTTTGGAGTAAAAGCTTTTGAAGAAGAATGGACTGGCCTGCCACTGAACCAGAAAATTCTTTACAATACCAACTTTTCTCAGAGATCCACATGAAAATGAAACCCATGATAACGTAATCTGTTTCAATAAAACAGACATGAAAATACACTGTGAGTTGCTCTGCACTATATGTGTGAGTCTCTTTGTGTGTGTGTGTGTGTGTGTGTGTGTGTGCAGCAGTTTGACTGTGAGTGTGTGTCCAAAGCATTAGCATAGATAGATAGATTTTGATAGTCTTCCTTCAATTAAATAATAAAGCAGGTTAAGAAAGAGCACTCAGTATTAACTGTAATGGACTCCGAAATTACTGAGAATATACAAACTTTCCTCTTTGTGGTTGTGGAAAGCAAGAAGGAACAAGAAGAAATTATTGAGAGCTGCCCATGGATTCATATTACGAAAAGAAATTAGAAATGTTTGAAAAGCATAGTTTTGTGCGTGTGAGTGTGTGTGTGTGTGTGTGTGTGTGTGTGAGTGTGTGTGTGTGAGTGTTGTAACTAACAAACTGACGCATTTACTGACAAAACATGAGCCTGTGTTTTTACATTGTGTATAGTTTCTGTCTTTGATACCACCATACTCCATTCATGTCTGCATTAAAGTGACTTCTTTCCATTTTGCATGATACTTTTAATGTTTATGTGTCTATGTGTCCATATAATATAGTATAGTTGTTTTCTTTTTTTTAAATAACATAACACAACATTGCTGGAAAAGAGAAATAAACAACCTTAAAAACCTTAAAATATTTAGGTCTCTGTGAAGGCTGATAAAATAACACTTTACCACACTGTGTCTGTTTTATAACAGCTGTAGAGATGGATAGGTGTAGATTAAAAAACAACAACAATAACAATAATATATAAAACATTTTTGGGTGCAAACGAAATGGCTCAAATATGCCATTACAGATGCGGGGGTCATGTAGTGTATAATAAGTGCCAAACTTTTTATTTCTTTATTTAATTGTATCGTGCCTTGGTATCAAAGCCTGCATTTCACACGTTTAGGAGCTCATATGCAGCTCAGGGCGGGGGTCTGACTTGATGGGCCCTATTAGTATTCCCGTCCTTTGGGTGCGCAGTGTTGCCAGCCACAGAGCCACGTCAGGCCTGTAGCAACTGCTTGTCTTCTACTGCCTCTCCAAGGTTAGAGATAGGCCCGCCCGACGAGCTGCGAGCACTCGAAGACGCAGACACAGGGAGCCGAACTGACACAAACCAAACCGAGAATCAAGTTCTTTCACCGCTCTGATTTTTCTCCGGGCACAGAGGCATTTAAAAAGTCGGCTGTGCGCTGCGAAATCGTCAGCGGGGACATTTGTGCAGCGTTATTTCGTCTCTATAAGGAGGTTTTGCAGCTAAGAACAGATCGTTATCGCCCGTGCTTTAATGGAAACGCGCAATCACAAAAAATGGTTGCATTTGGAGAACATCCGTGAATGCGATCGTCTCCTTCCGACATCGGTGCGTCAGAGAAGACACCTCAGCTAGCTGGACTCTAGGTTTGGGTGTGAAGTCTTCACTGTGCACCGCGTGCAGCTGGAGTGAAGGTGACTTGCGCCCCGTCGCAGTCAAGGCAATGCGGAGAGGAGTCGCAGGCGCTCATCCGGTACTTTTCCTGCGCTCTGAGGCTCGTCTGGGAAAATATTTGCTCCGTCTCCCACACTAGAGGGGAGGAACGTGAGAGAGACAGGCAGAGCAATAACAATAATCGAGGTTCAACGCAGCCAGTAGTTGGCGAAGGTGAATTGAGCGTAAACGGAGGAGAGAATAAGGTGAACAGTAAGGTGCGGGGTTGTGAGGCAGGAAGAGAGAAAGTGGTGGAGTTTTGGGGGGGAAATAAGACTGAACCGTTCTGTATTAGGGCTGTTTTATTAGTGGATGTGTATGCATGAGTTCTGCATCGAATGGGCGCAAAAACCGCCCCAGATCTGCCGGGAACATCTTCCAGATCGGCAAGCCTCCTTACCGAGACCCACAGAGGAGGGAGAGCACCGAAAGTACCCGCAAAGCCCAGCGCGCCGTGGCCGACTGCAGAATGGTAGGTTTGCGACACGTCAATGCCTGCATGGTGCCTCTTATAAGGAGTGCTGTGTTATTATCCCAACCTTTCTTTGTTTTAGGACGATCAGCTATCCCGTGCATGCAGGATGCACAGACGACAGCTGTTAATAGCTGCAGAAAAAAAAAAAAACTGTAACCCGGTCTGGGAGCCTAAAAATAGCTGTATGCATTTGCATTGCTTTGTCGGCAGTGAAGCCAAACAGATCATCTCGGCGCGTAGATTGACTGTGTGATTTGCATTTGGAGTGTAGAAAGCTGTCGGTGAATTTAGGCTGGTTTGATAAATGCATGAATTACAAGATTGTCCGTTATCGTGGTACAAAGGTCCCGTGTTTTGACAGATACAGGCAGGAATGATCATGTGTACTGGCCGCTTCCCTCATCAGTGAACGCCATGGAGCCTCGCAGCTCGTATACAGGAGTACAAGCAGGGTGCTATGCAGGAGTTGCACAAAATGCACGAAATATTTGTGCCCCAAGCTCAAGCTCTGAGGTTATGCAAACAGCCAAACTTAGCATAATAGGATCCCCGCCAATGAGAAATCTTCATTGGGCTCTGACTTTGCGGGTTATTTTAACGGCAATGCTTCACTTTTTGCTTGATCATATGTTTCTCTCAGAGATCAATGGGCTTTTGTGACCGCAAATGTGCAAGGTTGCAATTTTAAAGTAGCCTTCTTCTACTGAATCCCAGCGTGCACCTGCACCAGCAGATTATTTGTCAGGGTAGAAAAAAAGAGATAAAAACAGAATACTAAGACTGAATACGGTGCTGTACGCATTTCTTTCTTGACTGACACGTTTTTCAAGTCAACATGCTGGCAAAGGATGCAAGCTTTTCTACTGTAAATGACCAGAACAGGAAGTTTGTTATATTTGTGGGGTGCTGACTTTACTGGGTCTTTTGGGAAATAACTTCTTTTTTGTGTGTGTTCATGTTATCGTAATACAGATCGTCCAAGAATTCAATACCCTTGTGGCTCTGTACCGTGAGCTGGTCATCTCCATTGGCGAAATCACTGTCGACTGTCCGTCTTTACGGGCCGAAATGCAGAAGACCCGAACTAAAGGCTGCGAAATGGCGAGAGCGGCGCACCACAGTCTCTCCTTGATATCGGGGTGAGTTGGCACCGACGCTGTCCAAGGTGCTGAAAATTCAGTGCCTCCCAAAGAGCCCTGAACGTGTGAACGGCACCAAACGGGGCGCTCTCTGCAACACACTGCTGCGCCTAAAGTTGAAAAGTATCTAATTTTACCTCTAATTTGCATAAGCATCCCCGTTTTTAGGCACATGTACACTTAAGCCTGCTCCTCTACACTTCAAAGAAATCAGCCAAGTGTCTGTTCCATTAGTGTTAAAACCAGTGAGCCTGAAGTGGGGAAAGAGTTTTTTTGGGGGAAAAAAAACAGAACATGAGATTGGCTTTTAAAAACCACGATGTCTCATAGTCAGCTTTACCGGGAATCACCACAACATATCGTAACTGACCACTTCTCGTTAATATGGGCCTTAATGCATGAAGTGGGATGCTTCCCAGGATGAAAAGATAACACCACCAATAATGTGGAGCTAATGAGTTTGCACTGTTGCTTTTAGTTTATGTGGGTTGTGTCTTTATCATGGTCGCAGGAACATTTAGATACCAGCATACTTTTCAAAAGTGGATGTTATTATTTCCTAGAGTGCATTATAATCACATAAAAACCCTGAATCTCAGGTTTTTATTGCCATTAAAAACAGATGTTAACTAAGCAGTGACAGCAAAGTGATTAGATTTGAAGTTTTATCACTCTTTACTGAATCAAGAAGATTTTTTAAGCATATATCAAAGAGTTACTTTATGATAGAAGCTTTGGTTGAAGACTTAACAGTAATAGACGCCTATTGTGTCTGTTGCTTTTGGCCTGCAACCTCCACTGAGCTAGCGTCTACTCCACGCTGGTGCCAGTGGAAGAAGGGCAGAGTGAGGCTTGGGATTTGAAGGTCCTCAGTGAGGCTAAGATGCCAGCTGACTTGGCACCCTGAGACTTACTTAAATAACAATCGGATGGACTGAAACCAGTGGTGACAGAGATTTGAAGGATGTGCGCAATGATTGCTATTTGCCAAAACCAGGAACAATAACAACATCGGGTTCACTCCAGCTATAGCTCATATTCCACCTTAAACAGATTTATTGGAGACCTGAGAAATCAGTCAACGCTCCTACACTAAATATCAGCCCGCCACATTTTTGATGAGGATGAGTCAAAATGTGTTAGCTACTCTGGTCTGTGACCTATTTCCTGGCTTAATAATTTATTCACTCACTATATCTTACAGTGATTTAAGAATGCATATCCTTCACTGTCTGTTACATGCATGACAAAATCTACCCGTTAAATGTACTGAAGCTTTGCATCACATGTGCGTGACACACTCAGGGTTTGCCAGTAAATGTTTTTACTGCATGTTTCCTGTCACGTGGGGGCATGAATCATACAGCATACATTAAACATGGGAACCTCAGTCGTGTTTTATTATGATGATTTGATAACATCTTATTTGAATCTTTGGAGAAACTGCAGTTTACAGTGCAGCACAGTTTATTCTCTTTCCAGTATGTAAATGGCAATTATACAGCATGATACACTTACATCTGTCTCTCCAAGACAACAAGCACTGTCCATTATAGCCCTGTGCTTGAATTTCCTGCTGCTGCTATAGAAATAGAGATGGTGCCGCAGCTTTAGAGAGAACTCTAAGTTCCCACTGATAACAGCATCAACATCATTGTCATAATCATCACTAGCACATACTCTAAACCTCCTTCTCTAAAAGCTCTCCAGGCCATTTTAGTGTTTGTCTCCGCTACGAGAGACACAGAGCTTGAATTAGACAGCACAGGTCATTCCCCTTTAATCAAATAAAGCCAGTGTGTCTGAATGGTTTGAGTGATGCGGAGCCTCTCCGATGTGCTAGAGGAAAGCTGATAAGCAGGATAGCATTGATGACAGCTAGCAACAGTGCTGCAGAAGGCAGCGCCGTGTCAAAACAAGGATGCGAAGGAGACGCTTGCTGTTGGAAGAGGGGAACGCAACAGCATGATTTGTGTGAGAAATATTTGTACCAGGTGCAAGTTTCACACCTTTCATCGCTGTCACTTTCCCACGTGATATGACACCCACTGAATATCACCTGCTGTAGCTTCCCCTTAAACACCAGATTTATATGGTTGTGAAGCTACTGTGGAGTCTCATAAAAGCCAGTGATCGGCTCTGGGTAAATAGAAGAAGTGCTCAGAGAGGGTGTTTATGTTTGAACTTCTTCACTCCATTTTATTTATATATTCTCAGATGGTTGAACAAGCTAGAAATATGGACACAATGAGAGCACAAAAAAAATAATCAAGCAAAATCCAGTCAACAGTGATTTTGACCTTGTGTGCTGTTGACACCAGACAACAAAAACAAGTCTAAATAAAAAGAGTGGTCCTAGTAACTCATCATTAATGTAAAATTTAGAGCTTATCTATCATCTAATTGTCTTATGTTCTTAAACTTCATAATCCTTTCTGACATTAGCAATCACAACCCCCAGTAGAGTGATTACTTATGTCAGAAATTATAACCACTATAACCCCCAGTATAACCTTTAGTTATCTTTCATATTTTTAAAAGTTAAAATATTTCAAAATAAGAGCCTGAAAGTGATAGTTGTTGTTTACTGTTTATGATGTGAGATAAAGATGTACATGCTGAAAGTAATCAACAAAAGATGGATGTAAGTTACTGTTTTCTCACCATCTAAGTGGGAATATTCCTCAAACACAGGGATCTCACACTGTAACAACACAAACCACAACTGCTTTTTTTTCTTTCTGCTCTTCCTTTTCAACAAAATCAATTCAGCAATTAAGCTAGTACTGACATTAAATATGCATGAGGAATAATATTTAGAGAGTTATTGAACCTACATTATGTTAATATTTCCACATTAAATCGTCTTAAAATTACTGTATCTTTGTTTTATATTTAGTTGAGTTGTGTCCTTACATTGTTCTTCCAAGATGCTTGAAGCCCAGGCTAATATTGTTTAAGGTAAAAGTGCATTTCATTTCATTGTCTGTCACTTCTGGTGTATCACTAGTCAGAGTGTGAAGACAGAAGTGAGCAACGTGACTAAACGTAATGTAAATAAAACTTTAATGCATTAACTCATCTGTGAACATTTCCGTCCGAGTCAGTTGGATAGATTTTCATCTGAAATGGTGGCTTTTAAACAATTAAAATGTCCCATGATTCCCTGCTACTTTACGTAATCAAACTACATTTTTTGTTTTCATTGTTTTGCAAGAGAGACCTCTAGTGGCGGAAATTACATGCTGTGTGTTAAAGTTTGTGATTTGCCTCTTATTCTTCACTTTTATTTACTTTTTACTGTTCTATCGCATATTTATTTCTACTCACATAGATTGGGACAGTCTTTCCTTTTATATATTGTTGCATGCAGTTTGAAAGTAATATGTGGACCTTTGATCTTTAAATGGAGCTGCTGCTAATAATAGGTTTAACACATATATGTGTTCAAATGGGCTGCACAGGAAGGCATTAATCTATCTATGATTTCCTTTTTAATAGATAACAAAAAAGACTTTTTTTTTTTTTTGCCTAATCGTAACCATAATTGTAAGTTGAATCCATAAAGTTGGTTATTGTCTCTTCAGTTCATTGAGTTTAGGCTAGCTGGTAACCTCACTGTGCTTCTCCAATGTGCCATTTCAGGCCCGAGGACGGCGAGATCCACCCTGAGATCTGTAGGCTCTTCATTCAGCTGCAGTGCTGTCTGGAGATGTACATCACTGAGATGCTCAAATCTGTCTGCTTGCTGGGCTCCCTGCAGCTCCACAGGAAAGGTTAATATATGAATAAGTCTCATGGCATAAATTCTAACTAAATTCATATACAGCTGGTGTGTAGGTGTGAGTATATGTTTATGTGTCTGTTGATATGCAGTACGCTTTGTTTCTGTTTATTGATCTAAAGAAATCAAGACAATCACAACACTAGCAACATTTATTCAGATTATCAGTTAAAACTTAACTAGCAGCCTGATCAACAACACATGAACACATGTAAACCAGTACTTTAAACGTTTTTCACGAAGTTTACAATGATCAAGAGATCTGATGAGTGATTTTATCTTTTTTCCACCTCCTTTTCCACATATAATAATCTGTGTATTTGACATACTTGTTTAAAACTAGCTGCTCTCTGTTCTTTAGGAAAGGATTCCTGTGGCCCTCCCGGGGTCGACGGTAAGGTGGAGGAGAGCTCAGACATCCCCATCCTGGAGGACACCTCCTCCTCACCCACTGACTGTCCTCAGCTCTGCTGGCTGGTGGCCACTGACATAGAGAACATAGAAAAGTAAGAAAATTTAAAAAATACGTGTGACTGACTGTTGTTTTTTTGTGTGCGTTTATGAGGTGAGTCATTGTACGTGTTCGTGTTTATTGATCAAAACACATTTGTGGAAACTGCAAGTGAGTATTATTTTTTAGTTTTTGTTACATTACAATGAGGTTATAACAATTTTAACATTTTGCTTTCTATCATTTATTTATCATATTAATTAACAATTCATTCTTTTTTGAAGTGACACATAACATCGAATGAAAAACTAATTTCATTAATCATACTTCAGTTTTTTTGCTCTTTAAACTTCCAATGTAGTACTTGATTATTAACAGCTGGATTTGTCAAAAAGCTGGGGAGTTTTTTTGTACAGTTACATAACAGTTTGTGCACTGACAAGAATTGAAACCAAGGAAAATAATGAAAAAAACCTTCAAAATCTTAATCAGGGCCCGAAAATATTCAGATATGTGTTAAAAATGTCTGCCAATCTTTATTATTTACAGTATGTGCTGTTACTGTATTTAGCAGAATAGATCAAATATGATGTATTGTATTGTCTGTAGTCGTAATAATTTATAAAACTCAAATATTAAATTCAGCCAGTGTTTATTATATTAGATACTGAATTTAGGCACAAATACATTTTAATATGCAAAATACGATATTTTTAAGATATGTTTTAGATGACACTTCAGTAACAGTGCAAGTGTGTATTTATTTGCTAATGCTGTGACAGGCCTGAGTGTGTGTGTGTGTCTGTGTGTGTGTGTGAAATTATACTACATGACAGAAGCAACATGTAAACTACATAAAGGTCCTTGTTGTTGCAGGGATATGAGGGAGATGAAGAACCTTCTCAGTAAACTCAGGGAGACAATGCCTTTACCACTGAAGAACCAAGGTAAGAGATACCAAAACACTTTCTTTAAACACATAATTATTACACCCACAGCCTCACACACATCATAACCCCACAGAACACTAAAACATGCAAAATCTTAAAAAGACAAAAAGTATAGAAGCATTATTTGGGTAAAAGAGCGACTGTGGCTTAAGAAAAAGTTTGTCATAGCTCGAACTGGCCAAGATGTCTGACTTGGCAGTGGACTGCCTGTGTTCTTGTGTCCAGATGACAGCAGTTTGCTGAACCTGACTCCCTACCCGCTGGTCCGACAGAGGAAGAGGCGGTTCTTTGGGCTCTGTTGCCTGGTAACCAGCTAAGGGCCCCGCCTTCGTGGGTAGGAGGCGGCAACAAAGACACCATTTCCCACTGTCCTTCACCAGTCGTGTCTCCCACCAATCTATTACTGCCATTTTCAAATAAATTGTCTCTTTCTCTTTTTTTTAAAGGCTGCCCATTTTATAATTTTATTTTGTAATACAAATAAGAATTGCAACTGCAATGTACTGAAAACAAAAGTCATGAACATATATTTTAAGATATTTTGCAACAAATTTTCCCTTTTTTGGTAAAAAAGAAGTGAGATATCTGCTTGTCCAATGTTAAAGAGAATGAGAGGTAATTTAAATAATGTCACTGTTCAATGACTTCCATGAACCTGAATGAATGATGGATTCATGTTTAAAAAAAAGGGAATATAATTGTCTGTTTTTGTCAGAAATAATGTAATAACTTATGAATAGATGCCATCCAAATATTTGAGGATGGCACGTGCAAAGACAAAGTTATACATTTGTCTGTCTAAGCTGAGATGACCGGTTTGTGCAGAGTAAGTTTGTTGTGTCTACAGTCTGTTTTCTGTTTCTTGCTGTTTTTTCTTCTTAATGTACTTAATTTAGTCTTCCATAAACCAAGAACCTGTACCCAACTTTAACTTTCCAGCTTCAAAAAGAAATATATGATACAATAATCAAAAAGAAAACTTCTTTGCACACAATATCTATCCATAAACAGACATTAGACTTGTATATACACATACTCTTTACGCAATGCTCTATGAATTATTTTCAAAGTTGGATTAGGTTTGCAAAGAAATTTGTTGGTGGGTGTAAGCGGGGAGGGCCTCCCGCTGTCTGATGCAGTCAGTGCAGACAGAGGGCAGGCAGCATGGGTCTTGCTTATCAATGATAGTGATCAATGTTTAGGGCACGATGAAGGTACACTAGTCAAAGCCAACATAGGTCATTTTACATTGTTAATAAAACTTTTGTTATTGAAACTCATTCGGTAGTCTGTTATTTTCTTGCATGCAATCCACAAAAATGTCCACTGGATGGAGACAAACAACTAAAAAAGGCAAACTGTCACACCTTAAGGTGCTGGGTAAAAATTCAGCTGTGAGTCAGACTGATTTCATTTAATGGACTGATTGCACTTAAGTTAACTGCCAAAGGGAAGCCTGATATTTAGTAATTCATATTTTTGGGACACAAACAGGCCACCATTTACAGTCTGCTCTTTTGATATTTTTCTCTTGCTTGTTGAGGATTGTTCTACTGCTGTGCCTGTGTTAAGAGCACATGTTTCTGTCTGGGAGGTATAGAGAAGCACAAAGATGGAAGAAAATTGAGGGTGGGGGAGGAAAAGCCAGATTATCTTTCATTGAGTCTATAACAGGCAGCTTTTGTTTATACTAACAGAGGGATGTTGAAATAGAGGGAAAAGAAACGGAGAGGAGAGAGATTACAGTCAGACCTCAGACAGGATCCAGCTGGTCACCTACTTTTGCTGCTGGAATGAAGAATGTTTTTAGGCTTCCCCAGCTTGCAGCAATCAGTAACTGGCATGGTTTCTTTCCTTATCAACCCAGAAATTTTACACAGTATTTAACATAATTTGTACATGCAGATGCATGAATTCAAAAGTCTATATGCCCAATGCATGCAGGGATACACACACCAGGACAACATAAGCACTGTATAACTAATAAAGTGATAATATTTTATTCTTGTAAGTAAATCAAAATATTTATAACATAGAAACAGCATTTTTTTTCCTGTGGAAGCCATATATCTCCATGTTGGTGGTTTCTTAAATAAATCAAAATATAACTTGCTGATTATCTGCTTCCTGAGATGAATAAACTGCTTAAAAACCAAGTAAAGAAATATCTTAGTGTTCAACCCTCCTGTAGAGTTTCAGAGACCTTAATATTCTATGCAAGGAGGAGCAAATTCTATTCTGCTAGCTTTTGGTGGCACAACAACTTACTATTGTTGTTTTTTGCATCTTTATTTTCTTATCCATCTATGTATTTATAACAAGTTTCTATAGTGTGTTATGATTAAGAGTTCATAAGCAGTGACACAGACACAAACTGCCTGTTTGTGTCTTAATATTCTGTTCCCCAAACAAATTCTGTGTGCACTCAGTTTTTGTCTATAAGCCCTTTAGGTGCATGTGTTCAAGCTCTCAAGCTTTTCTAGGACGTGCCTCTCACTCACCAGCCTCTGTGCACAAAATGGTGTAAATGAAGGATGCACATCTGCCACCAGTAAGCATTTTGGTGTGATGAGGAGACGGCAGCCTGTGTCTTCACACAGTTTCACGGACGGGCTAGGACACACATGCGCTCACACCGTGAGGAGGCAGCGAGCCAGAGGCAGGAATAGACTGTCAGCAGGGGTTTGCTTGGCAGGCAGAGTGCTGTCTGGTTTATGAAGCACAGGGCATCTTTTCAAATAGACCATATCAATCCAAAACACTGTTTTTCAAACATTATCTCAAGGGACATTTGGGATAGGAAGCAATTTTTTTTCTGAATCCAGACCTACTTCATGCAGTGTATTGTTCATTCAACATATTAAGAAATCAACAACACACAGGCTGGAGAGACCACACTGCACATGCTGTGTCTGTGGATACCAATCTCTCTATAATAATTTCATCTATTTCTAGTTATGTTTTGGGAAAAATTTTGCCTCCGAATATGTCAGAGCATCAGAAATAATGAAAAGAGTTCAACATAGCTGGTGTTTGCTATTTATTTCTTTGTTTTTTTTTACAGTTTTACATCAGGTGCACACATGTTTAACACTGTAATTTTACTAAAGCAGTGACAATTGGTGCAATAATAATTAACAGGAAAATTATTAGGAAAGTGTTAGAGATGATAAATGTGTAAATGAGAATGAAGACAGAAGGGCATAATCTCAAAGCCTCCTCCTGTATCCTCACTCAGCGCAGGGCAGGATGCTGACAACTGATACCTTTTCTCCCTTACATCGCTGTAGTCCTGCTTCACACTCACTCATGGTTTGATTTGCTGCAGTCTCATCCTCCCCAATACGAACACACACATTTATTCCTGGGTTCAAGCAATCTGCAGAGTCCTTACAGCGACACTCACTGGTTTGATCTGAAAGAGTGTGGTGGAGACGAATGAGAGGAGTACAAATGGCAAATGCTGTATGCTATTAGGGGTTGTTTGTAACTTTTTGAAATCCCTACCGTCACAGGTCTCCCACATGTGACAGTTTGTGCAGCCTCTGTTGCCCACTGGCCACTTGCAGGTGCTGTCTTCTGCTATAATTTGATTTTTCCCCATACACTGCAGTGCATGCATTTTGCACACGTTCAGAAGGACTGATTTTCTACCTCCAGCAGAAGTGGCGCACACCTCTAAAGACGAACTGATAAGAAAATCATCACGAAACACAGTTACACAAAGAACGAGTGACTCAAATCAGTCCAATTTGTAAAAAGTCACATGGCCAAATTGATAATAAGTAAAGTAAACATACCCGCATTCAAAAGGCATTTTGCAAACACACACTCCTCTGGCAGACTTCTCCCATGGTTTACATTGCACCAAGGGACTGATCTGTGGTACCACATTGACTGTGGGACACAAAGAGGGCATTATACATACATCGAAGGTATGGTAATGTGAAAAGTTAGGGTTAAACTGAGGTTCAGGTTAGATCTTTTTACTCATCGGCTCTGTGTAGGCCGTTATTTCGACTATTACACTGAACCTCAAACCATAATTTACCTGGGCTGCATTTGATGTCTGCTGGGTTGGGGGAAAAATTTAAACTGGGGTCACATATGACCGTTGCTTCTCCCAGCAGTTGTCTACCAGCTGGACAGGATAAGGTGACCGTCTCTCCAATAGCATAGGCCTCTTCTAAAGGAGTGGCTATGACATCATCCGCAAGGGTACCAATCTTGCACACTGAGACTGGGAGAAAAGTTGGACGTTTACAAAGTAACATTGTAATTCACTGCGATAGTAAATACTTGAACTTTATTAATGGGAACTCACTTGTGCACAGTCCAGGCCTGCTAGACCAGGTTTGATTAGCAGTGCATTCTATAATGGTGTGACCGACAAGATAGAAACCGTCAGTGCATCTGTACTCAACACTGCTACTCACGAGGTAAGTGTCCTTTGGATCCTGAGAAGCATGTGATGACAAAAAAGTGATTTAAGTCTATTTTTCATGTATAAAAGTGTAAGGAATCAACTCACAAAGGAACTCAAAATAAAAGACTTAAATATTAATAACACATGTCCCTCACTGCTGTTTGGCAATGCATATTTCACTTTCATAGCCCCCCTTTCATTGCCAGCTACCCTGGCTTGTGATCTGTTAACTTAAGACTAGCCAGCCTACAACCCTGTGTGTCCTGATCTTCACTGTGATCTTCAATGTGTCTGGGGTGGGGTATGGGTGTGTGCAGAAAACCCACCAGCCACTCCAGATCTCTGGAGGATAAACATTATAATACCAGGGCAAAAATGTTTGCATTATCTGTTCCACACTGCCTATTTGATTGAAGCTTAGGTTTACCAGGACGTAGCCGTTGATCAGAGCAGGTGGGGATCCACATTTCTGACTTGCAGGGACAGTTTGGTCAAAGCATTGAGGCTCCATGGTTCTGTGGGAAAAAAACTTCTTTAGGGTAAAACTAGTGGTGTCCATTACAGAAAGTTATAACATTCACATTAAAAAACGAAACTAGAACTCGCTCTGACTTTAAATATTGCAGATCTTGATCTTCACAGTTGGACGTCTCGGTGGTTTCTCCGATACAGTGTTGCCCCCCGTTCTGAGGACTGGGATTAGAGCAGGATCTATATCTTGACCTTTGCCCCCCGGAGCATGATGACCAAGATGACCAGCAAGTCCATCTGCCATCGATCACTCCTTAATGAGTAAAAAAAAGGAGGGAGAAAGTAAGGAGTTTTATAACCCATGTGTTAATATGCAATAAAGTGTTACTAAGGTGCTGTATTCAGCCTGGTAAAAAGAAAAAATGACCACCATTAGAGCATCCAACATCATTCAGAGAAGTAACTATAGGCAACTTTATTAAGACTGTACAATAAATAAATATATTTAAATAATTAGACATGGCCATGACAAAAAGAAAACATACAAGTCCACCTCCAGTTTTAGTTTATTTAAAGCATTAATTTGACATTTTGGGAACTACCAGCAGTCTGATAATTTGTCTTAAGACCCTAAATGTGAGAAAACAGTTGGAAAGGCTCTATCTGAAGGTAATCTGCCAAACAGCACCTCTGAAACTTACTAAACCAAAGTGTTGTATCTAGTTTCTTAAAGCCATACAAAAACCAAAGATTAAAAATAAGCAACCAGGGGAGACTCCAGGAGGCTGCAAAATAGAGACTAAACTAAACATATTTAAACTGCCTTTTAATATGTTTAGTTTTTGCACAGATATAAGACTAAGGGTATAAGCTACATGCTTTGAACTGAAATAGGGATCACTCACTGAATTAACTGCATCAGAAATTTGAGTGGTGCATGAGGGAATGTTGATTCCTTTTGACAAAGATAGATGACAAAGAGACAACTACCTACTGGTGCTGCTTTATACACTGCTCACAAAAATTAAAGGAGCACTTTAAAGAAACACATTAGATACATCAGATCCCAATATGAAGTTGGATATCTATACAAATAACGACAGGGCAGTGTCTTAGGAACAAAAGGATGCCAAGTCTTTTAATG
>JAPZDY010000022.1:15267325-15284004 GCA_029783645.1 Ctenochaetus hawaiiensis | reverse complement strand
AGCAGGGACTAATCAGTGAAATCAGCTGGTGGAGTTTTTGGTTGGAAAGAAAACCTGCAGCCTCTCGGTCCTCCATGGCACGAGTTTGACATCCCTGCCCTAAGACCAATTGAGGCCAGATTGACAACAGGGATTATAGCACTGAAGTAATTTACAGAGGTTGACTTCAGGGACTACGAAGACACAATAAACAGAGCAAGGAGCATGAAGAGGCACAGAAGTGAGAAAAAGGTCAGGCATCACCATGAATCATGTTTTGGTGTGTTTGTGTGTGTGAGTGTGTGAGAGAGTTAATAAGACAGTTAAGCTCAAGACAGAATGAGCTTGGACTAGCTGATAAGCATGCTATTATCAGTAAATTTCTCTGCAATACAATATAGATGTCTTCGGCATAAAGTCAGAAGTGCTACTTTTTTACATGAAGTTGATCACTTCAAACCTTTTTTTTTTAACAATTGAAACTTAATTTCTGGTCATATTAAACACATTGCTCTTTTAAAGACAACATGGTTGATAGATACTAATAATGATCAGAATAATTGAGAGTTCAAAAGGTCAAGATTAAAGTCTCTAACTAAAGTCTCAAACTAAAATGTTTAATAGACAGTCAGACATTAATCTCACTAAACACACATTAAAAGGAAACCAGCTACTAGCCACTAACTATTTCTCCAAATTACAATTGTTATTTTCAATGCCTTCACAGAGAGATTACTGCGGATGAAAGCTTGTATCACCAGCACTTTGCAAGAGAGAGAAAGTTAAGACAGGCATAGAGTATTTATGAGTTTTAAGATGTGATATAGTCTAACAAACACTGGAGGGCAATAGAGATTTGATAACTGGTTTCTCCTCATGGCTAAGATGTGATTTAAGCAGAGCAAATTTGTAGATATACTAAGCAGATGAGGAAAACTGCAAGAAGACTTCCAAGTGTAAAGCAAACGACGTACCGGGGCATCATTCCGTCTTTGTTATCATTTGATCAATTAAAACATTGCTTAAAATGGTTTCAGTGATTTCGCCACAGGTCGACAGAGACAGAAAGCTGGATGATTAAGTCAATGAAAATCATTGTGTATCTGCAGGGAGACATGGTCCGGCATCCTAACTGGAGATTTGCTGCTATATGATGAGGAAGTGTTCCCATGTTTGTAAGATGAACCCACATCTCTGTCTAATTATGGACACACAGCCAGACAAGGGCCCATACTGTGCATATCCATCACGTACTGGCAGCTTAAGAGGGAACACCGCTGAGTTTGAGTGTTCGGATGAATCTTTTTAAGCAGCATTGATTCCTGCTGTCTATCATGTTTTAGAAAAAAATGGGAGACAAATTTAGTATGTCAAATTAATGTACAGCTCATATTTTAAAATGAGTTGACAGAAAAGGTAACTGTGTTTTGGCAACGAGGATACATTCTCTGGTTCAGAACCAACAGCAGGGATTTTTAAAAAGAGAAAATTGGGAAACATGAGCTGGCACAACACTTTGTGCTCACAATCTTAGCTTTTTTATTCTCTGAAAAATGAACCTCCCTCGAGGTAAGCGTCTTATTTCAGAGCAATTGTCCGGGTAAGGCAAAAAGCGATGCAGAAATTGCTTGTCATTTCTATCGTTGCCGTCTTTGACGAGCAAGGGGCATACATACACGGCGGTACTCTTTATTATTTCACTGTGCATATTTTTCATTTAATACAACATCTTTTTATACAAGAGCAGTCGAAATAACTAAATTATTTTTGAAAATCAACCTTTTAAAAGTCATAGAAATGTGGAGAAAGACTTTAATTGCAGCCAGGTGTAACCTATTTTCATATTACCCATTCTAGACAATCAAAAAATTACTCAGTCAGATTTAGGGAATGATGACTGCAAAAATGACTTCCTGTATTTCTAAAATGACCACCTAGTGCTAAATGACTCAGCTACTGTACGACAGCGAGCCAAGTCTCAACACCTCAGGCTGGAATAACAGTTGGCTCAGACAATAGGCCACCAGACCGTGCCCTCCATTAGTGCCGCTTCTGTGGTCCTCATGATGTTCAGAGAGCATGTTTGACCGCCATCTGTCCTGGAAGTTTGGTTTGCCAGGGAACGACAGTCTGTGAGGCTCAGACCGAGAGAGACTTAATGAATCTGCAGCTTATGTGCTTACTCGACTCTGGATTGAGCTGTGTATCATGTTTCAACAGGTTCAACACTAATATGTGTGTCCCAGCAGCCTAGCGGTTAAAATGCAATCTGTGTGTAACTGCTACATCTCTGGCTTGACTCACCTGGACACCTTTGTTGCATATCGTCCTTATGTTTCCTTTCCAATGCTGCCTGCTGCCCATCAAGATGAGGATTTACATAAAAATGGGACATTAAAAGGTTAAATGTCCACCAAATCTTTATCTGTATAGGCTGGTTAGAAAAGATAATGTAAGTCAATGGTTTCTATCCTAGAGATCTATGTATATTTTATCTTAATGTTTTATTTTGAAATACTTGATAATTGTTCCCCCACAGGCATCTAAAAACTGTTCAAACGAAACCATTTTTGGAGGACACATCACTCTTTTCTCTGCTCAGTGAAGACTATTAAAACTGAAGGATTAACTGTTCCCTTGCAGGCTTACTTCTACTTTATGTCTTTGGCAAATATAACGCTATAAAAGCCCAGTGAATTACACACAAAAATGGACTGTCACAAAAGCTTAAATTGGTCTGTTTTCTCTTTGTTCATAATAACGACACTTTTGTCATGAATGGTTTTCAGTGAACAGATACGATATGAAACCTGTGGCAAGGGGGGTCACAAGTTGGTTTACATAAAGGGTTCATAAGCAGAGGTATCTGGCAAAATGAACTGTTATACAGCAACTGATGTGATGTATTTTTGCTGTTATTATCATGTTTTTCCATTCTGAAGTCAAGAAACTGTCCAGTTTTTCAAGACTGGAGAGAAAAACAAAAACACTAAACAGAGTGAAAGGAAACCAAAATAACCAGCTTTAATAAGTAAGCTAAGAAAACAAAAACAAAGGAAACACAAAACTGAAAATCAACCATAAACCATGATGACTTGATAACGTGATGAACGCAGAGTCACAAGCCCACAACAGGACCGACTGACAAATAACAGAGGCAGAGACACATCATTTTTATGCGCAGGAAAGAGAAAACAAACAACAGAAAGGTGAAACTCGTGAGTAATCAGAGAGGTGGGGAAAGCAACAAGGATGAGAAGTGCAAAACAAAGCTTGACAAGAAAAAAAAAACAAAATAAAACGGAAATTAACTGACCTCAAATGCAAACCATGACAGAAACAAAAATAGGTTATATCAGCTAATTGAGTCCAGAGGCAACTCAAAGTGGACAAAATCTGAAATGAACCAGGTCTTAAACCAGCAGTGGTCAGTTCATGCCCCTTCAGACAGAATGACACAGTTACAACAGAAACTCTATTCTGCCTCTCTCTCTCTCTCTCTCTCTCTCTATGTTCATGTGCTGTGAGTGCTTCCTGCTGTCTCCTTTTGGTTATTTGCTTCCTGCTGTCTCTCTTTTTGTCATTTCCTTTTCTTCATGTCTGAATGATTTGAAGAATCATTTAAAGTCCCACAGCTTCCCCATTTGTTGATTATGACTGCACCTTTAATGTATTTTAATAATTAACTTTGTATCCCAGGATAATTTTGTTTAATTTCCTATGAAGGACAACAATGCTAGTTCTCTAATTTTACCCATTTATGTGTCCCTCACTGTGATATTGTAGTTTGTTGCATTGTTAAGTCTTTTGTCAGATACATTGCCACCCTGTGTCATGGACCCTCATAAGTAGACACAGGAGTGGCTGGTGAAAACACTCCTCCTCTCCTCCTCCTCCTCCTCACACTCAAAACTTTCTGGAAATTGCACATTCCTCACTGCTCCTCTTTAAACTGTCTGAATGCCATCATCCATCTCTACCTCCCACACCTCTGCCTCCTCCTCATCTGTGTTTGCTTGTGTGTGCGTGACAGAGAAAGACAGACAGATACAAACATGCACACATGCCTGAGTATGCAATAATAATGTGCATTTGCATCTTCTTGTAACTCAAGCAAATGACTGCTTCCCCAAAAAACCCAAGAACATATATCAGTGCTTTTCTCTCGCTTTTCCACGGAAAGCATAATTAATGTCCTGTGCTTTACTCCACTGGTAAATGGAGGAAAGAACATTAATATGCCACAGAAGCCATGTACAACCCACGGGACAAGAAGACTGAAAGAATCTCTACATCATTGTGTGCAAAAGATTCAGCACAGAGAGAGCAAATGAATCATGCCTTTTCCTTCCCTCAGCTACTGTAATGTGCAGTCAAAAGCAGGCACGGCACTCAATACTGAACCGGTCAGCCTGCTATAACGCTGCTGTTGTGCTGGGCAGCTTCTGGAGAAGTATGTTTGCATGTGTAACATGTTTGGTTAATCCTGTGCTTTTGTTTTAGATCTCCATCCTTCAGTAAGACACACACAAAAGCACACACAGTGGGCCGCTCAACATCTGGGTTGTCTCTTTTTCCCTCTTTTTGAGCGGCACCTGTCTGCAGAATGGCAGATGCTGAATTACGAAACACAGTCTCAGAAAGTCACCCTGGGTGCCGCCGCACACCCACCTCCGTCCTCATCACCCTGGAAACTGGAAGATTTCAGGATTCTCCTCTGCACAGATAGGCAATAAAATATTGGTATTTTAGCTTAAAAGCTGCATTTTTTTTCCTTATATTTACAACTGTCATTGGTGACTGATTGAATTAAACTATAGTTTTGTTATATAATTGCTGACAACAATAATGTTTTTTTTTGCAATCAACAAGCCAGAATCTTGTCATGAAATGATACACCACTGAGTCACTCATTAGGCATAGAAGCTTTATTTGATTGGCTGTTTTTTTTAACTTAGAACAGTCACTTTAAACAAAAGTTTTTGAGTTTCACAACAGCAAAGGACTCACACCAGAACAAAAAGGCATTGACAACATTTTGGACCAGCGAAGACACAAATGTCCTTACAACACAGTTTTGCAAGCCTTTTCGAGTCTATTCATTTGTGTGGGTTCATTCTTTAATCTGCATGGGGTAGTAGCAGAGCAACACTTTAAAAAATAAATCCATTTAGAGATTTGTCTTAAAGGGTAAAAACATTTCCAGCTGAGATTCACCCATGCTCTAAATATTAATATGCAGAAAGGAACTGAAAATATGCACAAACCTAATGGACCTTGTTAGTATATGTAGAATGTCTTGGTTCATGCACAAAACAGAATCTATGAAAAACATGATAAATAACACACAGTATGATAGCTCAGTTAAGGTATTAAGTTAAGAAATTGTTATTAGTGACTCTTTGTAATGATTTAAATAATTTACAATTCATCGGCAGTATGCTTTTTGCAATTACAGTATGTACAAACTTTCCACAATATAAAACATTTTAACATGAAATCACATGGATGTGAAAGAAGTACCATTTGAACTCTAAAAGTTGAACTCATTTGCACGCACAATAAAAAGCACACGATACAAAAATGAATTTGCAGCTGATACTCAGTCGCTCGATCACATGAGACTTTAAGAAATGGCACAGTTGCTCACAAGACACATACATTCACAAATCCAAAGAGTAGAGTTTCCTGTTTTGGTTTACATTACTGAACTAGACAACAATGTCTTACAGAATACATTCTCTGCAGAAAATGCCACACTGATGGTAAAGTGTGTGGATGTTTGACTAGCGTTTTTTTTTTTTTTTTCATGCATAATACGTAAAACCTTGCAATAAAAATACTTACATTATCTTTCTGGCTTTCAAAGTACTCTTCCATCTTAACTGAAAACACTGCAGTGTATAAAAAGAAAAGCATTCGACAAAAAATAAAAAAACTTAATTGTACAAAATGTACTGATAAAGCAGAACAGCGGAGATTCGGAAACATTCAGAAACATGAAACACCTAATAAAGTAGACACCAAAGAGCTACAGCTAGATCTTAATAAACATTTATTTTCAAAGTGTCGAAGCACTGCTGTCACATCAAGACCCCCTGAATTACAGTGTCTACCTTTCTCTGACTTGAAAAGAAAAGGGCCTATGAGTGAGCGTTAAGCAGCTTTACCACCTGAAAGACAAAACATGATGATAAATCTCATGATGACTCATATATACTGCACTACAGCAGTAAGTATAGACACACACATGGACAAAGGGGAGAGCATTCAGCAGAGAAAACACAGACAGTGGGTACACACTTATACCCAGATGTAATGTATTTTTATACTTGGCTATCACGACTTGGCACTCACCACAAAATCTGATAAATACCTGACTGCATTTCTTGCTGTTCTACACAAATTATTGTTCATTTTGGAAGATACTTTGTAGCGACAGGTGAATATTGTCTGGAAATTTTTAACACACAAACAATGTGAATACTATTGTTTCATTCGGGTGCACCAGAGACAAAGCACACATGGCAGGATTGGTGCTTTTTTTATGGCTAGCCAATTCCAACTCTCTCTGCTTCTCTTTTTTGAATGAGGAAATCCATGTTTTTTTTATGTCCAAAGGGGTCTGATCAGTGTTTAGTCTGCAAGCTGACTTCTTACTGGAAAAAGGGCCCTGGAGATATTACTGCAGGAAGATAAATGTTTAGTTTCTTGTACTGAGTAAACACAATGTCGAAACACTTCTTAAACACTTTGCATTCAAGCAGCTCAAGGCGCTCTTTTATATGTAACACTTGCAGTGTTCTGATGAGTAACACGTACTGTTCGAAAAGACAGATTTTCCCAACAAGACAAACAATTGCTAGCTACTTACATCAGCCTACGTTTTGTTGTTTTAAATTACACAAACTTATTGAAAAACAACCTCTGCAAAAAACTGCCACTGTCACTGGAATACCAAGAATGATGTACCAACACATTTAGCAGAAAGTTGATGTGCTCTGAGGAATCCACCCTTTCTGAAGTTGTAAGACTGAAAACACTGCATTTAAACAGCAGGAAAAGCAGTTCTTTTTTACAGCACAGGAAGTGAAGGAAATGAACATCTCACTTGAAAAAAGCTTTGTCGATCCCTAGCTAGGAAACAGAAAAAAATACTCATTCTTTCATTCTGCAACCAAACACCACTGTTGTTTCTCCTCATCCCAGCGTCTCTTCACTTAACCCTTTTTTTTGCCATTCAATCTCTAAATTCACTATAGCCCTAAATAAAGTGAAAGGAGCAGTGCAGCTCCCCTCCTGAAATAAATGCCAAAGAGAGAAGTATGAGAGCACAGATGGAACCACTGGCCGTGGTGACCGTGCTCCCCGATGCCCCGCTGGAGGCTCTCAGGTGGCGTCATCTTCTTCATCATCAAGGTGATAGTTGAGGGTGATGACGGCACTGATAAATTCTCCGAGCTCCACAAAGTCAGCTGTGATAATGTTGATGCCGCTCTCTCCGGGTCTTTGTGATCTGATCCATTGCATCATGCACGGCAAGGCCCTGGAGGAGGCACAAAAACACACACCCGGACACATGTTAGGGGGAAAGAGCGAGAGGTGGGAGGGGGGTAAACTCACAGAAAAATTCAGAGGGATAGAAGAAGGGGATGATTCATGGTTGGCTAGTTTAACACTGAAAGGAACAAGCTGTGACAAAGGATCTGTGTGACGCAGCATGAGATGTCTGCAAGCCAGACACCAGCCGTGAGGATGACACTCTGTGCACACTGGACATGTTTGTGTGAGCCGTGCACCAGGAGAGTGTGTGTGTGTGTGTGTTACTACTGCAGATGCCTCGCCTGCAGCTTTCTGCACGGCAAAATTTTACAAGTTGTCTCCCTCTCGCTTTGCCTTTCTTGTTCTGTCGAGTCCTCCACTCGCTCTCTGTGTGGCAAAACGAATGGATGGAATGTTATAGGATGCCTACATCAAAGTCACCAAACGCCTGGTGAGAATGGCTGATAGTGGAGGTATCAAATGAATAATTTATGCCAGTAAAATAAATGGTTTTGCTGCTGAGGCTTTCAACAAACTGGTGACATTAAGATGGAGTGAAATACAGCGAAAGCTGAGGATAAATCAGGAAATTCCTGAACCAGAACTGAGAAGAGGAGATGTAGACAGAGAGAGGAAAAAGATAGAAAACATTGCCTTCAGTTTGTGGCAGCTGTTCAAAAAAAGATTTTAAAAAAAGGCAAAAAAGAGAAAAAAACTTGAATGAGTGTCAAACGCCTGAGGATATGTGGAGAAACCAACATGCCTCTGGCTTTCGTTATAAAATGCCTCACATAATGACTCACAGAAGACTGTTAATATATTTCTGTATATATGCCCCTGCCCATGAAGTTTTGTTTTGGGTTGTTATGAGAAAATCATGTTATTTCTGTGGCCTCTGGTGTTTGAGGTGTTGCTACAGCTTTAGTCACACATTGCCTGTGAGTATGTTGGCAAATACTGTGTGCCACCTTTAGTGCTAAACCTGCATCCAGACTCAGTGTTATACGATCATGAACATAAAATGTTTTTTCTTATTCTCTCTTTCTGTCCTACAAAAACAACCACATGACCAGGTGTACACACCTCTCTGTGATTGTCTCTCTCAGTCCGCTGGCCACGCCCTTCATCACAGTGCTGGCCTTCGGTGTCAGAACCACCTGGGAGACAAAGAAAGTCCCCTTCCTCCTGCAGGAGACACATCAAACACTAACAAATTATTTTGTTGCATTTTTCTTTTTTTATGCATTTTATTTATTTATGTCAATGACTTAGCATCTCCTACAGAGAAGTGCTGCATATAATAAACTTTGCTTTAATTTACATTTGCATAAATTACCCAGAAAGAAACGAAAGACTTCATCTGTCAAAAAAGTATGAACACAAGAATTTGACATGCAAATTTATGTTAGATTTGAAAAAACAATTTTCCCATTACAGTCATCACTACCCTTTAAATGTATGTAAAAGTAAGTTATGTTACAGGATAGAAATATAGTTAATCCCATATGTTGATGTAAGTTAGCCTTGTGTGTAAGAGTCAAAGAGCCTAAAAGCAGTGATAACTTGTGTATTTGGCACCTTGTCCCGTCCTCTAAGTTGGCTATTTTTAACTAACAGAGGGTGAAGTTGTTCAGTCATGATAATACTGAAATCTATAAGCATTTTGACAATAAATCAAAATCATGTGAAAGTGACCCACAATGGCTGTAAAATTGCAATGCTATAAAGCATAAAAAAACGTGTAATGATATATCAACAAATAATCATCACGGGGGCAGATGACTTGACAAAGTGCAGATTTTTGTCCAATTTAACCCAAAGTATAAAGGACATATAGTAAACGCAGAGGCAGACCTGCGGTCAGTGACAGATGCCTGGAGAAACTGAACGAGCTTCTCTGGATCCGTGGTGTTGGCCCAGGGAGAGGGCATCATCTGGCCAGGCCACAAGAAGGGCACCTCCAGAGCCATGGGGTGGTGGTAGAAGACAAGCACCTGATACTCCTTCTCCCACAGATACTGCAGAGTCACCTGGGGGAGGAGGTGTGTGTTCAGGGGAGCAGGAGGTTATAAACAGAGAAGATGTGGTAGATCAGAAAGAAAAAAAGAAAAAGAAAAACATAATGAGTGTTGATAATATAGTTGACAATAAATACAGATAATCCACTTCTGGTCCTGACAACCTAGTGAGTGAACTTCTTTATTTAAATAGAAAATTGGGGGAATATATTTACTCAGTGTAATGACTGTTAAGCTGTTTATTTCAATAATTGCATCTGTTTGACCACAGATTTTTTTGGTATGTTTTTCTGAAGGCAGACAGCTTTGTCATATAAACAAGCACTGTTTTATTTCTAATTACAGTGCATTGCTTGTCAACAAAAGAGCTTAAGAACTGAAAGTGTAAAAACACTTAACACTATTACATGCTATTCAAGAGGAAAATTGATTTTTAAAAAGATTTGAGATTAAAAACAAATATTACAAACAAACATATAAGAAAACAAAGACTTGACACAACCTGCCTGAAGTTACAAGTAAATCATGAAGTAACACTTTTGCTAATTTCTATGGTTTTTTTGTCTTTAAATAGCAGATTAAAGGAACTCTAAACAGAAGTTCTGTTTGGATTTTTTTTACATTGCTATGATTGCAGTTTTGCCACAGTGTTAATTATGAGCATGAGCAACATACGTACGTTTCTGCTGAACTATATTAGGTAGTGGATTTAGCTAAATTAGTTCAGCTAGCAGCAGCAACAATAACATGAAACTGTATCACTTCATCATATAAAGCTACGTATATTCACCACTACCTAGTGTCTTGTTAGCATGCATATTAGTATCACAGCCATTGTAACAAAACCTTTTAATGTCTCATTTTGCATGATCATGTTTAACATTTAGGTCAGTTTTCCCTCATTACCGACCTTATTATTTCTTATTGATAGTCATTAGGTGAGTTCTACATGACCTGAACATTATACATTTACATACATTATAAATTTAAATAAACTGAGCAACTGTTGGAGAAAATGTTCATGGGTAGATAAAATGAATGTGCTCGTTGATAAAGGAATGTAGGAAAAGGGACAGAGAAGTGAATATATGTGAAGGAAAGAATACCAGACATTTTTGTCCACTGGGAATCTAAACACTGTACCTGTAATGCCACTGCAGCAATGACAAGAAGTTCATTATTTCCCCTGAATCCACTGGTTACTACTGGCCTTTTCCTCTTCTCTATAATTCATCCTAACCATGATCTAGAGTGCTGACAGTGGCGAGAGGGTTGTGTGAAAGTTTGAGGAGTTTACTTTTTTCAGGTTTTCACTAACAACCTCACTTTTGTTGGTGGACCAGACGGTGTAGAAAAAAGGAAAAGAACAGACGGAAAGGCAGAACGGTGACAAATCAGAGTAGGGTAGGACCTTTCAACTCGACTTCTATGAAAAAGGGCACACAACAATGAGTAAGGGTACGATAAGCATCATTCTGCCTTTCAAGTGATCAAAACACAGAAAACAGTGTTGTGCAGGACTGAAAAACAATAATTATCAGAAGCCTTTTGAGCATATAAAAAATTTGTTCCTGTGTCCTCTCTCAATCAAGAGCTGTTAAAGGTGAAAGAAGCATCTGAAATTAATGTTCCAAGCCATCCTCGAGGTCATGTAATTGCTTTGAATCCTACTGCCTCTTAAGCATTAAGTGTATTTTGAATTCAGCAGTACCTCTTGAGCAAAGACGACTGGGCAGAGTTTCTCTCCAAACACCTCTTTTAACATGGCCACCAGTTTTTCATGGTGCAGGTTTTGCACGCCATAGAAGTGGTTGAAGTCCAAGAACACAACCTCTCTGGCATGAGCTGACAGGAAACTACTGATCTGCTCAAGGCCTTCTCTCACCTAAAAAACAAAAAAAAAAACCAAAATGTAAAAGAAAGTGGTATTAATTTCTCTCAAGGTCCTTTCATGGCATTTATTAATCCTCTAAAATGTATCTGTGATGTTAGCTACAATAGCTGACATTAGCTAACATCAGCTATGATAGCTCATATTATCTTATAGGAGCTATAATAGCTCACATAAGCTACTTTTTCTATGAGAGCTGATATTATCTGATGTTAGCTTTGATACCTGACAATAGCCAACACTAGCTAAGTTAGCTGATATTATCGAATGTAAGCTGTAACAGCTGACATAATCGAACATTAGCTATGATAGTTGACAATAGCTAACATTAGCCATGATACCTGACATTAGCTTACATCAGTTATGAGACCCAGTATTATCTAACGTTAGCTATAAATGCTGAGATGAGCTAAGGTTGGTGCTTGTGCCAGCAGCCATCTGCTGCACATCCTAATTAGAAATAAACTGCAAATTTGGTATATCACTCACACACACACAGAGAGAAAGAGAGAATGAGAAAGAGTACACAATGTCAAAAAGCCAAGCACATTAAGTTGTTACAATGTTTTAAGCAAAGAGTTTTTTGTTACAATTAAAAAAATACATTTAAAAAAACTGCAAAAGCACAACAGCTCCTGTGTGTTCATATGGTAAGCTGTGGGCAGGTGGTAATAATAACATATTTTCTCAGCATATCAAAGTTATACTGAGTGTTTACATAACTAAGAAATACAATTTCTACTATATTTTTAATAAACTATAATTATCAGGGACTTTAGACAAGCCTGTGTCCATTCAGCCTCACAAAATGCACTGAAACCTCCCAACATGGTAACACTGGCTCCTGAGGATTATTTTTTCTCCCTTACAGCCCATCCTCTCCACTCCAAGACTGTCACAAAAAAGACTAGAAAGAGACTAGAAAAGATTAGACTAGAAACCAGTGAAACAGAAAAAAAATGACAGTGTGGCACCCAGTGTTCAAAAAGGAGACATTAAAAAATTAAATTATTGTCAATTAAAAACTCATCAAACTACAAAGCTGTTTTAATTTTCAGTAGGTTTTTTTTATGTTTTCAATGCCAAATCCAAATGTCAAACTTGTAGACCCACTGGCTTTCTGAATCTGTGTTTTGAGGCTGTCATCAGTAAACTGCTATGCCAAGATACAAATGTTCAGCCATGGAGTTGACTGCTCGCGGTGCTCCTGATACGTCTTAGTATATTAAAAACACCATTTGGACATGTTAACAAGGTCAAAAACTTGATTTTCACTGGAAAGGATCTTTAATGACACACTGATATGAAAAGTGGGCACACAATCAACAGTGATGTACTTAAAATCTCTGAAGGACCTTGTATGATTAAGCTCTCAGCCTGTACTCACACATAAGTATGTTGCCACACAGACACAGAGCTGCACAAACATCACTTAGCAACCACAAGCGTTGCAAAATATTCATCACATCACATCAAAAAAAAAAAAAAAAAAAAAAAAAAAATACAAAACTCCAAGCGGACCGTGGCACGGAAGAGCCCGGGGGCGAAGAACAGCTCGTTGTCGGGGTCGCGGGGCTTGGTGGAGATGCGCAGGTCAAAGAAGCGGATCCCAGCCTCCAGTTGGCTGTTGAAGTTCATAGTCTGTGTAGCTAACCACTTCCTCATTAGCTTCTTAGCCACAGTGCCAAAAACAGAAACAAAGTTCTGCACCGTCTCCGGCTGCTCGGGGCCCACCGGAGACGCCTCGTCGATGTAGAAGCTGAAGGAATCATGGGAACCTGGACGAGACACAAACATGAGTCTGCATGCAGATATTGACCGCTGCCTGTTTTATTTCTGTGGGGGGGACACAGCTGTAAGAGTGGGGTCAGAGCTGGAAAAAAGCCCGCTGCCATGGCAACCACATTGACTGTTTGAATAAAAGCCTCCATGGTCAGAAGGTATGAACTCTGACAACTTAAAAGAAGCAAGTCTGCGCTCACATACACTGATACTTTTCATCCACATTTCTCAGGCAAAACAGAGCTCACGGAGAACAGAAATGTTGTGCCTATATAAGCTATCTCTTACAAAGGTTTGGAAATAAATAATTCTTTATATGAATCCTTTAATGCAACTACCAGTTGGTGGTTTGTATGTACTTTAACAGCTGAGATTATTTTTACTTATAAATGCAGCATTGATCTTTGTACAGAACATTGTCTTTCATACATAGTTATCTCTTTTTGAGCATCAAAGTTAATTTTTGCACTTGGAAACAGCATTTTAACAATAGTTTCTCAGCATTCACAACTGAAGAATGATTATCCCTTTGTTACACTGAGTCCTCGCTGCAGGTACTTTATGTAATTGTATGTCAGTTTACTGTGTCAACAACCACAGAGGCTTGGGTTAAACCTAATGCAGGGTTTGTCTATCATCTGTGTAAGTAAGTCTTCAAAAATCTGCCGAATTAGTGCAGCTCTTGAGTAACAGCCCTTATAATCTTCTCATTAATGGCAGTAAAAATAACACTGGACTGATTGTGAAATCTGTCAATATATTGATGCTTCCTAGGTGACACTTAAGCATTTCCTTGCAATCGATCCACGGTGTTTTCTGTTTTAAGGTCTGAAGGTCGTGTACCTTCTTTGTCTGTTTGCGATGAAAATAGAGAAATTGTGTGCGTTCGTTTGCACGTAATCCAGATGAGGCTGACAGTAATTCTGGTATCCTGCTCTCATCACTGCAATCAACTTCCCATCCCCTTTGTCTCACATACACACACTCTTCCCCTCTTCCTCTGACATACACACAGACAGACACAGAGCCTGAATTGACCTTCAGCTGATACTCCACTGCCAGGTCTTCACAGTTAGCCCAGAGAATGACCATAAGCAGGGCAGACAGTTAGGTCCCGGGGCAGGACAGCATCACCACTAGGCTGAACCACACCACCAGGGTCACAGTGTAACCAAGTATGACCTTAACCAGTCACAACAGCTGGCTCTGGTGTTGCTGTAGAGAAAGACTTTTCATCTGGCTCTGAAGCTCTTATTGTTATGTCACACAATTATTTTCAGAGGTATTTTTCCATTAATTGATCAGTCACTTGGAACACAAAGTATGGAAAAATAGTGGAAAAATAACCCACTGCGTTGTCCTAAAGCCCAAGGTAACATTTTCAGTTTGTTTTTTTAATGCAACGAACAATCCAGAACCTAAAGATGTTATATTTAAAATCAAATAATACCAGATGAAAAGCCAACATTCCTTATATTTTATAAAAGCTGAAACTTGATAGTGTTTTTTGATGACCAAGTGATGATTTATTGATTAATTTATTAACTTACTGTTTCAGCTGTAAAATAAACATATCAGTAACAACTCAAGCGTAAATTTCACAATTCATGGGGCTGGTCCTTGATTTTTATTGTCATGATTTATTGAGGAAACAAGTGCAGCCTGCACATATAAAATTAATCAGTCCCAGAGGATCATGTGACCAACGTAACATCTTCACCAGTTTTAACAAAGTCAAATACCTACAGTAAGGTATTTGGCTATAATAGTAATAGGCTATAGCTTGATTGTATCGTGTATTGTGTATTGTGTATTGTGTGTATTGTAATCAGCACTACCTTAAATATGCATGACCAAAAGCCTGTGCATTATGCTATACTGCAGAGAGAAACAATCTCACAGGAAAAACAGATGCTGAAGGGCAAACATTTTAGTGTGCATAGAACATCTTTATAAATCTGCAGTAAAAGCTGAGCAGAGAGGTGAAAAACCACATTCCTATGCAATCAGGCCTGCTACCTGACCTCGGAACAAGATTAATTGCTGTTTATGTTATTAAATAATTTGCTCGACCTTGATGCTATGCCATGAATCAAGGGCAACATTGAAATTGGATGAAATAACAATTCTCAAAATCATGTTAATTAAAAGAAAAATCCCAACATTTTACCTCAGAATCTGGTCATTTTTCTTTTATTCTTGTCTATAGGAATCAAAGCTTAAACAGTTTACGTTATGAATGGATTATATCTCCCATATCCCCTGTGTATTCCTCTGGTTTTCTCTTCCTTGTGTGCCTGTGTCTTGTTGGGTGTGGCATACTGGTCTCTCTCCCTCACACTCCAATCACGTGAACCTACAAATGAATTATCCCAATCAACTCAACAAACCACTGCTCCTCTTCCAGCAAGACACTCCCAGATTTTGCAGTGTACTTCATTGTTTTTTTGCAGAAGTCAGTGCCAGCTCTGGTTATTTGTTCTCTCAGTTAGTGCCTTTAGCTAGTTCTCGGTTTTCTTTTTGCTCAAAGTTAATTCTCTAGTCCGCTATAGTTGCTTGCCAAAACCAGCTCTGTCCTCCTCATTGGTCCTGTTCCTGTTCCACTCATCTGCTCTGCTCATCCTGCTTTGTCAGCTGCTTTTCCTGCCGTGCTGCTCAGGTTTCTGTTGAAATCTACTAAATCCCTTACAATAAACCCTTTACAGTAAACTGCATCAGCAACCTGAATCTTTCAGCACCTTTGGGTCTGACACTATTTAATTAACAGTTAATGTTGTTAAATGAGGCTTTTATTCTCTCTTTAAATGTCAGATATATGGCATCTGAATAGTGACTAGCTTATGTGAGTGTGCAAATGCATGTATGTGTGTGTAATAGAACAGTTTTGCTGTTGCCATTTTGTACTACAGCTTAAAAAAGACTTTATAGCATTGCTTGTGGCCTAAACGACAGTAAACTAACCTTTCCCTGTCCTTGAAAAATATCTTTTTTTTGAATTTTTTTTTAGTTCTGTCCCATAGATTGAGCGCCATTAACTTATGGCTTGCTTGCTTACTGCAACCAGTATCCAAACTGTCTACTCTCATGCTGTCAAGCAAAGAAGCACTTTCTTAAGTGCAGGATGTGAAGTTTAGGAGCTCTTCTTCCCTAACTTCAGAAACAAAATCCCATCTCAGGTGTGAACATAAAGAAACTGATGACCTCCTTTGGGTAAAGAAGATGTGAAGAGGAGAAAAAGAGAGAAAAATAAAGGCTGAAACCTTGCAGGGACAATGATAACACAGTGATTCATTTAATGATGACAAAGATGATGAAGGCAGTGGGTGATGGCCAGAGGACTGACCCTTGTTAGGAGAGGAGAGGATGAAAAGGAAATGGAACATAACAGGGTGGTGCTGGGTGGAGGATGAGCTAAATGATACTAATTCATATGAGCTCCAGACTCTCCACTCTCTTTCCTCCACAAT
>JAPZDY010000022.1:15241007-15260523 GCA_029783645.1 Ctenochaetus hawaiiensis | reverse complement strand
TATGAAAATGCGGTTTTCCGGATGGATCCAAATATCCAAATATGGCAACAGTCGGCGGGTAGCTATGTAATAACGTGCAGCAAAAACGCTAAAAGGCGTACAGATTTCAGTCTTAAAACGCCAAATCTTTGTATCTTTAATACCTATTGTATCAGTAACTTTAGATTTTTTAAGACGTGTCAAAACAATCCAAGCTTTTTTTCCAAAACGTCCATAGCACGCGGTGACAACAATCAACAGTTTGAAACCTTATCTTTTGGGACAATGCATTTTGATGGAGGATGTCAATAGGTCTAAGGAAACCTAACTTCATGGTACGAGGTGGTACACTTATTGAAGATATGAAGATTTGGATTTTTTAAACACTGTAAGAATAAAAAAACAAAAACTCTTCAAATATGATCCCACTTGCCTGATGGTGAAAAAAAACAGGTATGCTCAGACTGATTTGGTAGCATCAGAAATGTGAATTACCTCATTACATTCTTTGTGTAGAGTAATAGAGTACTGACTGAAAAGTCTGTGAGTTTTACTGAGGTTAATACTTCCATCCCACCTGACCTGGGAGCCTAAGTTTATGCGTTTGGATGACTGAGGGCCATATGCCAGTTATTTATTATCACTGCAATTAATATGATTCATACTGTGACAATGAACAGCTGACATGCAGTGAAATGAGTCATTCAACAAAGAGGGTCATCATGAGATAAACTTTTTAAAAACTGCTTATTTAATAGTCAATGTAAGAAAGAGGTGAAAGGTCACAGACTGTAAATCAATATGTACTGTCTAGATCTAGACTGAAAATCACTCTGATTTATTCTTAGTGATTGGCAATCCTTCTGATTGAATGCAAAAAAAATTCGGTAAATGATCAGAGTGGGAATATTAAGAGGAAAACATAACCATAGTCTGGAGAAACAGGCCTAATCTGGTGGTTAAAAGAGGTGGCAAAAAGCAAAAATCACACTGTTTACTGCTCCAGAATAGCTAAAGCCAACCCTGCTTACATCAGGCTTACATTTATTAACTGTAGTGATGTAAAAGACAAAAGCTAACAGGAGATAAACTTAAGGATTTTTCATTCGAATGAATAGGGCTACATATATAGGAAAACAGGAAAGGGTTTTGTATCTAACATGTTCTCACTTGTAGCCAAACAGACATTCAGATTTTAGAAGTACAGCTGTTTGTGATTTTTTATTTTTTTTTAAAGGCAGGTCTGTCATTAGAGGCTGTAGTTTTCAAACTCTATGCCAGGTAAAGTGTCAAAAAGCCATTGCATATACCAAATTTCACTTTGTTCTTTCCATACTGTTCTCATTAAACTCCCCGTACCTATTCACATTTAAGGCAAAGTGCAGCTGCTCATCTTTCAGTGTTTTCATTTGCGCACTGCTCATACTCAAATTAATTTGTTTGTGTAAAAGCCTGTTCTGTCTCCCTTTAATTGCATTTCAGTGCCAGGATGAGAAATAGGTCAGAAAAATGTAGGCTTATAGGGAACTGCTCTTGTTTGAATTATGAGGGCTTGTGCTAGGTTAACATCAACAGCCGGTGGCATCGGCCTCTGTCACTTTCTTTCATTTTTCTGCTTGATGAGCCAATCCAGTTGATCTTCTTGAACCCCGAAAGCCCACTGGCTGAATTTTCCAGTTATGTAACAGCCCCCAAGTAATGGCAGCGCCTCTCTCCTTGAGTGGACAAATTACATCAAGGATGTCAATGCAAGTGCACCGTCCATATATAGAAAGCTCCGACCTGTGGAGTGTCAGACGCCATCACTTCCAGCACTCATTCGCTTTCAATCGTATATGATCTGATTAGCTGAATAATTTAAACACACAAACAGACTGTTGTTGCTTTTTGTACAAAAAACATCATCAGGACTAACAGAACAGAGACAATACATTTGATCACTCAGCACACAAGGTTGTATTTTATTTTATGTACAAAGGCAAGGGGATATTGCAAGTCTTTGATTCAAAAGTGTTAAGGCTTAATGTTTTCCAGCTGACGACCATCTGTGACATTAAAAAAATCAAAACCCATTTGACATTGTGGCAGATGTGATAATTACAACCATAATAACAGTCAGAGCCTTATTTTTTACATCTTTTTCATGTTTGAAATGATGTAAAATAAAAAAGGTATCAAACATTAGATGCAAAATGAAGGATTTTTTTTTATTACTTTGTGTGGCAAAAGTTCAAACTACACACATATTCCTTCTGTCCTGAACAAAGAATCAGCTGACTGACAGCTCACATTTTCTAAATTCATTACATTTCAGCCCTTTACATTCTGTTATAGTAACATATGGATCAACAGTAAATATGATTCATGTTCAAGTTCTCGTGTCATTTTTTCCCCCAGTACCATTTCCAGTTGCATTTTCTTAGACAGCATATGAAGAATATCAAGCTTATTTCAGTATCAGATGGATAATTTGGTAATAGCTGCATAAATATGAGGAAAAAATGAATAACTTAATGGTGTAAAAGGCAACAATGCTATGTTTCCTTATTGTCTGTCAGATCACATCATAAACAAGAAACCATACATGTTGACTCCTGTGAATCTCATTCAGTTAATATTAGCCAGGAGTAAATTCCTCTGATATCTGCATTCTGATTACCAGGAAACTGAACCAAGTATTTGTGTTTTCTGAGTTTATTTGATCTGCCTCAGGCCGCTAAATCACCAGCTGTTTACCACACAACAAGAGTTTTTCTCAGATCCATCGCAAGCTCCTCTAGATTTGCTGCATTGGCCTCAAGTTGGGAGACACCTAGAAGACACCAGACAGATCGCAAGGAGGAAAGAAATGTAACAAGGTTATGATACTTGTAGTTAAAAAATGAAATATAGGGTTGCTGGCCAAACTGTTGCTTTACTTACGGCAAAATCTGTGCCAGTGCATGCCTTGATATCCTCAGGAGTGAGCCCCTCCAACACTTCAATTAGAGTCAGGCCTTTTGTCTTATCTACATCAAACACAGCCTGGTGGAGAGAAACAGGGCAAAAAGAGAGAGAGGGAGCAAAAGGAAAAAAAAAAGTTAAGATGTTTAGAGAGCAAGAGAGGGAGATGTGAGCGTGGGTGATGAGACAGAAAGACAAAACGGTGAGAATTAATATTTTCTTAATAGTACTATGAAGTGTGGTCATGGACAAGGCTCAAGTGACCTCAGTGAAATCAGTGCCACAGGTGGCGGGCAAAGTGCAGGGACAAAATAGCTGCTATCACAATAATTACATTTTAATTGTTTCCTTTTTTCGCAGTAGGAACATTAAAGAGAACTGAAAATAATGGAGCTGCAATGTAAAACGTTGGTAGTTAATAGCCATCTATTGATTATGCTGACATGGTTAAAAATAGCACTGACTTTCTGTGCTTGTTTTCTGTTTACATGGGATCGCACCTCTACAGCAACACCATAAACCAGAGGTCTGTGTACGTGTGTTGTGAAGAGTTATTCAGAATATATACATGTGCAAAAAAAACCCACCTAAGACTAATTCAAGGCTTACAAATGAGCTTACACATGGTTTATACAAGAAAGTGTGGATGACTCATAAATGAGGCCTTCAGAGATTTCAGCTTCTATGAGAGTAATGAAATGCTTTATATGGTCAAAGGTATAAGAGGCAGGTAGGAGGAAACTTTTTGTAAATTACAATGAAGAATCCTGCCATTTACATCAAAGGGCAAAGTATGACAAATGCTGGTTTTTAACCAATGAAAGTAATGTTCTGTCTTCTGTAAAGAGCAACAAAACAAAATAATCATTTTAATACACAGATTCTTGAAAATTATCCTTCAGTAAGCATACCTATTATCTGTTTTACAACTTAAAAAAATGTTCTTGTTCTTTGAGTCATTTCAGTGTTGAAAACTTTAGGTTGCTGAAGTTTGATCAATCCAAAATACGGTCTCGGCACCTAGCAAAACCTTTACATTTTTTATTTGTACCCTTTAGCTTTTTTTCCAGAGTATTTGTTTTTGGTAATGTCTTTTGAAGGATCTTTTAATCAAGGGTAATTATTAACATCAGTTTGTTCAGACAAAGTGCCATATCTTACACCTGCCGCAAATCGGTGCTCAGCTTTGTGCAGTGTCCAACTGACATTTTTATATGCTCTGTGCCCACAATGTGTAAGGAGCCAATGTACTTGCACCCATCTGTGCACCCACAGGCATGTTGGTCTTAAAATGAGGTGTGGTCAGGTGCATTGTGGCCACATTGTTATCTTGAGGCAGCAGAAAGGGGCTGCACTACTGACCAACAAAAACCTGGTCTAAAGTCAATGGTGCAGTACTTTCCTGCTATATAATGATCAAATCATGTGTGTAATCCCAGCGGGGATGGAGGAACACATTACCCCCCTAAAATTCCCCCAAAAGCCCACAGTGAGCTGATTTGTTCCTCTCAGTATTCAGAGGGAAATGATTGGGGCTTATAATTGAATTAAATAGTAGGAGGTATGAATCTCCATTCTCATGTGAATCGATTTTTGTCTTCCACCTCTTGCATCAATAATATATTCTGCTGTCATTTCCATTAAAATACAGCTATTAATGTGACTAAGGCAGTGCTTAAAAGTGTTGGATTACTGTTCCCAGTCTTAAAATAATGTTTAAGAGTTATTGAATGTGTCCAAATCAGTGCTATTGTTCTGTTTGCTCTCTAAAGCTGGCTGTGTCTCAGATTTCTTTCTTTTGACTCTATTAAACACCTGTAGCATTCAAAAGGCAGCTGAAACTAAAAGAGTGATGTATGGATTTACACAAGAGGTACAGAGGTCTTAGTCTTGGTTAAGGATCTACCTGTAATTATGTTCTGTGTTCTGCTACAAATGAACACAGGTTGACTTAAGGTCTAAGATTTGCAAATTTTAGTCTTAGTGTGTACCTATTGCAAGTTATTCTCTTTATCAATATAATGAATTGGATTATTACCTTCCTTAAGACAGCAAAGGATGTCTGTCCAAGTTGTTGTTTTGAATGTAATGTGATGATATTATCTGCTAACTGCCTGCTGTCTGACATGACCAGTTAGGTAGGTGTGCATACAGTGCAGCTTATACAATAACCCTTTAAACCTGAATCTGGAGCAATATTATTATGCCTATTTATACACACAAAGCAAAAAAAAAGGCTCTATGAAGACACGCCAGGCACACTGAGCTGAGCTGGTTCCTGTTGCTTCTCTCAGCAGGGACTGACAGGCTCAGCCACAGTCACATACAGGCAAAGCCCGTCAGGACTTTCAGCTCATTAGGACCACACACACACAGTGACAGGGCAGGAGGCAGAGATCTCACTCCAACATAGCAAGACAGATGGAAAATAGCAGGGAACAGGGGTCTGCATCTCTAATCGTGACACATGTTGCAAGTGATGAAAAAACATTTAGCCTTTGTCCAAAATCTACCAGAGGTGGCTGATATGGGTGTGACAATCATGTGCAAATAATGCCAGTGCTACGTAAAGTAAATGTGAGCTCAGCTTAGCACACTATTCTTTATAATATACCAGACCTTGAAACTTACCCTGAAGTAATTTTAATAAAACAACAGTTTCAATGCTATATTAAAGATGTCTTTGTGTTTTGTTGCTGAGATACTGTGTTAGAATGATAACCAGCTAGACACAGTCTGTGCTATCTCATAATACCACTCTGTACCTTTGTACACAAAGTAAGACACTGTTGTATTTAGTCTGCTTTCAGTTCAACATAACTGAGGTAGTTTTCTCGCCGAGCTTTGGCTTCTTACAATGCAGAGCTGACAACGCCAAGACCTACGCTCAGGCCTTCATGGCAGCCAACTGACGTCCAACTATCCTCTTCCATCTCTCCTGCTGCACATCTCCCCTATTCCAGCCCAAACCAGCCATGTTTTCATCATGCCTGTGGTCAGAGTCGTGGTCACAGCCACAACCAATCCAGTGCTGTGATGTTATGTTCAGAAATCAAACTGGCCTCAGTTTGTTTTGGTTGATGTTTTCTGTACAAGTGTGTCTGTGTTCACTGGGAGGCTGCTGAACTTGGTCTGTTGCCTCTCTGCCTGATTTTGGTTCAGATGCAAAGTCTAGTGCCATGCCAGGATTCCTAGCCGGGTCCCCCTGGTCTCAGGCCCGAGAACCTCCTCTAGTAGTTCAATACCAAAAGATAAAGCAGCAGTGAATGATTACTCTGGTGATGTCCTGCTCCCTTTTTTGTTTGGCAGGCGACTAATTCTTACATGGAGCTCATTTAAAGCAATAACTATCAAATAACCTTCTCTCTAATTTCACATTTTACTAGTGATAACAAACTGTGCCCGTACGTGCAAAGTAGCCTTTTTGTTGTGAAACTGTCTGTTGAGTCACCTTTCTTCACAGTCTTGAAAGTCACCGCCATCATTAACCAGATTGATGCAAGTTAGTCATTAAGAAGCTGCTAGTCTGCCTCCTGTGTTGTCTGGCGAGGAGTGGACTGAATGTCATGCAACGACAAAAAACCACTATCACTCAGCTCACTACATGCTTTACAAAAACATGAATATAAAGTAGTGAGGGGAGTAAGAGTCAACGTTTTACCCTGCAACTAATAAACTTACAAACTATTCTTTTTTGCATTAGAGCAAGAGCAGATTTTGAAATGTGTTTGGACAAATGAATTCACAGTTGAACCATAAAAGATTTTCAGTTTGGTTGATGAAATAATTAGAGCTGTTTAGAACTGAAAATGCTACAGGTAAGACGCGTCTGAGACCATTATGGTGTTTGAATAATTCAGAAGTCATTCTGCCTCATTTGTGAATGAATGGGCAGTTATTTATTTCTCAAATAATTTTCTTAATGACTGTTGAGAGGAGAAAATACTGACAAGACTTAGCATGTAGACCTTTGCCATGGCAGCAACTCAAGCACCAGGAGCCACAAAAGAGATGAAATTTACTCACTGCACATTAGAACAAAAAAAACATCACAATCCATCATTTCAATGACACTGCTGGAAGCGAGCACGCTTGTAAACAGGGGAGTTGTGGTTAAGAGACAAGAAATGACAACGTAGTGTGTAAAATGGTTCAAACATATAGTAAAGCAGCGGAGACTATGCCTGCAGCAAAAGGTTTCTTACCACACAAGGTCTCAAATCATAGCAACTCTATTTAGGACAGTGCTTGAATTACCATCCCTTCTGGCCATGGCAAGCAAAGTAGGATGCTGTGTTTGTGAGAATATATTGTGTGTGTCAGCATCTGTGCATGTGTGTGCGGTGGGGAAATGAGGTTTTTCTGGCAGGTTTGTAAGGCACTGCTTTCTGCTCTCATTTTGGAAACAAATTAGAGCATAGATTTTAATCATGTTAGGACGGCAAACAGGAGAACACATTAAGATAACCATTAACAGGCTTATTAAAGGAGTCGTTCGCCATCAGGTTTATGGTCCCTCTTTTCCTCCCGCTGGGTGTTTCTTTCTGGTGATCACCACAATAATTTTCTCACATCTAAAGCACTTTCATCCATAGTGCTTTTGGATATGGAACAAAGAGGTTTTACTTGACTTAGTAAGCCCTAATTGGTTTTGTGCCCAGTGTAGAAATATTGGCTGATACACTGCGAAATACTTAAAGGTCAGTCTGAGTGTAGCTGGCAACTACATCTTTAACAAGTTTGTAATTTGAGCTTAACAACCTGTTCTTGAAAATTAACAATAATTTGTGATACAAATTCCCCGGTATTGTTTCTTCAGGGACACTTGTAAATGGTGACTTTTTTTTAAAATAAGTGTTTACCAACATTCACAAACACCTGTCTGACCTTTCATCATCACAGACACAAAGATGTCTTATGGGTTAAAAAATATTTCAAAAATCAAGTCAATTCAGAATGGCAATACGAGGGGAAATAATTTCATCTCATTTCACTGGCTCATTGTAAGTCTAATCATTCTCAAATGTGAACATGTGTGTGTTTCTTTATGATTCACTTTACTCTCTGAGTGTCAACTAAAAAAGGATATTATTGAATGCACTGAGGAAAAAAGAAAAAAAGTACTCGTTACACATCTCTAAGGCTTCAGATAGGAAGTTTTCAAAGTCAGATGTTTATTGACCAACTGAATCATACATAAAAAATCCATTTGATGCACTCTTGGGACTGGAGGATTCATTTTCTCAAAGTGATTCTATTTTAGCTTTGGCTTCCCTTTTCCTGGGTGCACTAGTGTGGCACAGTCAACTCCATTAAGACAATAGTAAAAGGGCAGAAAAAAGGCCTGAGGAAATATAGAACAGGTTTTTGAGATAAGCAAAAATCTGAGCTCAGCAAATACATCATGCACTGACACCACATCCACACCAGTCTGGCCCAGACTGATTGTTTTTCCCTCACACAACGTTTTCATGCCACATGCAGTTTAAAGAAAAATGAGTATTTCTTTTATTGCTTGCTAATGAAATGAGGTGAACGAACGGACGGCTTTTGTAAGGAAGCTGTGACAAATTGCTTTGTTTTCATTTAGTTTTTTTCCTAATACATATTTTGTCTTTCATAAAGCTGAATATGCATTACGAGTGTTGTTACTGACAAAGCTTCTTTAATTTCTGTTGTCAAAATTTAATTGATAGTCTTGCAATCTACCATCTAACAAAACTAACCAATTCCTAAGCTGCTGCACAGACACCCTCAATCAAATATACTTGTGTAATATAATACTTGTGCTGTTTGAGAGGAGACACAGAAAAATATAACATGACAACGCCTTTATTGTGCTGTTAAGTGTATTGATTTTCAAAACACAGTGTCTCAAATCACAGTGAGAGCTGGAGGAAACAAAAAGTTGGCTTTGTGAAATTGTTGCCATGTACAATGTTCAAAAAAGTTGTGAGCCTGTGGGGGCTGACTTTCATATTTAAGCTTTTTTGAAATGTTTTGCCCGTACAAACTACAAAGACAAATTGTCAATCAAAGGGACCTTGTCATCAAAATGTCAGCATTTAAGGATGGACACCTCCTTTTTGGTGTGGAGGAGAACTTCTTCCCCAAATTATTCACAGTACAACAGACATGGTATCAAAAAAAGGCAGAAGAATATGGAATATACATGAGCAGAAAGGAGGACGAAAGGATGAGAGAAATTGCATGTTGATGAGCAACGACATATGATTCATAAATGGTAGAATATAATGTGAAAATGTATGTTAACACAAAGAAAAGTGAAAAGCTAAGTATGTAATAAAAGAGGGGGGTACAAATGAATAGAGAAAGAGACAAATCAGCAGGAGATGAAATGAGTAAGGTGGTACCAGTGTTAGCAAAGCAGCAGAAAGAGCTTTAACCTTTAGAAATATTGACAGAAATCTGCTGGCTGAGAAATGTTGTGCAATTGCAACAAAGCCAGCCAACCAGAAAAGAACAAACCAGGATTAAAAAAAAAGAGAGAGAGAGAGAAAAGAAGAAAAGACAAAAATAAGCAATGGACACAGTGTCTGACTTTTCCTCTGACAGGTCATGTTTTCAATGAACGAGTTCCAAAGGCAATAACCACCAGAGGGTTGCAGGGAATTGACCAGAGTACATTAGGACACAAAGACTACATCAACACTAGGCTTTATTAGACCTCTCTCTTTCTTCCCTCCTCCAACACCTTTTTTCCCCCAAATCACCATTTATAGTTTCCCGCTCCTCCATTCCACCTAACTGTCCTCTACCTTCCAATTTCATTTTTCTCCACCTCTCCAACCTTGTACTTTCTGTCTGCTTATTTTATTTTGCTTTTAGAGGAAAAATCCACTGATTCAGCTCTATTTGGACAAGATAAGCCCTAGCCTCATGCTGGTCACTAAAACCCCATTTGGCCCCATTTACAGTCCTTGAGGGGTGTTGATAATAAAATAATATTCGTACTCCTCCACAGTTAGATGCATTCTCTGACATTTTTCCTCATTTACAATATGTGAGAACACACTGTGGTTCGACCTTTTTAAAAAGAAACCAGCACCCTGACTTGCCTGTCAAATATCTGTTCCAAATTCTAATGTGACACAGAAAAAGTGTGTCAACCAAGACTATGCACCAATATATCCAGGACCTCAGGCTAAATCTCTTCCTATCCTGCTACTGCGGAGCTTCATGTCTACCTACATGACCTGCTCCTATAGCAGTCCACCACCTCCATACAGGGCGTGTCAGTTGTAATCAGACATCTCATGCAGTGGGCTGAGAACTGTTTCTTGCTGCTTTTCAGTCCTTAATCATTTCTCTTTTAAGGCCAACTGGAAGTTCATTTCCATGACTTTCAAAGCTCAATCAACATCCAAAATTAAGTCAAGATAATTTTATTTATACAATAAAGTCACTGCAACCACAGAAGTCAAAGCCCATCTGGTCTTCAAAACCTGTCTGTTCATTCAAGGGTTCCCTGGCATGACTAAGCCTAAAATAAAAACCATTCAAACTCAAGCATAACATGCAATACAAAGGGCTTTACATATTGAGCAAGGAATTATAACATAACAAAACAAAAGCCCTTCTCCCTCAGCTTGAAAGCTTCCCTCACCACTTGTTTGACCTCACTGCACATTTGCAACATACAGCCACAGACTACAATCACTGCATAAGCGTCAACAACATTACAAGTAAGGACCCTGAGGCAGAGTCGAGAGAATCAACAAAATACATAATAGAAGGAAACCAAACCCTAATCAAGAAAATTATTTACCAGTAACAAATTCAATAATCCTCCTAACAGAAATCAACTGATTGAATTAGTGTTAATTGAAAAAATGTCATTTCCATCCACCCGCGTCACCCTGCTGCAACATACAAATATATCAGTTGCAGTGTGATTGTTCTGTAATTCATATGTGTGTTTGTGCGAAACATAAACGAGGGATAAAAACAAAATGTGTGAGACTTGGTTTTCTCAATGGCTCCTGACTGAAAGTGAAAAACTTAAACATTTTGCAAGGCAAAGAGCCAACCCTCAACTAAAATTAAATTAACCAAGACTTTTAAATTAACCATAAAATAAGCCTCAAGCCATGTGTGGATGGTAAGAACTGTAGGGAAGGAATACTGACCTGCACTTTTAGCTACAAGGCAAAGGCTTGGTATCTGTAAGTGTAAGATCAATGTATCTTTAAAATTAACTAGATATGACTTGACTTAAGATTAGATTAATAAGAAAACACTAGCATCATTAAGCCTTCTATTGCAATGATTTATCAAATACATAAAAGAAAGTTGTTTGATAAGGAAAAAAGACCAAACCTATACATTTCCAGGCATCATATACAGCAGCCCGATGAATGTGAAGGAACCATTTAAGTTATCTACAGTTGAGTGTTCTTGCATGTGTATTTGGTGTATTCAAGATTAATAGAACATTCCTGTTGAACAAATATGTTGAATTGACTTAAAAGTCATGGATATCAACTTATAAAGCACATTCTGTGACAAAGAGAGTCTCTGTTAAATTATTGCTAAACAAACTATTGCACAGAATCCTCTTTTGTCCCAGAAATCCAGGGTTTTTACAAACTGGGAATACTGCACAGCCATAGCTTACTCATTGGCACCAACTATGTGGCACCTATGAGTAATCGGCCTACGTTTATGACTAATGTCTCATCTTTCCATTCATGCATGAGCCAATCCATCCATTTCTATTTAAATTTAGACTGATAAAGACATATCTGCATACACACACACTCATACACAAACACATAATTTGAGAGATAAACACACCTTTTCTGTGATGATCCGATCCACACACTGCATTCCTGTCAAAGGGAGGCTACATTTGTCCAATATCTTATGTTTTCCCCCCTGAAAGAAAAAAGAGGTAGATGGTTAAACTGAAGTCTTAACTGAAGGACAGTTCCTCAGTTTGGACAGCTGAGCCAGTAAATCACCTCTAACACTGTGTTAATACGTTCAAGGGTGCTGCTTAAATTTTAATCTATCCAGGGATGCAGCTGGTAATGTTCACTCATCTTATCCCTGGGGGATATACAGCACATTCCACGTGGGTGTGCTTTAGTTTCCTTGCCAGTCATCTTTAAGAAAAAGCACACGTTCAGATGCCTCTGACGCTGCCGGAGAGGCACACATCATACATTACACACACACCCCCCTTCCCCATCAAGAATGAAAACAGCCTTCAGGGCATTAAATTTATGCTCACCTGCTGCACCATCTGGACTTTAACTGGGCGCCAGACAGGCTCCCATTAGCAAAAAAACAGCATGCTTCAATGAATACGGAATGTTACGTTGCCCTTGCATCATGTTGGTCTGGACTTTCCAAAGTAAACCAATTCAGCTGGATTGCCTGCTATTATTGTCAGAGGCCCAGAGGGGTTATTCATCTTTTGCTTGAGTACCAGTCTGACTAATCAGCTCTTCCCAATACACTGAGTCCTGTTCCAGACTTGTATTGAAATTAGCCAAGGAAGAACGAACAGAAGATGGTTTCTGTGTAAAACCTCATCAGGATAAGCAGAGGCTCTCTGGTAAAGAGGCATTAAGCAATCCATTAAAAGAATTATCCTCAATCAGTCACAGCACTCACACTCATTATTGTCAGAAGCAGAAAGTAGGCTGCTATAGGTACTAACATGGGAAACGAAAATTACCTACTTAATTCAACTGTTTCCTCGGAAAGTGAAGGAGACTAATTTGAAAAGGCAATGTTGGTTAGAACATAGTCAGAGCACACACATACACACACACACACATGCACACAAACACTCAGTGTTACATCAACACACACCTTAGCTGAGTGTTCCATGGTGACCACCACTTTGGTTCCAGCACTTGCCACCAAATCCATGGCTCCTCCCATTCCCTTCACCATCTTACCCTAAAAAAGAAGGAAAAAAACAGATTGAGGTTTCAGTTCCTCCATTTATTTAAGAATGGACAAAAGAACAGCAACTTGCAATATAACACAATCTGAAGCAAAACCACAAAAAACATCTAGTTACAAAATCTATGGCCTTAAAATGACCTTTTTCTTCTACTGTAAATCTTTAAGTCAACATAAAACACTAAAACAATTCCTGTTTCATCAAAAATACATGCAAGTTTGCAACTGTTCAGTGCAGGGATATCTTCTTATGCTTTGTGCTTTGCATAGTCCTATTTTATCTTTGCTCTAGTCAGACCCTGAAAAACTTCACACACAGAGAACAGGAGGAAGAGATTAGGATGGATCTTCTCCACTTAAAAGAAAAATGTGGTGAGGTTACAGTAGCAACATCACAAAGGTTTGCCAATTAAGATTAAAACTGCCCCTGTGACGCCCATCTCAAACATAAACAGTACCTTTTTTCAAAGGTACTGTTTATATTGTAGTATTTTTTGATCATTTTTACTTCTGTATGGGTACTTATCAGCTTAATTGATGAGGTAAGGCAGTGACATGTAAACCGCATACTGTGGAAGTAAGTGGGAAGTTAAACACATCCAGCATCCATTATAATAATCCACTGCACTGCAAAACAACTTTTAATAGGGACCATTTCTGTGGTAGAAAGTAGTTTGCTGGAAAGTAGTTCAATGGAAATTGTTGGCAGCGTGTTCTTTGGATTATACAAAGTAACAGTGAGGCTTTTTCTTGAAAGGCATATTGCTGTTGAATTATTTTAATGTAATTTTTCTAAGCTCTGAGCGCTCTGAACTGAACTTCATTGGTTGCCTTTGTACTAAGGCACCGGCAGAAAAGTCACTGCCAGGTATCTGAAAACCTTGGCAAATTAAACTTGAGTTGTATGCATGAATAGATGCCAATCAAGGTGAGTGAGAATGCATAATTTTCTTTTTTCATGTGAACCAAACCTTTACCTGTTTGAGTAACATGCCACAAGCCTATGGTTTTTGTTCAAATTTGGGCAGCACAATGGCAATATGCAAATTGCAATATGTGCTGACAATAAACACTTTGTTAATAATAATTAAAAAATGCTCTAACAATTGGAAATCCTACAGTTTCACTTAATGCATTAACTATGCAAGCATAATACTGGCTCAAATTTCCTATCACAGTATGAATGATACACTGCAACAACCAGTCATTTAACGGGTCTGTTGTTAAGTTGCACCATTTGCATAAAACACAGCAGGGAGTAAGAAAATTAGTACAGACGGTCAATTAAAGTGAAAGTGATAACAGTTAAGGCAACTCCACTTGACAACTAGACCCAGCTGTAGAGTGGTTAAAAATCAACAGATTTTCTTCTAGTCTTTATTAAAATATGTTAAATTCAGTTATTTTTTTGAAAAACTAATACTTAGCATTTCATCAAGATATAATTTCAGCTTTATCGACAATTTCTAGCCTCAACATTCCACAAATATCCAGCTACCAAGCTCTCATGCAAATAGGCAGAAAAGCAGAATAACAACTGCAAAGCAATGCAAGAAGAGGAGGCAACATGCTGGAGCATTTACACTGAATGAACCTCATGAGCCATCCTTTTAATGTGCCGCCTGGCAGCACCCACTTTTAAACCCAGGGTCTTAGATTATATGATTAAATGCTTCAATATCGATGCACCATGCACTAAAGCTTTGTCTAGTTATAACTCAGTGAGTAAATAAAATAAGTAAATGTTTCCAAATATGTATGTATGCATATATATTTTATCAAACAATAAACCAGGAATGGGTTTTTATTAAAAAAAAAAAAAAGGGAGCCAAGAAATGTACTTTTAAAAATCTGAAAGATCATCTCAGCAACAGAACTGCCAGCTGGTTGAAATATTGGCTTCTAGTCCCTCGTTGTTCCCAATAAAGAAGGTTTCCAAATAAGGAAAGCTGACATGCAGATATGGCCACAGGGTGACGGCTGAGTAACTGAATTAAAATCCCATTTGCTCATCAATCATGTGAAGAGCCTGCTTTGCTCTCTGCTCAATAACCAGAGGATATATATGCCAAATGTGGTGCATCATAAGGATACTGTTTGCCTCCGGGGAGGCCAGCTGGGTGGAAAAGATATCAACAGGGAGCAGAGAAGGATTGGGAGAGAGGAGGTGGGCAAGAGGAAGTAAGGGAAAGCATCAACTGAGGATATGGAAGAGACTGCCTTTAATTTCATTTACTTTATTATCCTCATCAAACATCAATTAAAAAGGGTTTACTGAGACGGGTCACAAAACGTCCTTAAATAAAACAGTGTCATTATTAAATCTTATCCTTCAAACATGATCTCTCTCCTACTTCGTGTCCTTCCTTATCATTTAAAAATGTCTCTCAAGATGACAAAAACAGTGTCCATTTTCATATAATCAATGTTAATGCACTTTCTGACAGTCAAAGGGCTACTCAGTGGTCGGTGCAGAGGCCCTGGGGGAAAAAACCCGTCTGACCTGATGGTGACAAGTCTGGATTTACAGCTGCGTAAGCCAGACACCTGCTTATGTACTCCACCCAGCAAGACTGCGGTTACTCAAAGGGCATCACGTTTTAAAATTGAACATCTTTGTTAAATTGCTAGTCAATTTATGATCAATAAAAAAGCCTAATTAAAAAATGATCTTGTTATGTTGTCGGGGCAATAAAATTTCTACTAGAACCTTTTTTTTTTTTTAAACAATAATTGCCTGTTTGTTTCTGACACCTGAAAATACAGGCATAAAGTGACTAGAATACTGATAGGCCATTCATTTTTTTTTTTTTTTTATTGAGTGCTTGCTTTGAAACGAAATAGTGCAGTTACAGTCCCTGTCTTGCATTACAGTGACAGCAGCCAAGCATGCAGGGACAACAATCCAGTATCAGCATTGTATTGTGAGTTTGTGTGTGCGTGTGTTTGCGCATGTGCTCTGATGTCTCACTTATACCCATGACCTTGTGTCTTAGAGAACAAATAGCCAAAAAAACATCGATGTAATGATCCACAGACAGACAGGTATGGGCTCTATTGCTCACTGAGCATTGTCAGTGACCCAATTACTTGGAGGCTTAGCATTTGCCTGCCTCTGAATTACAGTTTTCTATGTGGTGATCTGAGCCTGCTTTGATCTAAGCTGCCTATGCAGTAAAACTCACACTTACAAAGATATCTGACGAAGAACAAATTTATGAAAAGGCATGACGGGATAAGACCAACTCCATCTGCTCACTAAAGTGAATTCATTCAGTCCAGTCCAGCCTTGACTTTTCTTTGAGAGTGTGTTTGACTTGTTTTTCCTGACCACTTGGCACAGTTGCAACATTAATTACCTGACCTGTGACTGTTGAAGCCAAAACCTGGAACTTTTTAATTTATTTTCCTCTAAATATTGAAGCCATCTAATACGGTTTTGCTAAATCAATACCCTCTTTGATACTGCTGAATATGAAAGTTGCCTCAGCATCTTGCTTTAGTGGAACCTAAAGGAAGGCGCTTGAATGGAACTAATGTATTGAGTGAGAAATATCCTCTGCCTAAATTGCCCTTAGTCATTTAATTAACACAGCTTTGATTATATTAACTCTGCTGGTCAGACTGAAGCCTCACAGGTTTTTTAATTTTCTCCATTTGCCTGCTATAATCTTAGCATCATGAGGGCACTAGGATACATGTTAGTGTATATCTAAACACATTTCATTATCAAAGCACAGAGAAACAAGAAAACTCGCTGTACGACGTCTTTCTTCAAGGCAGTGTCAGCTTTTGTTTGACTGCTCAAACACAACAGGACACGTTTATTCATATCATTAAGAGAGAAATGTTGTATTGGTGCATAATGTATTACAGATGATCTAATTCTATTAAATGTGCAAGCTGAATTACAGTATGTATGATAATTCAAAGACACTTCTAAGTTAAGTTTTTATTCATTTATTTCACTGCTTCGCATTACAGCCAGTAATGAGAAAATGTCCTTGCACGAGTTCCCGCAGATGTTTTTTTTTTTTTGCTCGAAAGAATCATTTCACTTTTTTTTTGCCAGCTTATTGAACCATTTCCTTGAAATTAATCCTTGCCTGAGGCTGATATACAGTAGCCTACCCATATGCTAATTAAATAGGCGTTAGAGAAGATGTAAGCGTTGAAAAATCCATTCATACAATGGCTTTAAAATTGAGTGGGGGATATGGTGGAGTGGGGTAATGTGGGAGACCATAGGAGGCAGCATGAGCAATGCAGAACGCAGACAACAAGACTTCCTAAGTTCAAACTCTGCTGAGATGACACCTATCATAACATGTGAGAGCAGAAACAATGACACAGCGTGACTCTACCAACATGGTATTTTTCAACAGGAGTACAGAGACTGACAATTTCTTCAAAGAACCTCTGAATGCAAAAGTGCCTTGTCCTCCATCACGAGAAGAAACAACAACAAAAACTAAAATCCTATAGCCTTTTCATTTTTTACCATTTAAAGTGGTTGATTTTGAGTTTGTAGGATTAATATTTCAAAACATAATACTGTGGCATTTATGAATGATAACGCTTGGTGGAAAAATATACTTTGACAAGAACTGTATTTATCTTACACTTAGGCTTAGAGGTTACTTAATTATTTGGTGTTGCCATAGAAACAGAATACAATTTCCTCTGTTGTTGTGCGAATGTTCACTTCCAGTCAGTGGCAAAAACATCACAAAAAATGACCCCCTTCAAAATCCAACAGTTTCAACTTGCCAACTGGCTTCCTTTCTTTTCCCCACAAATGCTCTGACAATATCCTCTCCTCTGATACAAATGTCTCTCTTTTTAATAACATAGCGACAGACTGCCACAAGCCTTCGTTACCCAGACAACTAATGACATGAATCAGAGTAAGAGACGGGAGTGACAGGAAGACAATGGACACCCTGTTCAAAGTAACTGGAAATCTGTTTGCAGTGTTAAACTGGTGAATAAAGTGTAATCCATTGCAAGGAATTACGGCCAACAGTTAATCTCCCAAGAATGACCATGTGCATTGTAAAAGTCTAATATGTAGCAAATTTGAGTAGGGGTTTCATTAACACAATTATAATTAATTATTGCAATGCAAAGGTAGCCAAAAGCCTTTTGTGGTTGATTCTAATATTTATAAGACTTGCAATCTAAAATTTCTGAGATTTTTGCGCACAGTTGTAACACTGCACAGTAGTATGCATGCAGCAGGTGCAAACAATAACTTCATGAGCAAATTTTTCAGATTTAGATTTGCAATTTCACAATCCTCTTGTCCCACCCTCCTCCTCCACAATCGTGATTTTTTTTGTCAATAGAAGTAGTTTACAATAAACTGTTTTCTTTTTGCCACACATGTTGACTCCATCTTCTCTTTTGATTGTTGTGTTGATGTCTCCTTTCCACCCATCCATCAAGGGAGACATAACAGTTATTTTACAAAAAGTGTTTGGCAGTCTGATAGAAATCAGTGAGTAGGTCCACACAACGTTAAACATCAGTGTCTACGCCTCCTGTGAGCTGATAGGTGCAAGATCGCTATGATTAGGACAGCTTGATAAAGCTCCCTCAGCCAAACGATAAATAGCACACCAAAACTAAAATGCCATCCTTTATTCTATTATCCCTTTCTCTCCATCTATTGTTTTCCCAGATGTTTCAGGCTGAGTGGAGATGTAAAAGCATTTCAAAGCCCTGAACTGGAAAATGTTCATCTGCATTTTGCATATTAGAAGCGTTCAAAATCAACATAATCACGCTGAGAGCACTGCATCCCCAACTCCTACGTACAACATTTCCAATTTCACGCTATGTACCCATCTTTAGATAGTGAATAGTTTTCATTATCAAAGAAGGATGGAAATGTAATTCTCTTCATCCATCCTTTCAAAAGAGGGGACAATAAAGACTGAAGCATAGGTGAGGACAGAGGTGGTGTGCGCATGTCTGTGTTCCTGCATTGTTTTGCTATTTGAATTGTCCATCACTTTAATGACAAAACAAGATAAACTCCCAGTTTCTAAATAACAGTTCCACTGTGGCCCCTCAGTATCTGCACAATGTGCTTAATCAAGCACTGGGTAATTGGCATTGCCATGGACAAACACAAGCAACTCAGAGTGGTAAAGAGAAAATAAATTGTGTTGCAAAGTTTGGAGATTCCCATCAATGACAGTATCATTGTGCAAAGTGCTGGCTGACTTGATTTGTATGTATTATACTAAAATATTAATATTTCATTCTCAAGTAAACATCTTCAGCACTTCATGTTTTTTATCCACCTGGCTGCTTCAAGGACATGCATCTAGAAAATGATACACCAAGACAACCTGCATGAACACTTTGGTTAAGCAGAAAACATCTGTGTACCAGGGCAGTCGCGCAAGTCTTCTCACATTGCAAACAGGCTTTTGATTGGTTCTCGACCTTAGTTATCACCAAGGAGGATTGTGGTCACCGTGGTCTTAAGACCAATTGACCTGATGAGACATCCAGCACTAATATTGTCCACCATTATACTGTAGCACTCAAACAACCCCCTTCCTCTTGATGACACCTGGGTCAAAATCCGGACACATGAAGTGGAGGCCTTCACAGACCACATCAACACAGTGGACAGCAACAT
>JAPZDY010000022.1:15223806-15240183 GCA_029783645.1 Ctenochaetus hawaiiensis | reverse complement strand
AATAAATTTGAAGATGACATTTTTGACTCTAAGAAATGTTGCACTGTTGTTGTGATGACCCCAAGCAGATAGAGCAGAAAGCATTTGGGGAAAAAATTGAATTACTAAATAACAGATTTGTTCCATCAAAAGCAAACTTACTGGGATCATCCAGTTGGCCAGGTCGCCATATTTTGACACCTGCATGGCTCCCAGCATTGTCAGGTTGATGTGACCACTAAAGTGAAAGACACAACAGAAGACGACAGCTGTCAACCTCTGAATCAGTTCAACTTGTTAACTCACAAGTCTACTTATCAAAAAAATCCCCAAAAACTTGGTACTGCCTAATACATGATGACAGGAGAGATACTCACAACAAAACAAATGTCTTTGCAAGAATATCCATCCACCCATTTCTTCTTTTTCTTGATACAATCTCTAATCATAGGCAAAAGGTTTTGTAACAATGTTTAATTTTCATGTAAATACACTGCTATTGACAGTGGTATAGCAATGTGTATTTGCATAAACTTTGGTTGTTGTCAAGATCTGATGTGCTCCAGCTGCAACATTGCACATACATAAATGTACTGCTTTAGTGGAATATCTCTGCTATTTCATTTCTGTTAATGTGTGCACTTTCTTCCTTATGGAGCAATTCCTTTCCTCTCTAAGTTCAAGGTGAGATATCCAAAAATGCCTTTAGTTTAGGTAAGGGCAAGTTATTAGAGCTTTTCAGTTGCCTTGACAAGAATCTAAGCAGGCACAATAGACAACAGGGAGGCCACTAACACCACTGCTCATAACAATGTGTTTACACAGGCATTTGTTGTGAGTATCTTTCCAGTGAGGCCACATAAAAACACACATAAAGACTAAAAAGTGATGACATTTTCTGAATATTGAGATGTTTTAATAAATATCAATATAGGAAGTAACTAGTGTAGTATTTAAGGCACCGTGGCTCACGATACACTTCATGTTGTGTTATTCTTTTTAGCCATTTTGACCCTCAGCTGTGTTTTTGCAACAGCACAGACACACACAGACAGAGAGAGAAAGAGAGAGAGTGTCAGTGTGTTTCCATTTGGTCCCCGCCAGTGTGACTGGACAGCGCTATTTATGAGCACTATTGGATTTCCACTGGGTAGACAAACAGAACTGATGCTGCAGGGATTGCGGGTGGGCAATCTCAGACAGCTGGCGAATCAATAAGAACCAGGGACCTTGGGAATATTGGCAAGGCTGCTGTCTAGCTGTACTGGTGACATGAGGTATTTGTTAAATCCAGTGTTACAAATTGTGGCTATGTCCTGTGATCAAAAGCTGATTAATGTTTATTGCTGGTTTATGGTGTAGGTGAAAAAATACTCAAAGAAATTAAGGAGAAACATGTTGAGAAAAGGGTTTGTGTTGTTGTGCTTTGATTTTTTTGCAAAAACTGAAACATGATGATTTAGAAATTTAATTATGGCATAGACATTTTTTTAAATATTAATATGCTATGTACACAAAACTACATAAATGTTAGGATACATAACTTTAAAGTCAGAAAAGAAGCTATCAGTTCTTATGTGTTGTGACCATACCCTCGGATCATGGCAAATGAGTCATCACTAGAGAAATAGGCGGCCCCAGGGAGCACAGTGACAGTCTCCTTTCCTGCAAAGTCCACATATTTGATTTGAGAGCTTAGCAAAATATTGAGATGAATTTTCTGTAGCAGTAAACTCCATTAACAACACTCTAAATTGAAAGTAACCTAGTCAACACATAGACACAGTAACAAAGAATGAAAACTGAATGACAAAAGACGTTAAACAACAACAAAAAAAAACCTAATAACTGGAAAACAGAAAAATGAAGTGTATCTATTAAGTATTGATGTGACTTAGGTGATTACAGTGTTAATAACATAAACGATAAAAAAAATTAAAAAATATAGAGATTTCAGTGTATTAAATATTCATTTGAGAGTTTGTCTGTTAAAATTGCATTTAAGTGCAAAATATCAGAAAAAAAGGCAAACTAAAAAGCTCTTTTCCTCCAACCATAATTTAATTATACCTGTTTCAACAGTGGAAATGTCCTTCTAATTTTATATATATGTATTTGTATACATGATTGTATCATAAGGAGGAATTGATTAGGATAACCCTCACCAGCATTAATAAGGTCTGCATCCACTTCATTCTCAGTGGGATATGGGCCCTACACAGAGAGAAACGCAGATAAAAAGAAATGCTCACAGAGAGTCATACATTCAATAACATGTCATTTAGCCTGACCAGCCATGATCTTTCAAGGAAGAGACAGACACAATCACATTTTTCCTGATTAGATGGCACACAGATTTTCTTTGCGCTCAACAAAGGGAGCAATCCTTTTTGGACACGGAGGAGAGGAAAAGAGAGGAAAGGAGTGTCTCTTTAAAACAAGCACCCTCAATTAAAAGAAACTTTGACAAAGCATTAGCATAGGCGCCTACATTTTTCCTGTCAACACAACTGATTGGGAAGTCACTGCATAGCAGCATCAGCAGTCTTTGTTGAAGGCTCAGCCAGCAAATAATGATTGTGTGAAAGAAAAATGAAAGAAAAATTGTCAAACTGCCACAATTTGTTACATAACAAACCCAGCACATTTCAAATAAGGACCCTAACTAGGAATGATACCCTTCAAATTAATTGCTATTCATCTTTCTACAAGCTTAGAACACAATTTGATTTAAAAACAATAACTGCTCCTTAAAACAACTGTCATGAAATGTGCCGCATGTTAAGCACTTAAACCCGAGGAGGATGAGAACTCCTTGTCAACATCTTACCAGTCCCAAAATTCCATTTTCACTTTGTAGGTGGACAGTGATGTCTGGTTTTATAAAGTTGCTGGCCAGCATGGGGATGCCAATACCAAGGTTGGCTGATTGGCTCTTTGTTAAAGATCATAATGACTTGATTTGTACTCATGCAATGGAAAACAATCATTAAGACAAAGAAAAACATATACATTTTTTTTTAAAGCTTCTTAAAAAGGAGCTACCTTACACCATCACCTTGGACGTTTTGGTAGAAACCTAAGAAATGTTTTAGTAATTCAAAATACATGTTGTGTGCAAAGTGTTCAAAGGTTTTTCAGGTTTGGTTTTAGTTGTTGGAAATAGAGTTATAGAATTTTACAATTCTACAGCTTCCTCAATGTTTATATTCCTTTAAAAGGATACCATACATCCCATCCTCGAACTCCAGAGCAGCTCGGCGAATGATCCTTTCCCGAACGATATCAGAATCCTTCTTTGGTTTGGGCTTTGCATCCTCGCCTTTCTTTACTGTGCGTTTCTGGAACCACACAGATTTATGTGACGGAAAAGATGACAGCATTTTAAAAGACTATTTCTGGCCAAGTACAAAGACACATATTGATAAAAGCTACAGTAGGACGTATGTTTGTAAACAACAATGGAAATACTAAATCCTGCGACAATGACTTAGTCAGAAAGGGTTTTTCTGCATGCTGTATTATTTAGGATTTATCATTATTTTTTTATTAATTAAACCAACTGATAAATTTGTGGGACTCTCAGATAATGATCCAAAAATATACCATATCATTTTGTTTAAAAATATATAATAACAAATATTTACATTCATCTTTTTACCCAAGCTCTGATAGACATTGTTTTGTACCTCAATCCTTTTCTCGTAGCTACCTCCCTGGACAATCCTGTGGACATAGATGCTGGGTATGTGGATGTTTTCTTCTGCGAAGGTCCCAACATCTACAACCTCCTCCACCTACACAGAGACACAAAGTGATGAGTCCTTCCTTCACCTGCAAAATGTCTCTCGACCCTTGAGATTAAAGCTCAGATAAGGAGATCATGATGGTACTTTGCTACAAGGAAATAACTTTGGCCTTTGCCGCTATGAAATTTGACAGTTTAACTGATAAACACCTGCAGATTTTCTTGCCATTCTGCACAATAATCTAAAAAAAAAGATTAACTTGATTTGAGAGCTCCACAGGGAAAAATGTTGTTTTTTTTTTAAGACATTCATTTTTACAGATGAACACAGAGGTCTTTGAGGTCTAAAGAGCTTTGTCACATTGTGCAATGACAATCACATGAAGCTTGATATCAGGGAAAAAATATGCCTGTGGTGAACTACAATGCCTAAAAAATACTGATGATACAAAGAAGCAGCATATTCTTAACTGACATGCCTTTCACAGTCTAGTGAAGCTGTTTGTGTACCCGATGCAAGCTTTGCTGACTGAAAACAGAAGAGGATCATCTGAAACACCAAGCCAAGGAGCGAAGCTTGATCCTGGGATCAAAGGCAATAGAGAGTGCAGGTGCATGGAGGAGATTGTTTTGGTGCCGGGAGGACTTTGGTCAAACCAAACACAAGGGTCAAAAGAAATTTTTTTAAATTTTTACTCCAGCTACCAGTGTTTATTTTTAGGTCTATTCTGGAAGCTCTGCCTCAGGACTCTCTTACAAGGTTTTACATTTCAGCTCAGCTTACTATATGGATCTCAGAGGAGCTGCTATTACATTGGCCACTGACATTGTCGAGATTACCTTAATGACATTTTAATTACACTCACATTAAAAATGATAGCATAATAAGAAAGGTGAGCATCTCAGATACCTATCAAACAAGACATTCCTGACACTGGAAAAGAAGTGCGCCACCTTATGTACAAAGAGTGCAGCAACAGAAGTAAAGAAAACACAGAGGACTATTTCTGTCTGACTAACAGGACACAGATGGAAATGACTATTGATTTACGCAGAGTTGGGTCAACATTACAGGGATAGAAAATCCAGGAACAAATGCACCTGCTCCTTACTCTCAAAGAAAGATAGAGAAGAAGGTAAGAATAGGACCTGCTATAAACCAATTCTACAGCCTCCACTTATACAGGTGTTCAAGGGGAGCTGCACAGCATGTGTGGGTTTCAGTAAATCTTCAATATCAGTAAGCTGTGTTATTAAGCACAGTGGTCCCTGACATTTTGAGTCAACACAAGAATCAAACAAAGCTGGGAAGGGGAAACAGTAGACTTTCGTCAGAGATTATTTTACTTTATCGCACAGAGAAGCAATTTCTTTCCTCCCTGAGATTTTTCAAGGGGGTAAGCACTAGAAATGACACAATATTAAAAAGAGATGTTATCACATCTTGGGGGGGACCAAAAGTGTACTTAACCATGAGAACATAATTCGCGCCCTCCCCTCTACGTTTCTTTCCTTCCCTACTGTGTAGCTCAGGGTGTAACCTATTTATTCCATTTACATGAGGGGCAAGCAGTCATTCAGAGCAAATTGAATTGAATCTCTCCTTATCTCCACTTCCTCCCTCAGCACTCAGCGCTGACTGAGAAGAGTCAATGGCTAAGAGTGGATCCCATCTTAGCGTTGTCATGGATACGCAGGCTTTGGTCTGTGGCGAGTAAGGGCCACTCAGGACAGTAAAGTGATTTTAGACTCTTTTTTCTGCTCCTCTCAGTTGGGTTGTGGTAAGTCTCTGATGCTTTATGGAGAAAATGAGGCTGTGTAAGATGAGATTGGTAATGAGAGAGAATTGATACAGCAGTCCCACACATCCACCCACATCTTTCTCTGGGGGCTCAATCTGTTTTTTGTCAGAATGATGATTTCTATGGACATCTTCATCAAGCAAGACTGAGCTCATCACATTATTACACAATAAGAGTCATAAAATGGGAAAGACTGGGGACTTACTGCAAATATTTGGTGGCTTTAATTTTGAGACTTCAGAGTGTAATTTACAGCATCAACACTTAAATTAAGTCTCTTTGATTAGAAAGGTTTCTAAAAGTGCATGCTCCAAGAAAACTAACAAGATCACAGAGATCACCCCTCTATTTCTCAATGTCCGTTTGTTGGTCTCTGACACACAAGCAAACAAACCTCAATTTTCAATTAGCCTTCCAAAGCTAAGTCCCAGCACAATAACAAGCTCATGCAATTTAAATGTTCTGCAAACATAAAAAAAGGCTCTGTTCCTTTCATCTAGGTGATGTGTTCCGGCTGCCCCAGTGCTCGGATGCCGCTCATACAGGAGGTTCAACAGACGAGGACGGATAAAGCATTAAAATAAAAATAATAAAATACACACAAGAACACATAGACACACATGGAAATGAGCAGGTGTGTCGAGCAAGAAAACAGGCACACGGGCAGACACATACATTGATATTCCCGCATCTGTAGAACAATTTTCACATCAATGAGAGCTGAGCAAGGCATGAAGTGAGCTGGCAGGAGGATAGAGGGAATCAAAGTGCCCTCTGGGGATACAACAACCATTTTTTTATTGAGAATTTGTGCTTTTTCAGAATATGAGCTTTGTCAAATCTGGTTAATCTCAACTTGATTGAATCACAATGCTACCAGATCCCTAGAATAAACCACCAACAGTGGTGCTGCATGCATTAGATTCTTTACAGTTTTCAAACATTGCTGGAAATTAGAAATGCTTACTATTCACGTTTTGTTTAATCAAAATACAAACAAATGCTGCTGCATTTACAAGTTAATCACATTTAAGTACATGGAAATAAAAAAATGTTATCAGTAAATGAAAAATTCCAGCATGCTTTCAAACAACAGCAATTCAGTACGAAAAAGACTAATGACCTCTGACTTAAGGTACTAATTTGAGCTGATTGCACTTATACTGACTCTTAGGCCCACATTCCAATCACTAAATTAAAAAACAGGATCATGTCTTTATGTCTTCTTTTTTTTACATTTTAATTCCATCAGTTCAAACAGTTTGTTAGCATCCTTTTAGGTTCCTAGACCTGACCTTCCTGTATTCAGTCCACCCTTATTTAAAATGACAATGGTCTGGGTATGTAAAAAACATTTTTAATTTTACAATTTAACAAGCTTTTTTAATTAGTCCAAGTGATGGGTGTACAACTAAGAAATTTATCAAAAGAGTGGCACTACTTGATTTTTGAAGTCAGTGAAAAAGTATTTCCTCTGATAATCATTGACAGCTAGACAGAGATTTTAAGGAAAACTTGGTCATTTATCATTGGCATCTTGTACATAAATAATATCAACATCCAGGGCTGTCTGTTTCGCAAGAACTGACAAATATGACCTTAATAAAATGCCATATTTTTTTTTTTATAAATCAATTGAAAGTGTCATTTTTTATTTTTGTTTTTTTTTTCAGATTGATATGCTGTACTTTTGCTTGCACTAAACTTAATTGGAGATACAATGTTCTCAGACATTCATCAAGCCTTGCACTATGATTTTTTTCTTATATGCACCTGTCTACAAGAAACTGATAGGGTGCATTAGCCTCTTCAGTCATAATCAGATTAATGCACCACCATGACAAACTGAGTTAGTACAGACTGCAAAAGCTTTGGTAACAAATCATTTTTTGCAGTGCTACCTGAGCTTATAATCCAACAGGTCTGTGTATTGTGTGCATGCGCATACTGAAATGCGACAGTCAGGGAAAGAGATGGTGTGGCTACAGGCGACAGAGCATGAGGATGACAGGGACACCACACTCTCATTACCCTGTGTATTTTTAGCCTCTCCATCTTCCTCCCAGTGTGTGTGTGTCTATGTTTTTGTATGTGGGCACTTGGCCATGCTCTGCCACCACTTTAGGGGCTCAGCTCCGGCTTTATCATCTAACCTAGAATACTGACAACATGAGCAAAAATATTTTTTTCAAACGATACATACTTCACAGAGCCAACTCCACTCCCTGCGAGATGTTTATATTTCAAAGAACACATAAGCCTTTATGCAGTGTGCTTCTAATTCAGATGATAGGCAGTCTTTAGGGAACTTTGAACCTATAGTCAGAGCAAATAACATGCAAATTTGCCATTTCAAACATTCACTTTGGGCATATGTTAAGCAAATCTGTTATTCCCTTCAGTTGGCTCACATCGACGCTCTTTATTTATATTCTCCTTTTTCTGTCTCTCTTCAATCATGCCTCCAGAGATATATAGTTGATTACTAAAACCAGCTTTACAGTTTTTTACCATCATCAGTAAATGTCAGTGCATGTAATTTAAGGTCAATGCCAAATGTTGACTTACTGTAGGACAAAGTCAATGCCAGTATATGTATAAATATTCCATTTCAGATTATTTTGACTAAGAATTTTAAGAAGTGGAACAAGACTTTTGTTATGCTTTTTCTGGCAATGCATGCCAAGCTGCCATCAATATCCCTGTAAAGGTAATTTATAAGATGCACTAGTTATAAATTATCAGTCACCTTTTCTCAACTTATGATGGCAAACAAATGTTAAAATTAATGAAGGATAGGTCTAACTTGAGCAGCCTCTATAGCAGACTACTTTCATCAAACATCAGTATGAACTTTATATTTACAAATATGCACAAATTTATGCACCAGTGCCTAAGTAGACTATGTTTGGCTTACGATTACTGACACATGAATATAGAAAATAATCTGCTCTTATAACCCTGTTTCTGTTAATGTTGACACATTAAAGCACCAACAAGAGCTGATGGCAAATTTTCTAGATAAGCTATTAAGCAGTAAAGGGAAATCTGAGTTATCAGAAATATTTTATTATAAACTCTTACTACTTGGCTTACCAGATATAAGTTAGTTAGTAAGCCAATCTGCCAATCAATCAGCTTCTATTAAAGCTAAAATGCATTAATATTACCCTCCTTTGTTGCTATCAAGGCTACCAAATTAAGAAATCATATGAAGACTTGCATCTCAAGAGTGTTTTGCAAATGGATGTTGAAAATTTGTTACTCTAACAAACCAACATTTGCACCCAAAAGATGTAAGAGGCTTTTAAAACCATTGGATTGTTTAATATTACACCAAATTGCTGCAGTTGTAGCCCAGCCAGCCCTGTAATTACCACAATTTGCTCTCAAGAGATGTCAGCTCAGAGTCAAAAAAGTTGAAAAATAAGGAAACAGTCATGTGCAATGCTGTTGTCAAGAAGAGAGTTCAAGATGAGTGCCACTACAGTGTTTTCACAATAAGAATTTTTTAATCAGTTTGGATTCAATGCCATGTCACCATTTGGAACATATGAAACCTATTAAATTAAAGCTACAGCTCCCCTTTGCACAGTGGTGGTAAACATGCCCACAACATCCTCACCATTAAACTTATGCAAAATCCAGACAGAAAAAATGACACTGATTTCACATCTTTCGCACACAAAAGCTAATTTATAAACCTCTTTAGGCAGGAAATGACGGGGAAATAAATGGGTCTATAATTATTTGCCAACAGTTGCTTGAGTAACAGAGTTAGTCAAGGGCATAAGTCAAGATTAAGGCAAGAAAACTCAACAAGCTGTAATAAGTGCTGTAAAATAGCATGAAAAATGTGTGCTGTCAAAAATAATCAAATCCCAGCAGCAAGCAAATAAGGCATTATCTTCTGCAAAAAAGACTTAACGGGTTCTGATGATGCCTTTTATTCCACGGCCAAACATTCCAAATTTATATTGCTAATATGTGGGGTATTTTGCTACTGTGCTATTTTTATTTTAACACAAATGTACAACAGAAGGCTTAGGCTGAAACCCCTGAGGATGGAGGTCCTTTATATCCAGCCGGGTCTCTAGCTGGGTTAAAAGAAAAAAACTCACTCAAATATAAATTCGCTCATTTTAATGCATGCATCACTGTTTGGTTGTGCGTGAACAGCAACACCCACACCACTCCATTGCATTGCCACAGTAACAGAATACAGTTGAGTCATTTACCGTGACTGATGGCTAAACAACAGCAGAAACCATTGCTTTGATCGAGTCTCTGGTGTATTGTATCCCACAATGCAAGGGGGCTTTTCACTGTACCTGCGATAAGGGAATAGCTGGACCAGCTGGATATCGTGGAACGTTCAACAATTGCAGGGTTTGGTTGCCTAGCAACCGTGGCAGGAGCTGGTGATGATCTGGTAATTTTCAAAGTGCTTTTGTGTTATCTCGTTCTCTGAGACCTTCTTCTGCCTCTTGTAGTTCAATTTCAGCACAAAAAAGTAGATGTACGTATCACAATTGGGATGGGGACTACAGGGATATGCCAGAAGTCACTGACCTACAGGACTGAAGCAGTAGTGATGGCTACTGTTGAAATTTAATCTGTTAATAATGGCACATGCATAAGAAAAACCTTTCTGCTAGTTAAGTTATTTTTGTATATGGTAAATGTTAAGTTTCACGCTTTGCATAAAAAGGAGCCTGCCGGCAACAAATGCAAGTTTTCTGACAGACTGCTGGGAGATAGATGGAATTTGCTTCCTAGAATTGTGTTGATGTTGCACAGAAGTGGAATCACCACATTACATATTCCCATGTGCTTGCTGCTTCATGCTTAAATGCATTACACACACATACATTTACTGCGCTTGAGGTGAAAGAGTTGGCTACGAAATCATCGTTAAGTTTGAGGAAAGGAAATGTCATTCCTGATAAGGAGAAATGTTTTTTTTTTTTTACTTTGACAGGAGGATTTCAGTTCTAAATTATGAAGTTTTTTGAAGACAGAAGTTAAACCAGTCTAACCTGGATTACATCTGATAAAATGACCATGATGTTTTGGTCAAATTATCCTATTGTTTAAGCTGCTGTCTTTGGCCTGAAACAAGCACATAACCACAATTCTGCTTGGTTTACCTTAGTCCTACCAGTCTTCCTTTACAATGCATTGACATTTCCGCCCCTTGATAACAATTAATGGCTAGAGCTGACTTTACTGCCTTTGTTTTGCTGAGTAAGAAATCTGGTCCAGACAGCTTACTGTGAGACACGATCTTCTGTGAACTTGCCGCACACTGCCCTGCACTACCAAGCTGAGCTGCAAGTTAATTGAAAAGCTTCAAAAACCTCTGACCCTGTCTGTTGGTTCAGACTTAACTAGTGCACCAAGACAGCAGGGTCAATATCGACAGCAAATCACCAGATTTATGACTGAGCATGCACTGAATCCTGAAGACAAATTTGTTTTCAAAGAGTTGATAATGGTTTCACTGTGAGAGATAAAGGTTCTTAATGAGTACTGCTATCCAGATCTATCACTTTATGGTTACCAACAAGTAGGCTCATCACTGATAATGTTTACATGATACTAACGCTACCATTAAAAAGGTACCATAAAAATGTCTGATACAATCTGACAAAGCACCTGATTGTAAGATAAGACAAAGTGTATTCGGCTGCTATAATAGTATCCCAAGGGCTTAGACATACACCTGATAAATGTCATTCCACATTCAGATTTGAATAAATATATTCAATTTTGAAATATACATTGTATGATTTTGTTTATCCTACATAAGTAAAAATGTAAATCTATTATTTTAAACTATCATAATGGAAGAAATTCACTTTTCAGTTTGTGTCATATACATATATATATGTCTAATAATGCACTATGCACTAAATCCAATCCAACACTGGAAAATCCTGTAGCAGAATTTAAAATAAATGGTCTGTTGGATAAAAGCATTTAGTTAACATGGGGATGACAAGTGTCTGAAAGGACTATTTGTTACTGGAACATGACAGGAAAATAACGGAAATGCAAAGTCTTCAAAGACCAGCGTGACAGTGGCATAGCTGTTTGACACAGACATGTACGGCAGGAGAGATAAAATTCTACGTAAAATGGAATATTTAAGTTCAGGTGCAAATGTTCAGCCTTCTTTGTTTTTCAAAATAAGGTGACATCTGTCAGGTTTTCGAGTGTTTCTTGAGTGCATTTTGAGTGAGGTTAATTGAGATGTGACATTAATTATTTCCATAAATTGGCAAGTTATAATAGCATTTCTTTGGGCTAAAAATATTACATGAAGTACCCCATTAACATTGTTTGCTCGGGGATTTTTTTTTTTTCAAGGGAAAAGGATGTTTTTGCACCTGGATGGTGCATGCAGTGGAGCATTGTCCCAAATTTACTTTCTGACCCTATCAGATGAAATATCTGCCACAAATATTCACAATTTAAAAAAGATGCCACAATAAAGGATTTGAAAATAATCACAGAGGTTCTTTGGGAAGTGTTGTATGACAGTATGGCTCACTTAGCTCATGCAATACATACATACAAAACCACCAGTGTGGCAGGCAGCATTCTCACATTAAAGCTACTTGCCAAATGGAAAATAAACCCACATTACCGTCACTTGGTGGATATTAATTTCAAATTTCTGCTGGTTATGAACATCAATAATACGTAGCCCAATACATGTTCATTTATTATTTAGTTGTAAAATTTATCTAGCTCAGCATTAGCTAGTCTACCTTCTTTTCTGTTCTCTGTTAATATAGTCCAGCCCTCCACTCAGTTTGTCACTGACTGAGGAGGAAAATCATATACTCGCATATTATGTGACTGTCAAGACTTCACAAGTGATTGACGTTGTGTCACTGTTCCAGTTGCTTATCCAGTTGGAGAGAGAGAAGACAGCCATTTCGGTTTGGTGGAGCAAGACTCTGCTGTGTGTAATTTGTAGAAGCTTCAGTGGGAATTTTTTAAAATGTGTATAACCAAGACTGATTTTTAAAAAAAAAGGCTGTTTATACTGTGTCATTCTTTAAATTGAGTAATTATTTGAATTAAGTTAAGCACAGGTATGTCAGGTGCAACCTGGCAGCTTATGATACTGAGGAATTCAAATTTCAACTTCATGTCATTCCTTTGCTCTCCAATCATTCTTAGTATTCCCCGCTGTATGCAATAAGAGATGCAAAAACAATCTTAATAATGCACCTGGGAACGGGAAAAAAAATGCACCTGTCCTGCAGTCAAAAAGCAGCCTTTGTCTCTAAACCCATTAAACAAGTGTTTCATCCTCTCCAAAAACACCCAGAGCAGAAGATTCTGGGTGCACAAAGGTTGAAGCAGACAGTTCAATAATAAATGCAACCAATTATTCCTGCATCTCATGAAGTGGCTCTCTAAACAGAACTGCATTATCATTCATGTCACTGCCGTCTACATCACATTTCTTGAGAACGTCACAGACACATTTCTTAGTGGCATCATTGTTGTCAGAGCGACTAGTCTATGATCTCTGTGGAAGAAAACTGAGCAATTTCTAATATATCATAGCTAATTCTCTATTACATAGAGTTATATTATATAGAATTAAATTGATATTGGCTATGATTGTTGTCACCATAAATAAACTGAATTGGACACTAAGTCAAAATAGCTTAATTTAGTGGTTATTAGGTGTGAATACTAGTGCCTTCTAAAACCCATTAATAGTGGTATATAATGCTATAAACCAAAATTCAGTAATCAATCTACAATAATGGTCAACAGTTGCTCTATAGTGCCTTGTGGAACCCCTTTAGATTTATAAGAGACCCTTCCTAACTGCTTTATTTTCAGAAAGCGGCTGTGTTTTATTATTTTCACACACGCAGTTTTTCTCCCTGCTGCTCTCTGAATCAAACAGTGTCTATATGGGAGGTGTGAAGCTGTTTGTGTTTGAGGGGTAGAGAGAGAGGGACACACACATACACTCAAACACAGACAAACACACACAGAGGGAAGAGCTCACACTTCTAGATTGTCAAATGCTAGACAAGTGGGTAACCAAATGCATACAATGAAACTAAGTACGACACAGACAGGTCAGACATAGAAGCATTCTTACTCCATTGTTTCCACCATATAGATAAAGGTTAAGATCTTCAGATCTCTAATCTTTTAACAACTGAGGTTTTAGGAGTTCTATTTAGAAAAGCATCAGCTATTCTCTACTAGACTTGATCTTTTCAGCCCATGACCATAAAAATAGGCCCTTAGCCTCTAAGAAGTCTGTCTTACATTTCTGCTTCTGACCTTCAGTGTATTTATACTTTCTGCATGATCTTATGAATGTGGTTAGATATTGCAGTAGCTACTTGAAATTTGGAGAGTTATTTTTTTATTTTACTGGTGTCAAGATATAGAGAGACCACTGCTTTTGTGTGGTTGGGATCAAATGTCAAACTGTTGATTTCTTTACCCTGTTTTCTTCCAGGTCAACAGGAAAAACAAAAACATTAAATATGTTTTGTTGGGTTTTTTTTCCAACACATAATTTGCAGAAATATGTGGTGGCCGTTTCAATCTATTGAAACACAGTTGAAATAATCTTACTTCAAATCATTCAAAAAAAAGTCATTGAAATGCATTATAAATAAATTAGATGTAGATATGATAGATATATCAGTAGACCATTTTCAGACAGACATCAGGATTATAAGCAAATTTTTATGTAATTTGAGATGCATACCTCAACTATGGTAGTTTTAGCTGCTTTGCACATCGGCTGGTTGAAGTTTCTGGCTGTTTTCCTAACAGAAAAAAAACGATAAAGTTGTGATATTAAAACCTATAGAAGGTAAGAAAATATTATTGTACAAAGACAAGCAAGTAAACTCCAAAACTCTCACTGTAATATCCCATTTCTTTTATCCACAGTAAGCTGTAAGATTAATGGAAGACACTGCTCTCTTGTGGAAAAAAAAAATACTACAACTACTAATTTTCTTCCTTCACTTACACCAGGTTGGTAAAAATTACCTTACTGGCACTGGGTGGAGGGCCTAAACATAATATGCACAGGAAATATAATGAATGGTGGTATCCATAAGCAGGTGTAATATTTATTATTTTTAATTGAGAATTTAATTAGAGCTTGAACTAAATCAGCAGTAATGACTGATGGCTCGTGATTCTCCTGAATTAGGTGTGCTGTCTGCATAATTTGAGATAAAGAAATAGATTTAAATACCATGATACAAAACCTAAAACAAAGAAAATAAAAACAAGCAGCTAATACAAAATCAGTGTTTCCTCAAGGATTTTTTAACAGTGGGGGCAGAGGGTTACTCTGTACCTGGGTTTGTGCATGTCAGACAGGTGCCAAAATAAACTTTGGTAGATCAAAAAATTCACCAGCTAGGCATCATTTTACCAACTCTATGCATATTGGGTTTGACTTTTCTGATCCAATTATTAACCAATGCCAAAGTAAAAACGTATGAAAATTATCACAGAAGTACTTGGGGTCCTGTTGTACAAGAATTTTGTGGAATTTTATTATAACACTCCTGTTAGAAGTTTGTGTAGAATTTTAAAAAATCTGTTAACAGGGTGTTGAAATTAAAAACATAATTTAGGCAACCAATTTTTTTAAATGATGTGGTGAAAAAAAGAGCTGTGTTAAAAAATGTAGGCCTATTTATTTCAACAAAGGAAAACAGAAAAAAAGAAAATACCTTGTTATACAACTTTTCACAGATTTTTGATTCTACAAGGAGTACTCAAATGCACCATGAACTATTTCTGTTCACTGAGTTCACTTGTGCTTATACAGTACTAAAGTCATACAGCAAGAGGCAGCAGCGTCTAGCCTGGCCACAAGTGAAAAAAGAAGAGTTCAGCCAATCCTTGCACAACATTAATTCCCCTACCTTTACCCAACTATCAAGCTGATTATCACAGTTTATGAGTAAATGAAAATCAAATGAGTAACGTAATTTCAAGAGTGTTTGACATCGACTTTATGCTCTCATTCCCTCTCTGTAATGTGTGGGTTTATGTGTGACAAAATCATTCACAAATACATAGTTCTGTTAATACTCTCCTTTCCAACTTTCTGTAAGAAAAGAGACTTGCTGTGTTTCTAGAGTTGTTGGAAAAGTCATAAAAAGGGCGAGCAGTGAAGAGGACTGACCTTGTGTGACTGGTCAGTCATGAACCTGTGAAGGCATAGTCTCAGTCATAAAACTTTATAAAACTGTTTTTAACAGGATATTATCTCCTGCAGTGACGTTGACAGTATTTTTATGTATATATATATTTATATATATATAATAGAAAGACTAAGGGATGAACTGATTAGAATCAGTACATACAGTAAAGCCCTAAAAGACCTTATCTAAAGGTAAGTAAAGGTCAAACCAAGTGAACACCTTCTGTGAAAAAACAGTCAAATTGCATGCTACTGTTTTACTTTCATCACAGGAACATAGCAGCATGCGTTGATTGTTGTGCAAACACAACCAAGAGGATAAAGACAAGTCTAATGTGCTTGGAGGCAGGGAGAAGCTGAATCCCCTGCAAGATAAATACTGGCATTGGCAAGTCACTTTGCACCTGAGGCACTGAAATATATCACCATGATCAAAACTTTATTTCACCAGTTACCTGAAAATAATGTTTCCAGCCTTGTCAGCCTTCCATGCCTTGATCAGTGCAAAGTCTCCAGTGATGGCTTTTTCCATGATGAAGTGCCTGCCATTGAACTCCCTTATCTGTGCACAAAGACAACATGTTTCAAGGAGTAAGTGGCACAGGACACAGTTAAATATG
>JAPZDY010000022.1:15206108-15217872 GCA_029783645.1 Ctenochaetus hawaiiensis | reverse complement strand
TGAGAAATGCATTAACTGTTGTGCAAATGTAAATAGTGATGTGAGAAATGCACCAAAGCGACTGAGAAAAACTGTAATTTAAAGGCTGTGGTCTCAGACTTATTTTTTCTTTTACTTCAAAAATCTAAACTTGCACTAACATCATTTGCACTAACATAAATGACACTGTTCGACTTTTTTCATAGCCCTTGCATTTGGGACTATGATATGACACCACAGTCAAGCAACCTTCACAATTGGTAAGAGTTAACCCATGGAATATTTAAGATTAAATAGAAACCGGGGTCTGATTGAAACTCAATTTCAGTTTTAAGGCAGACCATCTACTGAAATAGAAATGACTCATGATACATGACACAGCCAACATTTCCAGCATCAAATGTAATTCCAAACACTACTGGAAAAAGATAAACAAACTTATCTCTATCAACAAACTTACTCTCAACACACAGACTTAGAAGTAGTGTTGATGGCACTGAGCTAATATCAAAATCAAGCACCACCGTGGAATGCATTGCATAGTTTAATTATGCAGGTGCCTGTATGTGTGCTAAGCATGCAAATATGGCACGCACGCATTTCTTTCCCTCCACACTTACCCTGCATTATTGCTGACTGCAGTGATACCCTTTACACCAGACTTCAGTAAACTGTTAATAAGATTCTCTGGGATACCACATAACCCAAAGCCTGTGAACAACAAAAAAGAAAGGAATGCATTAGAAACAAAAATGGAAGCAACCAATGAGTCATTGCAAAAAGTGTGAGGAAGTAGACACATAGCAGGTTAGAACTATAGCAGATTTGTTAAAAAAAAAAAAGATGTTTACTACAAACCACTCAAGGAAACCCAAATTCAATGATGTGGTAAACTTGGATCAAGTGTTAAGTGATTCTGGTCATGTGTGTACATGTTGGTCAACATTTCTAATATTACACTGACTGACGCAGATCTGTTTTGTTTTGTTTTCCACTCAAATAGAAGTGTGACACAGTGGAAAATGTCTAACAATGTCACTTTGCACTTGACTATAAATAAGAGCTGTGGAATTTGTTGGTGTCTGTGTTTGGATGCTAATCAACCACCATGTTAGACAGAGTTCAAATTCACTTTGCTGCAAAGTGTTCATTGCACAAACATTGTTAAATATCTTTTCACACGTTTTGTTGGTTAGCAGAATTTGCATGCAGTTAAAAACTGTGGTAAATGGCCAGCAATGTCACTGAGGTGTGAATATAACTGTCCTACGATGTAGAGTCCTTCTGTGAAAGTACTGTATATATCTTACCTCCCACCAAAATGGTAGCTCCATCTGGGATATCTTTGACCGCCTCCCTAGGATCCGAGTAAAACTGTGAACTTCTCTGGCTGGAGGTGGAAAAGTAAGAGCCACAGGTCTGTAGAAAAACATGAATTTTTATTAATTTTTTAAATTTTTTTTCAAGAAGAGCCCCATTGGTAACTAAAACTCATTTAAGTGATTCTGGGTAAGATTATTTCAGTATAGTGCTTGTTTAAAACGTTGCATGAAAAAAAAAGACCAGATGCCTGTGGGCAGCTAATAAGCTTGCACAATTCCAATGGCTGGTCCAGTTTATTCAGCTGAGGAAGAGAAAGATAAGCAAATTCGCTGAACAAATCCTACAACAAAAGGAGAGGAGATTTCGGACAGCTCACAGCCAAAAGCCCCAATGTAACTGAGTTAGCTGAGGACTCAAAATGAAAGTCTACTGGGTCAACACTGATAGACTATAATTGTAACTGGGGTGATCAGATTTTAATTATTTTTGCAAGACTTTCTGGGGTTTTTTTTCATCATAAACTTCCCAGACAGTAACAGAACAAGGAACTGGAACTATGACATCTTCGACTATATCAATTTCATTACCTCTAGTATTATGAGGTCAGTTATGTGTGTATTGCAAAATCATTGTAAATCTGTAATACTGACATCTGATATGACACATTTGTGTTTTTTGACTGCTCTTTGAATCCTGCACCATTTACAACTGTTGCTCAAACTTGTAGGAATGTTCACACAGCTTTGCATTGTGAGTATCTACCCTCTTTATTCATTACTTTCCTTAAACTACGAATGACGTTAACATACACCATGTTATGCAATATTGCTTACTTAACAAAATGAATCATTTGCCTGTGTGCCCAGTATGAATTACAAGGAGAAAAATGACAGGACATGATTTAGGAATGGGCAGTTTTTTACTGTGATCCAGAGGGTTTACAACTGCACTAAAGTTTCATATGACTTTATATCAACTACAGTTACATCTTGGGTCACTGGTTCCAATTCCGACAATACAGGCTGTATGATGTTAATTGCATGTGCCTGTTGTGACTTCGTTCATAACACACAATACCTCTATCGTTAAAGATCAGACTTAAACAAGATTTAAAAAACTTGTTTTTTTTTCACAAAAATTGCACAGATTCATTTGTACTATTATAGTAAAATAAAAATCTAAGCGGCCCTGTTCTCATTAGAAGCTACTTATGTGTTCTTCATAAGCTCTAAGACATTGCACCGATTTTAGAAACTCACATATTATAAACATGACTACATTTTACATTGCTATGGGCACTGACAATAACCATTATTATGAAGGCTTGTTATGCGTTTGTTAATAAAGTTATGCTGGTAGGGCGGTCTTATGCAAGGTCTAGCGCTCATTTTAACTCCAAACATTACCACTGAATGTATTACGTATGCTACACTGCAAACTGCGGAGTTACATCATGTATTTTACGTCAATGATTGAAGCAAAGAAATGTGAGCTAAAATAATCAAAATCGCATTATGCATTATGCTTTGCTGAAAGTCATCAACAGTTGTAATAACTGCGAAATGTGTACACGAAAATACTGAGAACCCCTGCCAAGTTGAGTAGCATTAGCCAGCAGCTTGAGGTCACCTCATGTCATCGAGAGGTAAACTTGAATAAAACAAACAATAATAAAGAAAGCGTGAAGAGAGAATAAATTATATAACGAAGTCCACTTTCTTCACATTTTTTTTCTTTTCTTTCTTCACTCTTAATTTTTGCACAGCCTTTTGCAAACATTTAATTTCCCCATAATTAATCATTAAACCAATTACTGATGCCGTGTAAAATACCGACCTTGCTCAACTGGAGATAAGCAGAGTTAAATTTGGCTCTGCGATGACCTGAGAGGTTTCTGAAGAATAAATTTTCCGCTCTGCACAACGCTTTAAAGGCCGCCATGTTTTGGCTCTATGAGGCTATGAGTCAAGAGGCAGACTGACAGACAGCTTCACCCGATATAAGGACGCAGGATGTTGCTACTGCGTTAGCGCTGCTAGCTTACACCACACAGAAAAGTCAGCCCTACGTTGTGGTTGGCTGGTGCCTCAATGGGCTGGACTAGCAAAAGTGGAAGTAGAGAGGCTCGGCCAGCTCATTTAAATTTAACCCTTTCGTTACCACTAAGCTATTGTAAGTATCCAGCGAATGTCGAGATGTTTCACATTAACGGTTTTTTTTTGTTTTTGTTTTTTTTTAACCAAAGTCCAGGCTTAATGAAGTCATGTATTATAAAATGGCGATGATTAAAAGTGACATTTCGTTTGTTTAGATACCCGCGGCGCGTGCTCATCGCACACTTGCCTTGGAAACAGAAATGACATTCTATGAGCACGTGAGTAATCCCTAGCTCACGTGACGAATACTTTTAGTCATGGCCGACGAATACAGGCGACAAGGTTTCGAGTTGGAGAGAAGGATATTTGAGTTAGACATCAAGTGTTCTAGTCTCAGAGCCGAAAAGCAAGGTATCGATAAGATGTTGTTACTTTTTTTGTCTTGTTGGCATTCTTGGCACTTTGTACGCGTGGCTAACATTCTTGTTCAGTTTGTTAGCTCACTAGCAAGCTAGCTAACGTTATCTAACGTAGCCTGCAACCATAACAACAGCTTCTGTAAGATTTAATCTTGCGTGTTGACAAATAATATTTACTCTGCAGTTAACATATAGGCGGTTTAATGTTGATGTAGTTAAGTTTACTTACTGATCGATTATTGTTTTTGACTCATTCGGTTCCTAACGTTAGTTCGCTAATGTTAGCTAAATTGCATTTTTGATAAACGCTCGACTGTGAAACATACTTCGCAATACTAAACTTACTAGAGCTGAGAGTCAGTTGTAACGTTGGTATTTTGTCATGTGCCATTGTATCATGAGTATTACCTTTAATATTTTTCATAACGCTGCAATATTGCGAACGCTTGGATTAGTACACATTTCTTAGCATGACAGAATACAGTGTTGTCGCATAGTCCCTTTGAATTTGTTATGTTAAAGTTGTTCTGTTTTAGAGTCAGTCTGAATGTTTTTTATTGTATTGTGTGTAAATACAAAGAGCCAATCATCAACCATAGTAATCTGAAATGTGTAACGTTGGGGCAATTTCTAGAATCTAGATCTGTACTTGGTTTTATGTTAACATATCGTTCTTCCATAGATGATGACTATTTACAGAATGCGTCTGCCATACTAGAAAAGTTGAAAAGCTATTTCAGGCAAGGAGGGGAGAGTAGCAACCTTTCCAAGGTGCTCCAGGATTACACACAGGTAATACACAACAAAGTTTACAATGTTTAGAGCCGAAAATAATGATTATTTACAATTGCAATTAATACCTGAGTGTCTTTTTCCAGTCATTTAGCCAATGAGATACAAATATATAGCACAGAGAAAAGCATCCTCACTTTTCAAAAAGCAGAACTTATGCTGGGCAGTTTTGCTTGGAATAAGTCAGTAATTTATCACCAATATTGCTGTGAGTTTTTTTTTTTTTTTTGGTTCAACATCTTACCTGTAGAGGCCCCTCAGTTAAGCCTTTTGAGTACAAAATCATACACTACACATTCATTAACAGATGTCTGTTTTTGGAATGAACTTTTTGACTTTTTATTATTTCTGATGACTTAAACAGACTTTTGTAAATTTGAAAACCGTAGAGTTTCTTGCACATCATACTCACCATGGCATATGGGTCTGTGTTTGTTTTTCATCATTTAGGTTATCCTAGACATCACATTTTATGAAGAGAATAAACTGGTGGACCAGGAGTTTCCTGAGGACTGCTCACCTTTTAAAATCCAGCAGTTGCTGCAAGACCTGACTGAGCCAGAAGTTTTGGCGGGAAGGCTAGCGCCAACACAAGAAGTTTGTGTATATTTATCTCCAAACTGTTTTGTGTGGTGTTGTGACTGTCTCATTGTACTCCTTTTGGCTCAATGTGTGTTTGGCATTATTCAAGATTAGGGATTACATTACCAAGTGTCATGCAGCTTGTAGTTTATTATCATCAATATGCAAGGGAAAAGGATATGCAAAGGTACAAAAGAGATATTAATACCTTTGACCCTATCAAAATGTATTAGACTATTTCTGTGTATTTTCTTTTTATATTGGTCATCAAGTATTTCCTGTAAATGGTCATTTGTAAAAAAAAAAAAAAAAAAAATCCCTTTGGTTTACGGTTTTGCAAAGCACATTTAGACACAAGTATGTCGATGTAATTGTATGACAGCCTTATTCATTGTCCTTTGATATATAATAGGTGCAGTCTGTGTTGGGCCTGGAGCTGTTGGAATGTCTCTATTGGAGGCGTGGAGCTCTGTTGTACATGTACTGCCACACCCTTCATCAACGAAAACAGTGGATTAAGAAAAACAAGGACACATTTCTTAAGGTACCACACTGTGAAAAGATCTAAAAAGATTAAGTGAATTGTATTTGTTAACAGAGATGTAAGCTTGACTGATTCTGATAACAAAAAAATTATATCGTTTTGGTGAAAACAGTAATTTAGTATCCAAGTTTTTTGTTGAAATATGGTGATATTACATCATGCAATTCCAGACCAAAATGCATTTGCAAATTGGACTGCCATTTTGATTTAAAAGGGGCAATATCAATAGGTGCTGACCAAAATCCCAATTGCTGTAGTTGGAGAGACCTTTAACCAGTAAGAACAATGAAATTTTACCTTCAGTCAACCGCAGCAATGCATGATTTAGATCTGAGCATCACCTGATTGTCGGTGTGGTGATTTAAAGAGAAAATCCCTAACAGATAAAAGGCACACTAAATTGTGTTCAAACATTTTAGCTGAGAAAACTGCAATGTAGTAACAGAATTTTGATTCATATTTGATCAGTGCTGCTTAGTTTTACATTTTGATCTGCATTTTATGAGACTGCTGTGTTGTGAGCACTGACCAGACCTGCAGAGAACCAATCAGAGTAGTGAAAAGTCTGAGATGTTTTCAATCAGTAGTGTTCCTCTGGCAGTCAGACCCAGACCCAACTCAAATTAAATAAGTGCTTGTGGTTGGACCAATCGTGGCCAAGTCAGGTAAAAATCTGTCTGAATGAGGAGTAGAACAGACCAATCTGCCAGAGCGAATAACCCTTGTGCTCAGCAGACTGGTCTGGTTCCTGGACTACTGATATTTTGTCTAAATACTCATCCGACTGTAATGATATTTTAATTTAGTGTATTCAGGAAGGGGTCCGATACCTGATGCGAATGCTTCAGGTGAGAAACTCTGTGAAGCTCAACGATGGGGTGGTGCTCCATGACACTGCTACAGCAAGCTTCTTATCTGAAGGTGAATATACCAACAGTAATATTTGCTGTTTCTGTCCTTTTGGAGAAATTCCTTCAACTATTTAATCATTGTCACTATTCCCTTATGTTTTCTGCCAGGCATATTCTCAGATACACACCTGTTGACGATGATGTACATCGGGGAAATGTGTTTCTGGGCAGTCAAGTATGAAGACTGCAGCGCTGACTCCATGGACCGCAAAGAAGATCGCCTCCAGTTTCGGGACATTGGCACACAGATCCTCAACAAATATGTGCTTGCCTGTGAGGGCCCTCTGCAGGGCCAAGGCTGGAACACAGAGAATGCCAAGGAAATCCTTAGTATTTTACAGTGAACCAAGCTGCTCCTGTGTTGAAGTTGCCCTGAGGCACACTTCTAAGTTCAGTATTTAAATGTATGTCAACCCCAAATAAAAAATTGATACCATCAGGTGGGATGTAATTTTGGAAAAGGTAAGGAGTGGCATGGGGTGAAAGTGTAGGTAAAGAAAAGAGTTGTTGGATCGGTGTCTACAGGCAACCTCATCCCATGCCAAACAGACAAGGCCAAAGCAAATGGATAAAAGATTTCTAAAGCATTGGTGTAAAACTGGCAAGGGATGCACAGGAGGCTGTTGAATAATTTTTTGCCCTGTCCTGCTGAAAAAAGCAGTTATCATCCTTATTCCAGACTGTTGAATGGGGCACTTATTTTGCTCTGAGAATGTGTAATAATAACATTAATATGAAAATAAGAAGTTTATTAATAAAATTGACCTTTTTTTTCTTTTTTTTAAAGATTGTTACAAATTTGAAGATAATCCAGCAGGAAATGAGACATTGCACAGTAATGTTTTTATTTATTGTTTTGCTGCCATTTTGTTATGCTTTTAATATAATATAATTGCATATACATTATATATGTATGTGTATAAACATGTACACACTAAAGGCAAAGAAAGGTGTTCAAAAACAATAAGATGTATTCATGACAGTTTTAAGTATGTTCATCTTTGGTCATACCAGCTTTGTAATGCAACATTTGTATTCCCATCCATTGCAAGTTCCATTTTTTCTGTCAATTGAATAATATTGATAGTATAACTATTAACAAAAAATCTGTGTTGTTTGGATGAAAAAAATAATTTTCTTTTTTATGTCCTCGTTGACAATAAACGCGCATTGTTTTAAGAAAATCGCTTATAATTTTGCATTAAAATTTTACATTAAACTCACGGTCTGCAGATAAAGATCTAGCTTGACATCATTGTAGCACTACAACACCCATAATGCACCAATTCCGCCAGCAACTAGGAAGTACAAACGCCGACATTTCTATGTGTCGTTCGTTTCACGTTACTATGTGTTGCCAGATATTCGCATATTAGCACCCACATCTGAAGTCATGGCAGGAAGGAGTCCGCAGCTTAGTGAGTCTGTAGTGATCCGCAGCCTCAGAAGGTTTCGAGACAGATATTTTCCAAACAGTGGGAAAGTTGTCAAACATGACCTGACGCCTGTTGTAAACACAGGTGAAGAACCACATTCCGGATTTTTGGATAGCTTACCGGTGAGACATTTGTTCGTTTAAAGGCTTTTTTTTCATGTGTTCTACTTTAAAAAAATAAATAAAACAAAACAAAACTGTAAGGCAGTGGCAGTGAAATAGTTACCGTTGTAATGTCTGTATAAACATCTAATGCAGGCGGTCATGAAAGCTTTGAATTCAAACGTGTGTATCAGGTGGACTCAAAGTCCAAGCGGTGAAAAGAAAAAACTTGCTACTTCACCTGACCAACAGATTGTACTTCCGACTTCATAATAAACTTCCTTTTCAGAGACAAATATTGCATATTTATATGGGACTATGGGCTACAGGTTACACTTGCAAATGATAATACAACAAATGTGTGATAATTTTTAAAAATATGATGGATTAAACTAACCTAGCTTTGACAAGCTAAAATGTTAAAATACTGTTAATGCATTGACAATACCATTCCTGAACAGGGACCTCTGTATAATGTATAATGATTTTTTTCCCTCTCACCTTACTTATACTTTTGTACTTTTATTCAAAGTATCAGGCTTTTGTTGTCAGAGTATTTCCACACTGTGGTAATGCCAGTTTTTTCAACAAGGGTTCTAATCATCTATTCTACCACTGACTGAGCCAAATCTCAGTGAGGACTGAAGGTTGCGGAAGGCCACCAATTTGAAGTTTACTCACCACCTGAGAGCTTTAGATTGTATGATATGCACAAATTCAAAAATATGATGCTCTTAGGTTTATTTTAGACATAGATATTTTTGAGTTCTTTGTTTTTATCATTGTAAACAAATTTGTTTCCATTTTCATCATAATGAGTTCTTGACACTCTTTTCTCCCTTTCAGCCTGAAGCCTCTATTTATCGATGAGGTTTCTCTTTATTTTTATTTTAAAACAAATTGGCACAGAATCAGTCAAACACATCACCCTGCTTGGACCTTGTCTATCAGTTGTTAATAGCATTAGACTAATGAAATCTCATCCTCATCATCATATTCTTAATTCTCAAGGTGGACGTTCAGTTCCTGATCATGACCTTCCTATCTCCTGCTGATATCTGCCACCTGGGAGCCACCAGTCAGTACTGGAGAGCCATGGTTAGGGATCCGTTACTGTGGAGGTACTTCCTGCTCAGGGACATGCCAAACTGGCCCTCTATTGATCATGTGTCCATGCCCAAACTGGAGTTGATAGATGCTCCACTAATCGATGAAGATGAGAGCCTGGATGATAGAGAGGAGGGAAAAGACAAAGGGACGGAGTCGAAATGTGACTACATGTCTGAGTGGGTATCTTTTTTTTGCCATCCTGTATCAAAGTCAGCTGGTGGGATTTTTTTTTTTTTTTAAACTTTCATTTTTGTCTTAACAGATACTTGAAAGGCTGTCCATCCTGCAGACAACGATGGCTTCCTTCACGGCCAGCATATGAGGTTGTGGCTTCGTTTTTTCAGTCTCTAGTGCCCTCATCTGAACCACGTTATGCTATGTTTGGCCCTGGCATGGAACAGCTGGAAGTCTCTTTAGTCACGAGGCTCATGCATTCCCCACATGTGCTTCCTGTGTCTGGCACTCCACACAGGCAGATAAACGGTGAGGCAACACTGATATTCAGTGCTTATGGAGGATAGCCCCTCTCGGTTTTCTCATAATTAGTAACACAGTAACAAAATAACCCCTACATGAGTTTAAAGTGTAAAGTCCAGCTTCTTCTTATGTTAAAATGGGTTGTAAACAGTGTTCTGTAAACCATAATTATAATGCTGATCCAATTCAATCAAGTGACAAATTATATTAATTTAAAAAATTACATTGATCAAATTATCTTAAGTGTTGCTGTTTGTTTATTTTATGCACCACTAGGTGGCACTATTGATTATTTCATAAGTTACTATCGGTCAAGATACCAAGGATTGTAGCCAGACCAAATCGATGTCAACCTTTTTTTATCGCTAGGTATCGGCTCTGGGATCAGTTACATGTTCAACAACCAACACAAATTTAATATCCTGACTCTGTACTCAACCAATAGGTAAGCACTTTGCACTTTGAAATTGCAAATGTTTATCTTTCCTGCAGCTGCACTCATTAAACTCTGTGTTTTTGTGTGTGCAGGGCAGAGAGGGAAAGAGCCAGAGCGCAGCAGCAGAGCATTGGTAATAAGCTTTTTACCTTCGAAGGAACAGATGACTCAGGCTACCCAATCTACAGCCCTGCTTCCCAGGTCCAGCAAGTGTGCCAGGTGGTGGATGGTTTCATCTACGTAGCCAATGCAGAGCCTGGGAAGGGTAAGATAAGAGGACATAATCTGTTTCTTGTTCTTCTGTTCCTGTGCTACCTCCATTTCACACCATGCGTGCTGGCAGGTGCCCTACAAATCATTAACACAGAACAGAACAGACCATGAGAAACCATGTCTTTAATAGGTGAGGGGGTGTCTGAGATGGCTCAGATCCGGGCTGTGCTGAGCTCTGCTGGGGGTCCAGCCTCCAGGCCTCTGCTGGTGCTCTCTTGTGTCTCCAGAGAGGAACCAGAAGAAGAAACCAGCCTGCAAACTATTACCAGCAGAAACAGAACCAGGTGTCGGACTCCCTGTGTTCACATGGCACAGAGGCTCGGCCTACCCCAGCTGGCTAACCCTTGGATGGTAATTTCTAATGTTTAATCGGCTGTGAGGGGTCTATTGCAGTGATATCCATCCAGTGCCGGTTTGAGGAGATTTTAAACCCATGTTTCTGTCTTTCTCTCTTACTTAGGTGCAGGATACAGTAGCAGAATCCCTGTCAGGTCTTCTGGATGGCATTTCCTGGTTGCTGAGATGTTCTGGAGTCAAATTGTATGGAAGCTAGAGCCCTAACCTCTGCTGTTGCCAGATGAATTAAGACCACAGACCTCATTACTGCATCATCGTGACCCTGAGACACATTACAGCATTTTTTCAGCATTTTTTCAGTAATGTGCTGTACACCATAAGTGAATTGAATCACCGGATAGGAGCACCGCTGGAATTTAATGAACTGCAAGGAGCAGTAAGGGGGACTGACAGAGACACTGTTCCTATTTGCAGAAAAAAAACAGTATGAAGGAGATCTGGCACGATAGAATAAAGAATGTTGAAGTATAAGGGCTAATATATGAAATTATAGTATAGTAGAGTACACGTTCATTTATGCACACTATAATGACTGTGGTTTACAAACAGTGAGCTGCTAACTAATAAGGTAGCCCATTCTTTGGTTTAAAATGAGTAAAGATTGTGGAGTCGGCATGTAAAAGAAATGACACTAACAACTTTAAGGGTTAAGAACATGATCCTATTTGTGAAATGTATCATTTATTGCCAAGAAAATTGCTTCTTCTTTGACTCCTGACCCCATTTTCTTTTAACTGTGCCAAAACCAAAAATCCACTTACATAACTTTTGACAAGAGTTTTAGAAATCGAAAACAAGCAGTTTTGTGTTTTTACTTTAAATTCTTAAAATATTTTATTTTAATGTACTTAAAAATTGCTGCCTGGTCTTCTGATTTAGAATGTTTGCACCCTTTTTTGCACATGTGCTTTGTTCTGCAAATGCTTTT
>JAPZDY010000022.1:15179945-15203250 GCA_029783645.1 Ctenochaetus hawaiiensis | reverse complement strand
TCCAACGAACATTTGTTGTCACTTGCTATTGTGTGACTTGGAGGAATGACCTTGGCGTTAAACACTGCTCATCAGTTTGAATACAGTAACCACAGGGAACGACACTGCTGCTCTGTCTTTCTCAGACTTCTCTTTGCATCACTGTCTCCATCTTCCACTGTCCCTCCTCCTTACATTTGTGTCATCCCACTCTTTTCACTCTATCCTCCTTTCATTAGAGTTAAGTCCCTGATTTGTATTCTGCAATAACAGCCAAGATTAAAGTAGGCATTGAAAAAAAAAACATCATTTGCATGATGCATTCACTGATTAGACCAAGCGTCCCTCTTAATTGTGTTGTTTTGCACATGGTGGGGCTCTCATGCTGATAGTCTGTGGATCTTACTCATCCCATGCAATCTCACCAATTCACTTCAATTTCCTCTCCACTTCACTGCGTCCGCCCCACCTACCTCCTGCTGTCATATATATGGCAAGTTAGGGACTCGTAATACTAGATTAGGGTTCAGGAGTACTAACAGTGGATTATTTGTGAATCACTTTTAGTTTATCAACAGCACTGTAATAAAGAAGATATAGAACAGGGGCACAGTGATCCGTCCTTTTTTATTTTCTTTAGCTCTTGTTGTGATTTCTGTGTGTGTGTCTGTGCCTGTGTTTGTGTGTTGCCCTGCAGCCATCTCCTCTCTCTTATCCTAATCCAATAGGCAGCAGTGGGCTGACATAGCTGTGAAAGGCCACACTTGAGATGTGAAACTGCTCTAAATGCATTACAGGTGACTTGAAGGGGATAACACAAAGGGCACTCTTTCATTACGTGGAAAATAAAAACAGACAGCCAAACAGGAATAGCTCTTATGAGGCTATTGAAAAGCTGCCATTGCAAAAAAAAAGACCAAAAAAAAGAAAAAAACAATTATGGGAATATGGCTGTGACTTATGTTGCCTGAGGCAACGATACTGAGTTTGACAGTGCAGAAACTAAAAACCAAAGTACTTTATAAAGCAAACATTAAAATTGTTAATTAGCTTTTTTTTTGGATTTGCCTCAAATTCTTATAAAAATAAAGAGTATGCAGTGAAAAATGAAGCATGGGGATTTATAAACCTTAATGTAAACTTATGCCATGAAATAAACAACAGTAAATTGATATCACAAGTAAATATTGCCCGTGTAACAAACAATAGTTTATCCTCTATGCCCAATATCCTAACTTCTGTCCAAAACCTACCAAAAGCCCATAGATGAGCAACATTATTGCACTGAATTGGGCCAATGTAGACTGTGTTTTATAAATTTACCAGGCATACATCTCCACCTGCTGAAAATACAACTCTATCAAACCAAATCCACCACAGAAAATAGTCTCAAACAAGCACCTTGTTTACCTCAGTATGACTTATATTTGGTCATAGTGACAGTGCCAAGGTGTTTTAAGGAAATGATTAAGGCTTTTGATTTTAGAGTTTAGGGCTGAAAACCACAGACCACAGAGGAAATTGGAAAGTATTAGTAAGAGACAGATAATACATAATGGCTCAAGTCTTTTCGTATTTAAAAAAATTGATTATTATGCTACAGTTGAATGACAAGTGCACCAAACACAGCAGCTCTGTTTACACTGCATGTGTGCATTGGTTGTCTCACACTTAAAAACCTCAATGACAAAGTACTGCTATGATGTCAAATGGCATTAGCAAAGCAAAGAAACACTTTTTTAGCTGCTTTAGTAATTAAGGCCTGAGTGTTTACCAAACATCCTACATGGGTGTAGCTGAGGACGGACCCAGTTCCAGCCGTCCAGCGAGGGTCCAGTGGCATCAGTATGTGTGCCAGATGCATTGTTCTGTTGTCACATTCAATACAGCATAAGTCCACATGATCACTCGGAGCAGACAATCACAGGAACGAGTATTCCATAACAAAGGAACTAATTCAATGGACGCCCCCACTCTCCTCCAATCAGAGCTCTCTGTCCCACATCTGACCGCTACATGGACATGTTCAAGGGTCATTTATATTACATACAAATTGTGTTCCAGTGTTTTTTCTGTTTGGTAATTAATGTCACAAAGTGACCCAAGTCTACTGAAAGGCCAGCAAATTAGAGTAAGTAGTGTTGCTTCCATTTACATTTTGCTTTAATGATAAAAAGTGAAAAAGAAAGTCACTGTGGATAAAAGATGGTAAGAAAAACTTGCAAACCTCATTAATATATTTCAGTTAAAGCTTTTTCCCCTGTGCTAAAATTCATAATTTACAGCACTTGTGTTACATAAGAGCAGACTTGGTGTCTCATTGACTGTTTTTATGTGCACTGCAAGTGGAGGATTTGGAAAAGCCAAGCTATAACTTGTGGGCCTTGTAAACAAGGAGGAGACAGGGACATAAAAAAACAAGGATGGCTCCACTCAATACAGACAGACAAGTTCCATTTCTTTCCCCTCGAATCACAAATTATGTCAACGGTGCATCAGTGCATCGCCAGAGAGAAAAGGAACACTGGATAAAGAAAACTCAGACTGGAGGCCTCGCCTCTGTCAGTACATATGTCTGCTTGTCTCTCTGTCTTTGTTTCTTTTCAGGACTGATGATGCTGAATGTTGTAGGTTTCACTTTCTCCTGTTTTCTTCCACTCACATCAATAACCGATGTGTTAAGGTGGCTTTCAAACTGGTTTGTCATTTCAAAGAACATGGATTAACTCAAAGTTATAGCCTGACATGGGTCATAACTTCGTGATGACTGTAACATATGCATAGCAGGACGCGTATCGTGTATGTTAGTTTATCCCGGTGATGTTGCGTGAATTGAACTGAAAAATGAAACAATCGCGAGGTTCACGCAGGCAAATGCATTCAGGCAGTGGAGGCGAAGAAAAACCTGCAAGCCAGCAGCTGGTGCATTGATATATTTTCTCTCACGTGTCGGGGCGGGCCGTCCATACTAATTGTTGGCTCTTGTGTCGGGGGCGTATATCCACTGACAGCTGAAATTCTGGGCGAGCCTCTCATGGCGTCACTTCTGTCCTGGACCCTCCACGTGAGCAGGTTGCAGGCATACAGGCGACTGCTTTCAGACAGAGGCGTCCATTCACAACAAGCTGCCTTAAAGTCTCAACATTGGGGGGGGATTTCTCTGCAGTTTTTGTTCATGTGCTAGTGGGTGCATTATATGCATAACTCTGCCGTGGTTCAAGTATGAACACTTGTCAAATGCGAGAGATAAACATATGGACTGCAACTAAGTGCGTGACTCTGCAGGCTGCACCCATGTCCAAATTTTAGAGGGGCCTTAAATGGCTATTTAAAAGGAGTAAAAATGCATATCCTGGCTTTAAATACTCTAAGTCCAAGTTAAACTTAAAATGGGCTTGGTGGGAAAAAGGGGCGCGAGCATTTTCCTAAGACGCATTCACTAAAGAGGGCGTGGCGATGTCAATCCAGCGGTGAACAGGAATCTCAGTGAGAAACTACTTTCTGACAGCGTTTCTCTCGACCTGCCACCCGTCTGCCCGAAGCTTTCGACCACTTGTTTCGTAATATTTTGGTCCTCGTCTTTGAAAAAGTCACAATCATATAAATTTTATTAAATTCACGCAAAGTCTTTCATGTTTTCTTCATCTTATACTTAAACTTAAAAACCTCAACCATGATCTCTTGGTTAAAAGAGGGCTTGATATAACTATATGGTTTTTTTTTAAAAAAAAAAAAAAAAAAGAGCCTGCAGGCTACACTGACGGCCTTTGTTTTACTCTTGGCCATCTGAAGGCAACATGGATCTCCATGTGCAGTCTCCTGAGAGATGTTGAGCAAGCCGAAATTACGCACAACTGATCAGCTGGTTACATTTTATGCAACAAGAGGCAGATTGTTGCAAAATATCTTAAGCTCGGAAACCTCCGTAATAAAAAACCATAGTTATTCTAACAAGTTTCTATTGGGAATAAACAGGCGTCCTGACTGTTGCTTTTAAATGTATCCAGTTGACTTTGTGCTGACAAACAAAATCGGCCACCGTTACAGAAACCATAACAAATGTAAAACCTTTATTTGATCAAAAAACATGAACCTGGTTTGAAAAGAGTCATCAGCTGCTAGAGTAGTTGAAGTGTTGTTTGTTAGTAACTTTCTTCATGATTCCCAAACCCTCAGAGAGTCATGATGGTGGAGGGCTTTAATTGAAAAGGGGGTTGTAGATCATGAGTGGCTAAGCATGTAACAAACTCAAACACAGCTATAGTATACGATGAAGTAGGCTATTCTTTCAGGTCCATGTGCGCCACATGTGCGCCAGGAGATCATGTCCACAAAATTACAAAATGGGCATTTGGTATTTTCCAGATGCGCTGAGTGGGCGCACCTGAAAGCGATCAGTGCCGCAGAATTAACAAAAATACGGAGCTCCTGGTGTCCTCATGTGCGCACGGAGCAACTAACCCACAACTACCTGTGAAGGAAGTGGACAGAAACAAACGCTCTGCGCAGTAAAAAAAACACCGATAGGCGCAGCTTTTGGGGACAGGCAGGATATCAGAAGTATCTGAAACATCATTTTTGACATGCGGAATAAATGATGCTCAAAACTTAATAAGTCTGTCTGTATAAGTTTTGTTTTTCTTTCCAGTTTTGATCGAGTCACTGAGCTTCATGCATGATTAAATATCCTCGATCATGTGTTTTATGTTGTCCGTTCTTTCCCCTTTGCTCTTTGCTTTCACCAAAGGACCCATCTTTACATGAGAAAACGAGTTCTAGATGAAAGATAAAAAGTCATTTATTAGAAATATTAATACGCGCGTGCATATATGTCAAACACGTACCCATATAGCCTCAAGTTCTTGTGCATTCATTTCTCAGTGTTTTTTTATTTTTATATATACAAAAACAAACAAATAACAATAGTTGTGTACTATGAAACATACTTATAGTTATTTGGTTACATTTCGACTTGACTTGAACTTTTACTCTCAATTGCCTGCTGTAGCTCGTAGACTGAAAAATAATGTATTTGGTCCAAATGAGATTAACTATGAATCCACTCTAAGTTTAATTATTTAGAAGCATTGCTGTCTTTTATCGTTTTCATAAAAAGCATTGTTAACGAGGATATAATCCAGAGTACGAGGCAGCTAATGAGGTTTTCTGCATTTTTCATCTAAAAAAATAAAATGAAGAGTGCACTCTTCATTTTATTTTTCTCTCAATAAAATAAAATGCACAAGCATGTTCTAACGAGATTGTTTTAACCGTGTTGTAAGGGTTGCGGTTCTTTCCCACCATAGAAAGATTCTTAAAATAATCATTTGCTACTTCATTTATACTTTGACTCTTACCAGATAGCGCGGCAGCCCCTTCCTCGGTGGTTTTATTTTGGAAGTTTGGCCCGGCAGTCTTTCTGTCTGGCTGTCCTCTCTGTGGCCATAATGGAGTAGATTGAATTGTTGGCGGATGAGGGCGCTTCACCGCCATTTGAAACACACACATACACACACTGGCTCCGTTTCAGCTACGTAGTGTGTGTGAAAGCCTGAAAGTGAGCTGGATGATGAACTGAGCAGCAGATAAGACCAAAATCTTCATCAGGAAAGCGCCACAGACCCAATTTTCAATGATTGGGTGATGTGAAAAATCCTGATCGGAGAGATCCTTCTGGGCCGAGCAGGCTGAAGTGAAGAAGCAGGACTCTCCGTGCCTGTTGGTGCACACGCTGGCCATCAGATGACCAAGTTGTGAAAAGTCGATCTGCGCTGTCTTTGCATTTTCTTTCCACCCGCAGACTTCGTAATAAGTAAGTGTGTTTATGTTCTTTAAAGCATGAAGTGCGTCTTCTGTACGTTCATCCATATCTCCAAAACTTGACGTCCAGCTTACGCACGACTCGTGAAACTTTGCTGAAATTGCGTTTTAGTTTTTTTTTTTTTAACATCGCAGGCTGCTAGTTGCGAACTCATTTCACAATTTAAACATTGAGTATGTCGAGCCTTCTACTTCATATAATACGCGGTACATTTAGATCCTAAAACTTGCGGTTGTTTAAACTGCCTTCACTTCGGGTTGCAAACGCGTTGGGACACTCGGGATGGGATGAAGTGACAGCCATGGTTGCTCTTGACGGATGTAGCCTCGTTACCTGGTAAGTTTATCTCCTGGTTAGTTTAATTCCGTGCGCTGCGTTTATCGGACAGCATGCCGATAAAGATCAGATTCTCGGGGAGAAACAGAAACTTCTGATTGAAACGAGGTGGAAACGCTGGTTCATGTTAAGCATTTAAACGACAGAGTTCGCAGCTGAGCCCGAAATGCTTTAAAATATCATGTGTTGCTTCACTGTGGTCCCGGTCTCATGTAGTGATATGGGTTATGCATGGATGGAAATCAGTGCCAGTTTGGTCCATAGCCGCTTGAATGAGCATGAAAAGCCTGTAGATGACACGGAGAGTGAAACTGTGATGATCTTTTTTTCTTTTGAATTAAATCTATCAGTGGATCTGTAAATAATGACAAATGTCATTGGAATTTGGCAGAGTTATAAAGCTTTTAAATGGCTTGTTTATAAAGAAGTCTCAAAATTATGAACATAGAAAATAAACAATTCTTTCCCTTTTTTTCCTAGGAGAAACTGGAACCAGCTAATGTTACAGACTCACTTGATAAATTAATTAAACGATTATCAAATACATATGTATATATATAATTCTGGTTAACATACAGCCTAAGCTTCTCCTAACAGTTTGTTTGCTCTCTATCAGTTGATCTGCAGACTGTTGCACTGGCTACAGCAAAGCACTTTTGCTCCTCTGCAGTTTAAAATACAAAGCAGCCACATTGTAATGAGCTGCCATGTGCTGCTGTAGATGGCAGACACCACAGTTAGGTAATTAACTCCTCCAAGAGAAGGCTTAATTGCTCCACTGATTCTCATGTATTGAGATGTGATTTGTTTATTAACTTTGAAATAGTGTCTTCTTCACTGTCCTCTTTTTTCAGATCGTTTTTAATGTAAATCACATCAGAAAGATCCATAAAATCCTGCATATATAACCAACAATCTCTGACACAGTTGGATGATATCAGGCATTTTGTGCAGCCTTTCTTAAGGGTTACAATTACTTTGCCACTCACCTGGTATGAACTATATTTAATTGAGTTTGTTGTTGCAGTGGTTGCTTAGTGAGTACTAATGCAGAGAAAAAGCATGATCAGGGACATGTATAATGGCAGCTATTATAGAATCCTCCAGGTAGCTGAAGTAGGAGATGTTTTAATAGATGAGGCGAGGAGTTTTTAAGAGACATTAGTTCCATTGGTTTCTGTCTCGGTGTTCACTTCACTCCCACATACAACATTAAATACAACTGTAATATTCTATACACTCTGACAGCTCAACAGCACTCTGGAAACCATTAAATTGCACACACATCCACGTGCACTTAGTCTTCTGTATTCAGACACATGCTGCACATCTATACTTATCCATCCAAAATACAGGAGTGGGTTGTTAGAGACTTTTATTTATTCTTTTAAATAGGTTTAAACCTAACAGCCTTATGCACTGAATATGTACCATTCTGAATGTAGTAAATCAATAAAACTAAAATTCCAGATGACCTATGTGTTGCTGCAGTTCTGTGTAGTTTAAAAAAATGTCTCTGAAATGACCAACCACTTGTTTTTACTGATGTCGAAGAGCTGTAACAGATGAAAAAGCAAATTTTATTTGACCACTTTGGTTTTAATATCTTTCACAAACTGCTGCATGCCCATGCGTGCACACATGCCACATGGAATGCTGCAAAGCAGATATTTTCCACAAAGATCAATTTTCAGATCAGTGCAGCGCTCACTTTTTCTTTCAACTAGACTCCGTCTCTTGTTTGCACTCCTCACCGTTCCTGTTCCCGCTTCGATGCACACACTTGGTTTTGTACATACAAGCATGCACGCGCAAACACACAAGCACCCACTCTTTTTCTCACTCCCCTCCCACACACACACACACACACACACACACACACACACACACACACACACAGACTGTAGCAAGGTCTGCAGATGTGTGTCCTGATCTGCTTCCAGCACAGGCTCTTCTCATGCCAGTGTGCTGACTCTGACTTTTCCACTCTCTCTTATGAAATAAGAGTAGGAGACATTAGAGCCATCCAGCAGCCAGATCTGAATGCCTGAGTGCTCGCACATGCACACAGGTTAAAAATGCATCCTGTGTCTGCATGTATACCCACTCCACAAACGTGCATACACACACATGCCTACACACTCTCACCACAGGTTAATGAATTCATGAATTGATGTCTTGTCTGAAGGACTCTGCTCTTCCTCACCGGGGTCTGGTCTGACATGCAGGCTCATGTTGTAGTCTGTGGCATGTTTGCTCAAATTTTGTTTATTTTAAAGAAAGAGATTAGTGGCAAAGGGAAGGGTCCAGGGCAGAAAATCTATTTGCATTATTATTGTGAAATTATTGAGAGACTGGACAGTGGACCTTGGGCCACTTTGTGTATGTGTACTCGCAAACATGATTATTTTGAAATGCTAAAACAACAATTTCTTCTGCAGTGTGCAGTTATAAATAGCCTAATGCTACTTTGTTGAGAAGAATTTTTTAAAGTTTGAATTTAACAATGAATAATTGCATTTTGGTTTGAATTAAGCAGTTATTTAAAAGTGAAATGAGGATTAGAGTGAACACATGAGGCTGAAACACCTCACTTTTTAGACATCTCAGCCCTTTTTAAGTGCCCATTTTCAAGTAGTTTGGGGAACAATTCAGTCCCGAACTTGTCAGTGCTGCTCATAGCGATGTTAATTTAACAGACTGACAGCTCACATCTGGTCATTTAAGTGGAAAAAGCACACTAGTTGAGCATCACGTCTTGGTAATTTTTTGCGTGTCTTTCTGTCATACTTGCCTGTTTTATTGAAGAAACGTAATGCTGGCTACACCACGGACTAGCTAAAGTTAGCACATTTGCCCTGCAGTGCCTGCTCCTCTCTGCAGTTAAACTGTCATAAAGAGTCTTTGGCGTCAGGTCGTGCTTTTTCTTATGGGCATTATTTCATGATTATAGCTGATTGCCCTTGGTTGTATTTATATTTTTTTGTGCTACTTTTCTTGAGAAATCAGAGCCTGAATAGCTTGTGATTTTGATTCATAGGCCTGGGCTTGTAATTCAGTGACTGGTACAAAAGTAATTAACAAGGTCATACAGAACTGATTCACATCTTCCTTTAATACCCTTTTAGCCCTCAATTAGTCCAGTGAGATAAGCACTTTGAGCTACGAGTGTCAGGGTATTTCTGCATCGTGATAGACCACATTGAATGAGAGAGAAGGCAGAAAAGAGGGAATAAAAGACATAATGAGGAGTGCATAGTTAGTGAGCGAAAGATCAGGAATGCACTAATGGGAGGCATTACGTTCACACTAATGCATTCAAAGACAAGAAGACCAGAACACCTTCAAAGTCACTGAACAGCTTAAAGTCTTGCATGTCTCTCCTGTATGGCTTTTTAAAACCCCTTAAGACTGAAGGCATGAATCAGGTGCTACATTTACAGCTGCAGCCTCCGTCCAGAAGCCTCAACTAGTTGTAAAATGCCACAAGACACATATAAAGACATATAATGGAACAAAGCTGGATAAAAAGAGTGTCTTGGTACAGAGAGGATCACGCCTATGAGGAAAGATGAATCATGTATTGGGTTAAAGAAGAATCTATCACGTGCATGTTAGTGTGCACACCATTTTTTTCTTGCAAACCTCAAACTGTAACTTTTTTAGATTTAGAGAAATTATTATTGTTTTTCATAGATACCAACCTACTAATTTGTGTCTTTATGATGCAATGCATCCGCATTTTATATTAACACTGAATACATTTGGCCTGCAATCTTAAAAAAAAATACAAATTACTGTATGAACTTGTAGGAGGTACATTGTGCAACAACACTGATCTTGAGTTTATTGAGTCAAACTAAATGAAATCAGTTTTCATCATCTCCCCTCTGATTTATTTTTTTAAATCATGGGGAGGGGTTGTGCATGTCAAGAAATATCAGTGAAACTGGTGTTGGTGTGTTTAATTTAAGAAGGGTTTTTATCTTTCTTTGCAAATTAACTCTTCATATAAATTATATATGCAAGTAGGGACAAATCTTCAACTTATAAAGTTCAATAAAAGCTGAAAAAAATCGCTCATGCACTGTCTAAAATATGTACAAAAAACAGTGCTGTAAACTGTATTCCATTCTGGTAACAGTAACATTTTGGGATTAGAGTCCTAAATCTTTGACACAGGCGGTCTTTGTTTGCCAAGGCCTGAAATTGGCTAATGTACAACTTGTCTTTTAGTGCTGTGTAGGACTATTGTTTTCAATTGATAGCTATAAACAATATTTCACAATGTTTTTTTTTTTTTTGTTTTGTATTTTTGTTCTTTGATCCTACTTACTATCCAAAGAACTTTGTCTGTGTTGATTTTATAAGCAGCAACCTTGGGACTTAAAACGGCGCCAATGCGAGAGTGCCAAAAAATGCAGTTTCTTAAAATGACCACTTGAGGCTGTCTCTCAAAGTGAGTCAAACCCCACAGAACCTTGTGTAAAATTTTCCAATTTACTGCAGAAATTCACATGTTCTCAGCCTAGAACAAAACATTTGTAGCTTTTGTCTACAAGCTAATTTCTCTGTAAGTGACAACTTTACATAGGATTTAAAAATTTCTCTTAACTAACTTTTTAAAATTATATTAAGGCTGAAACTTCTGTACGATTAAGAAAATGGCTGCTTTGAGTCACAGCAGCTGCTAGCTGACAGCTAGCCCCAGCTAGTTCCCAACACCACCCTCTCATCCAAATAAAATAATTTCTGATTCCAAAAAACCAAGCTCGCATCAGCCATTGAGCCAAACCGTTTGTCTGTCCACCATATTTATTTTAAAGTCGATGCGATTTTTACTTCTTTTGACATGTCACAACTTAACTCTGCCAGCACCTCTCTCACACTCTGTCTTCCTCACACTTCATTTCCTCTGGACCAAGCACTTGACTCCACTCTGTCAGCCACCGTGACTGTCAGATATCACTGGAATGTTGACTGAGACAAAGAACGATAAGAAATATATAGATAAAGCTCAAAGGCTGATGTTAACTACCCTAAGCCTAAACCACGGGAAAACACCCCTGTCCTCTCTCTTATAACGAGAGAGTGTTTATGAACCTGGTTGAAATGAGCGTCTCACATAGATTAAGCCTGACACCTCATTGAGGGTTGTGAATGTAGAAAGAGCTGATCACAACATGTGGTCATAATCCCATTTAAGGTCAACCCTTTTTGTGTGTGTGTGTGTGCATTTTCTGCTTGTGCAGGGATATAACGAAGTTATCATGCCAGTGAATGTACGATTTCAGGGATCTTTTTCTGTTTTTCACCTATGAGTTAACATCTGCATGAGCCAGATGACGACTTTTATGGTTTGGACATTCATGCCAGTTTTTTCAGACTTTTCCATAATGCCCCATCAACCAGCAACAAAACTGCACAGCCAAAAATCTTCCACTATTTATGATGAATCAAAGGCCAAGACAGGCTTTGTTATATTTTAGACATGAAGAGCATTACCTGTTTCTTTTCTTTCCAATCAAAGTGGATGCCATTCTGTGTGAGTAAATCTTGCAAACCTGAAACTTTATTGCCCTGCAAAAATCAGAGTGCACTTGTCCATTTCTTCAAAAGCTCTTCACATTTTTTACCCATTGTACCCCCTGTGCAATGACCCAAGAGAGTCACTACTTTGACTAATCAGATAAAAGAAACGTTGAGTTTCTGAGGGACAACACCTTGCAAAATTGAACATTTACTTCTCTGGCTGCAAGAAAACCCCCAACTAAACTAAGGCTTGCAACAGTGCTCTGTGTGTGTGTGTGTGTGTGTGCATGCTTTTCTCCTGCAGCTACAGAGGAGACTGACACAGAGATTATATGACCTCTCACCCCCTAACCTTCCTTTTTCTTTGGCTTCGCCATTACACCATCACCCCATCTACTCCTCACCTCCTCCTCCTTCTCTTGTCAGCTCATTTTGAGCAAACACAGATGATTAATAGAGATTTGAGGAAACATGGGAGAGGCATGGTGCTGGCTGTGGGGTGCCAAGTCAAACTGTTGCATGCATGTCTCTGTGTGTGTGTCTGTGTGTGTGTTTTAGGACAGAGGTAGTAGGGGGAAGGTTGACCACAGAGGCCTAAAATGTTTACCAAGGGACCCCAGGAGGCCTGGGCTGAGCCTCCCTCTTTTCTGATTGGCTTAGGGAGCCTTTCTGTGAGGTTCAGAGCCTGTAATTGGCTGAAAAAAAGGACAGGAATTGGGGAGAAATGTGCATGAGATGGAGATGAAGCACAAGCCGTATGAGGGCTTTCACGGACCCCCTCACATGAGATGGTGGGGTGGTAAGGTTAGGGTTAACATGAGGCCACATGTTGGGGCAGAGGGGGTTTGTTGGGCCTCATTTCTAGAACTTTGGTTCCTTGCCTGATTAAAGAATGTTGGACTTTGAAGTAAAGAAGAGCAAACAACTTAAACCATCCCAGAGTTAAATAGAAAATTGGTTTTGAAGTTCCCATTGGAGGATTTTTAAGTTTACTGTAACACTGGTGCTGAGGATAATTGGGGGAGGCTAAAATATGATGTTTTGAGTTATTTTAGACAGACTGATTATCCTAACAGAAAGGAGATTTTGACAGAGAGGGTCTAAAAGGATCTGAGGACAAAATGGGGCAAGACATCAAATGCAGAAAATGAGCAATAATTGATTTTAAATGGAGCATTTTATTAAGGCCAGATGAGTCTGTCGCTTGACAGGTCTCTGCCAGAAATGCTTGCATTGTATAACCTGGCATTTAATGGCCCCTGACACTTAAAATTCAAGCACATACTCACACACATGCAGTTATAACTTGACATTTATATTGACGTAAAATCTCACTGTGAGCATCACAGATCACGCTTAACAAACTCAAATTTTGCATAGTTGTTGAGTTTCTTCATTATATCTTCTAGTGCCTTTATTTATTCATTTTTGCTGTAACTGAACTGTCTGTAAGTGTTTTGTTTCTGCTTTTTTATATGCAGTAGATCTCATACACAGTAAATGGCATGAACACTGCAAAAGCATTTTCTCACCACTCAGAGTAGCATTGCTCTATCAAACTGTCAGTTTTTCAAATGTCGCAAAGGTGGTCGTGCTGTTGCTCAGTAGTCATGACTTTAAACATGAAAGTAAAAAATGCTTGAAAACAATCTGTGGATCACAATCTCTTGGCATGGAGCCCATTATTCATTTTCCAGTAAAACATGCAAGAGAATGTGATATCCTGTACAGCTCACTGTAGTTTCACGGCTTAAAGATCCTCTGTCCTCAGACTATACTCGCACTGGGGAAAATGCTGGCAGCGTTGCCTTCAGAGACAGAGATGTGGAGACACAGCTGTAAATAGCCGAGGGTGCGGACAGAAAGTTTGGCCTATATTTAGAGGTTGAACTTGACTGGTAGAACTTGTCTGCCGACAAAAGCTTATAGACTAGGAAAATATGTTGTTTCTATATCAAAGGGGTTTGTACTGTTGAAAAGAAGAGGCGTAGGTAGGGAGTTGATGCCCTGGATGAGAGAGGCTTTCACCACATTTCTGTGTGAAAGGTTTTGTTGGGAAATTCAAATCAAGTTTTTAAAGTGGAGAAAAGTTCAAGGAAAATGTCTTTATGTTTGTTTGAAACAAATTTTGCACTGAAGCCCTTCTAGATGTGTGTTTAACTACGATATATGATGATTAGACTCCAAAAGTCATACCCTCTGCTGTCTGTTAATGTGGAATAGATTTGGTTTGCATTAGAGAAAAGCATAAAGCTGCTGTAATCAATATTTTTGTCAAATGTCAGTGTGTAATGTGAGAGGTTTTTCTTGTAGTGATTACCACACAGTCAGTAATCACCATAGTCAGCACCTTTCCTCAGCTCTATGGAGCATTTAAGCGTGTTTCATTGTTTTGGTTTTACAGTCTGTATCTTTATTGGTTCACCACTCATTTCCACTTCATTCCCGGATGCAGCAGGCAGCTGTTTTGGCAGCTTTTTCCTGCCTGTGTACACTACCTGACCTGCACCAAATGGCAGACAAACACAGTTAATGACTTGCTGGTGAACATGGTGGAGTGTTTAGGTAAAGAGACACAAATTTTCCTTAAGAGGTGGTGAAGACCAACATAGCTAAAATAAGGTTGAATAATGAACTTTCATTAATCAGAAACATGAGCCCTAACAAAAGCTAATGCTGTTCCCATCTCCTGGATGTGTAAATTATAAACAGTTTGCAAACAAGTTTACCCAAAACTTGGTAATGTGTCAATGTCTCCAGCTGTCTTCTGCTTTTTCTACAACAAATGGTCAAGAAAACAAAATCTGTCTGCCGGTTTAAATATACAGTATGTAATTTGTGCCACTATGAGTCTTGCAATCAAAACAATGACAAAAGATGAAGTTTAATCACACTGTGTATCAGTTAGACCTGCATACCAAAGCTCCATCCCATGGAGATGCATCAACTATCTTTATTCAGTCATAAGTGAATTTGTGGAAAACATTTGGAGTGATATAAGTTCACAACTCGACATATTATAGCATAGATCGAGTTGTTTTTAGACATTTTAATGTGGAAAAGTCAGACTTATATATGATGCCTTTCAAATTAGTTGAGTTATTCTAATTTAGGCTTGTTAATCACTGATTAACTTCTGGGACGAGCTGGCATCAATGACAGACGGTTTAATAACCCTGATATTTCATTCATTATTGGCAGGCACAGTAAAAGGTTAAATCAGTGTATGTATCTGTGTTTGTTTTAAATGACTCCTTTTGCTCTTATTACAAACCTTGAGTACATATTATACTGTGTGTCTGTATAAAATCATGGTCAGTGACAAAATCACTTCAGATCAAATCATTGTAAACATACATAGAAAAACATGCATCCTACGTTCAACTTAAACGTTGCAGCAACAGCAACATGGCGCAGTAATTAATTATGCCCTGTTCCGTGTTAGGTTTCACATGTACTGGCTGAAAATAAATGACACCCGCAATTTGTGCTCGCGGGGCAGAGAGAAAGAAAGAGCGAGACTCGGCGAGGAAGGCAGCCGGCAGTGAGGGAAGGAGGGTTTTTCACATGGGCATGTCATTATTGAGTCCAACTGATAATTATAATCACAGTGTCTCTGTCCCTCTCTCATTCTCTCCTCTGTGTCTCTCTCCAGCATCATGGCTGTCTCATCCCGCTTCCCCGACCTCCTGCTCCTTCTCCTAATATCCTCTCTGGACTGGCTATGCACCCCAGGATCTGCATTTCTGATTGGCCGGGACCACATGACATCACCAGGTAGGTTACTGCTTTTTGCGTCAGGACAATTTAGTGGAAGAAGCAGATTGATGTGAAGCAAATAATTCTTCAGTCAGTTATCAATCTTCCTACAGTACATCAAACATTAACAAATGTGATTCAGGTTTTGCGTACGGCACGCTGTTGACACTCGTTATCGCGTCTTATGTCAGACAGCAGTTGCAGAATGCTGTGTTTGCTCAGATGCATGTGGAAATGTTCGCTGTCGAGCAAATGCCACACTTTCCTGGTTCGGCTCGTCAAACAGGATGGTGATCAATAGAGCGAGGGTAAATATACGGTCTGGGTTTCTCTGTCAAAGTCCAGGGACGATGCAGGACGATGCGGGTTGTTCAGCCAGCTCACCTAGCTGTCACTAAAACATTTGAAGTAATAAGGTGAAAGAATGCTGTGGTTGAGAAGACAAGCAGAACTTTAATTTTGATATAATTTATTACTTGTGGTCCTTGAAGCAGTAGGTGGCCAGGATAGGAATTTTAAAATGAACTATGCTGTCTTCTGCTGCATAATTTCCACGATTGCTGCGCACAGTTCTAATCTCAAAATTGACTAAGAATGATGATTTGGCATCTTCGTTTAATAGCTGGAGCTGCTGAAACTGGGTTTATGTGAAGAAGCGCAGCCCCTTAGTCAAACAATTGTTGTTTATTAAAAAAAAACCCACCTGTGCTAAAACACCACGTGATGAAGAGAAACTCTCACAGCCAAGATCCTGCGGCTCCCGAGAATGAATCAATTGTGCTGTTGACTTAGTCTATGAACTTGTCTGTGAACCTTTTTAAAAGAAATGTTGCTGTTTGTTGTCTGGTTTTGCTGTGTCTGCTTTTCTGGGATTTTCATTATTAAGGATTGTTCTTAAGGAACCTGTATAACAGAATATTTTCTAAACAACCCTGCATCAGTTTTCACAAAGTTACATGTGAATTGTCTTTTATTCAAAATTCTGAATGCATGCACTGTGGATTTTAGTTTTTTTTTGTTTGTTTTTTTTGTTTTGTTTTTACTTGTGCCCACCCTGAACATGAAGACTGTTTCTTTTAAACTGAAGTGGTTTAATATCAGGCTGTGTATTTTTTGGCTTGTGTTTGATACATCGCAGTATTACATTTAAATAAATAAATATAATTTTAATAAAAATATTTAGCAGCTTAACCATATGCCCTTGGTACATTGATTGGATAAAATCACAAGTAAAATAGTGTTTAAAACTGCCCTTCAGACATGTTTTAAAGAATGTTGAAAACACTCTGCCATAGTTAAAATCCTGTTTAATGGGGCTTTCCCTAAATAAAAGTAAAAAAGGAACTGGAGGCACATCTGCTCTGTCTCCTTCATTGATAATTTCTGGATCCATCAATCACATGCCGACCACTGCTGCTTGCGCTATGGAACGGTACATTTGCATGCAATCGAAGCACTAAATTAATCGACCTTGCATGTACATTTTGTAAGTCATTTTCTTGCCGGTATATTTATTAGGTGCATCTGCTCACCACCATTGAGATTTGAGCCAGACAGCTTTAGAAAGAGACCCCAAAAAATCTCCAGACCACTTCAAACTAACTGACTGCTGCAGCACCGGCTGCCAGGGTGGAGAGCAGCATGTTACCTGGAGAAACACAGAGGGAATGTTGGCTGTGTGATATTGCTCTTATTGAGCTCCTGCTGTATTCATGTTGATGTACTGAGCTGAGTACCTGCACATGTATCGTGCATGTGTGAATGATTTCTCACTACCCTCAGTTCACACTGGTACTTCCTTTCTGTGCTGAGAATTCCTTTAAATCTTTGTTTGAACCAAGCTATTACATTGCTTGAATGCCATTAGAGTTATTAATAATCCAGCAACAGGCATAGTTTAATGCACTTGATGTAGCAGACATTTAATGCTGGTTTTATGGTTTGAAAATGATGAGTGTAAATTTGTACACAGGATTGTACAAGTTGATCAGAGTCAAAGACTTTTCTTAGTTTGGTTATACTTATTTATATATTTTATGTTTATATAGATATGTTTTAAAACAGCTGCTCAACCTTTTACCCTTGGAAAAACTATTTATTGTAATGTAAGTCTTGTATACTTTCCTCTACTAAACTAAACCAACCTGAGAAACCAGTGCATATTCTCTAAAAAGTCTGTTGTCCTGTCTGCTGCTTCGAAAATGAACTGATCAGGAAAGGATAAGGTCAAAGCTTCACCAGCTATTAGTTGGTTAAATTGAGATTTGGGAAAAAAAATAAAAAATAAATGAATCAGTGGGCTGATATGGCTCAGAGCTTTGAGAACATTGGTTCAATTACCATGTGCTGCCAACATATTGCTTTTTCGGCCCTGCTGTTTTCACCGCTGAAATCCAGTTTGGCTTTTCCCTGGTGAAAATAAGTCTGATACCAGTGGTGGTACCAAATCAGCCAACATGTTCCACTATTTTTTGCTGTAATTGCAACATTAAGTGAACACACTAAAAGCCTCTCCACTTGGATTAAGAAATTATATTATTATTTCACACACCTGAACACCACACAGGAGCTCCAGTTCTTGCTCTTAATTGCTCTTTTGTCATTTTTTAAGGCTGATGCAGCATCTCCTTCCTTCTTGATTAGGTTGTAAATTGAAGTTATCATTCATATCAAAACATCTGGGTTAACATAGAGCATGGCAGGAGAGCAAACAGCTCTCCATGCACTCAGAGACACAAGGGATATGCACGGGTAAAACATCCCAAATAACAATCACACTGACAAGACGCATAAATGTTAATATATTTGAGGCAAAGTCTAAAATAGATTTTTTTTACACAAACAAACAGGTGTCTGTAAATCAATTAGTAGACAACAGAGTTTTGAGCTCTGTGTCTTTGCCCTCTGACTTTTTGACTTTGTATTTGTTCACAAACTGTAGCAAACATCTTTATCTCTGTGGGTTTACATCACCTTTCTGATAAGCTCTCAGACAAACCGTTGATAGGCAGGTGAGGTCAACCCGTCAGTCATTTTGGCTGGTCCACCTCCTTCAATCGTTAAAACAGTCTCCAGAGTGCACTGTGGTAATGTAGCGTTGCCTTCCTCAACAACCTTTAAAAGATCTGTCAACACAAAGCAGCCACTGATAGCATGAGCAAACACACACAACCTGTGTCTTTCTCAAACTTACACTCCATAAACTCCAATCCTGACACCTGCTTTTTACACGTTGGTTTGCATTTCATATGGGCTATGTTTGACATTTTACCTGCACTTCCTGACCCCAATCCCCTTGACTCCCAGACCCACCCGGCTCCAGGTAGTCACAGCTCAATTTCATGACTGTTGCTAAATTAAATACATGTTAAATGGTATGATATAGAATATATATATGGAATAGAAAGTGTGTCACCAAAATGCACTCATGCATGCACTTATATACATTCATTGACAGATATAGGTGAGCCCTTTGAATAACAAGTTCAAGTGCCATGAAGTCAAAAGGTCTACAATGAAAGTGGGCACCAGTAACAAAAATAAAAACCATGCAACACTGGTAAGAGAAGCCTGCGTGCATCCTCCTGTCCAATCAGGATTGGTGCCAGCATAACAATATTGCATGAGTCAATCAACAACTGCAGGCATTAGGTTCTTTCCAAATCCATTTGACTTGTATGTAACCCTGCATGCTATTCCCATCGCCGCTGTCAAACTTTCAGCACCGGTGTTACATGCCAATACATAGCTACTGCTCAGAACCCTGAAAAACAATCAGCTACCCCCACTAGCTGAAGCTCACAGCTTCTTAGAAACAGGACGAGATGACAGAAAGAGTTAAAACAAATGAAACTAGCCTGTAAAGGCATCTTGGAAGCGCAACAAAGTTCATCAATGACATCAACAAACACATTTCCAGGACCACACGTCTTCAGACATCAGTGTGACGACTTGGAATACAATGCAGATGTCGTTTTAACAGAGATTCCTGATGGACACATTTACCTAATTTAGTTGCTCGTTAGCTCGGTTAGCCGTGTTAGCTGACTCAGCTTGGGCACCCAGGAGCCAAACCCAGCATGAAAACCACCTTGGTTCTATATTTCTTGTCGCCAAACTGGCCTGAGTTGATCTTGGCGTCAGTGCTCGGTAGCTGTGCTGCCATATTCACTTAGAGCTTCCAGACTGGCCAAATTAGCTGACCGGAGGGACCAGTCGCACCGCTAATGAGCTGTGCTTTTTCTCTCATTGACCATACATGGCCCGGCCTTATACTAGGTTTTGACCTGCTCTTGTTGAATCTATTGTAGAGCCAGCCGCATAACAAGCCAAGAGTAGACATTTGGAGATGCTCCTATGTATTTAAAGGCTAACCAGAGGGATTATAGCCAGTGGTAGTCGTTTGTCTCGAGCTGTCTGCAGACAAATACTTTGTTTTTCTTTCTCCTAACCTTTCCTGAGTCGTCTGAGGACTTTCTCCTCAGGCCTGCAGACTGATGTTGTTGAGTGAGGCCATATTCTTGGCTGCAGAGGTGGTAACCAGTGGTAAAAGTGGAGAGGTTTGGTTTTCATCCTATTTCAAAGATAAGCAGTGGGTCTGTCTGCTCTGTGTAGCAAAGCTGAGGCCTTGTGTGGGATACAGTGTCTGAAGATAAACACATAGCTGGAAACTTAAAAAGTAGGAGAGAAAAAAAATGCATTCTGTGGTTGGTGGAAGGAATAATACATGGTTGGTGAAATGATTTGTATGGAAAGATATCTGCAAAGAAGATCCAACATCAACATTCTGCAGGTATGAAACACATCCTTAGCTTAAAATGACTTTAAAGGCAAAGCCGCTGAGAACCAAAGAGAAACTTGGACTTTTAAAAGTAAGAAGGCATAAATCAAAATCACACTGTATTTTTTTCTTGACAGGTTTGCTAGATAAATTTAAAAAATATCATACTACCATTTATTTAATAAGCTCTCATCTTGCCATCAATGCAGTTTTAGGATAATAGTTTATACAAGTGGAGGTTCTTTTTATTTCATGTGAGATGCCTCCATTATCATGCAGAATACCCTGATTATCCTCCATAAAACAAAGAAAGACATAAAGATAAGGATAAGGAAGTACAACAGAGAAACAGTTACACTCATTAAAATATTTTTATAGAAGCTTTCTGTTTAATTTAAAATCACAAAGTGTTCTTTTAGTAAGCACTTATCAACCTTCCTCAAAACATAAAAACTGAACTCTGGCAGCAAGTAAAAATTATTGTCATAAAAGCATGGAAGAAACCCTTAATGGATGAATGTCAGGACATCAGCTCTCTATAGGAACTTATTTTATGCTGCCATTTGTTACGAAGAAGAGGGGATGTTTGTTTAATGTGTGTGACTCCGATAACTCACAGCTGTGGAGTCATTTTGACATATTTCTGAAACAGGGATCTAACAGCTCTGTGTGAGGCCGCAGGGACACTGGTTGAATTTAACATGTTGCTTTGTACAGTTGGGAAGGGTCTGACACCCTGCCGAAACGCAGAGGGTGGCAGAGTTTAATAAGCACCACACCCCCCCAGCCCCCCCAAAATTTGACAGAGGGTGCATGGTGATAAGAGAGACACAGTGCAGGTGTCCATGCTGTAAATCAGACACCCCCTGCCCATCTATATTTACTCTCACTTGGACATAATATGACATAACTAAGCCAATGCTGCGGTCTGTAATGGCATTAGAGGAGATTAACATTGTTAGTTCAGCCTAATAAATCGCTGTGACCAGAAAAAGCTAACTGGGTCACTGCCTTGTTACCATATGCCAGATTGTGTCTGTTAAACTTCAAAGCTGCAAACAGTGATGGGAGCCATGAGGGTCAGATGAAGCGGGTAATTGTCATTTCTGTGGTCCAAAACTTAACTCAGGGAAAAATGCCATTGGTTGTGTTGTGAAACTGGGAGGAAAGGCAAAACACTTCAAGGAACTGGACAATGGCACTTTGATATTTCTTTGTCGGTTTTTGTTTTGAAGGTGTAAGCTCAGTGCGTGTGTGCGCTTGTGTGCGTCTGTGCACTGGTGTGTGAACCTGCCTGTGCACGCTGGCAGTTATTTATAACACCTGTTTACATTCCCTTGTTTGTATCTTGTTGCAGTATCTCACCTTTCTCCCCCTCTCTAATGGCTGACTTCTCGCCCTATCTGGCTCTCCTGAATGTCACATGGCCCCCTGACTCAACATTTCAACTCCACTCTTAAATTTGAAGGTTTTTAGTGTTCGTCTCCTGCAAAGAAATAAACACATGGAAGCAGCAATGGAGAAACTGTAAAATAAAGAAAATTGATTGAATTTTCCAGATTTGTTGCCTCTCCTCTTTCCATCTTTTCTCTCTTCTTGTCTGCTCGTTCCTTTTTTCCTTCATCATCCAAGACACATTCCCCGCGGAAGACAAATGATGCCGTCTGCTGCAAACACATTAACACACCCAGTGGTGTGTGTTACATGTGCATGTGCATGTGCAGTCAGTGTGTGTGTGTGTGTATGTGTGAGGGTGCATGTGTGTGTGTGTGTTTGAATGGACTGTGGAGCAGGGACATAATGTAGGACTTGGCATGTGCAGACTGACAGGCACTTTAACTCTTAGCACAGCGTCAGTATGTGTTGCCAGTTTCTCCATCTGGTTAACAGAAACTCACACACATACATGCACGCACTAACACAGACAAACACACACATCGGTGGTGCATAGGCCATGTGGCATGGGTGCAGTGGCAGTCCAAAGTTGGTTCTGTAATGTGGTATCAAATTAAATTAAATCAAATCAATATTACCTAACCGTTTGAAAGTGCAGACTTAGTCCAGAGATAAAAAGCAGGTGAATACTGGTTATTGCAACAATAAATCCTGGATTGTGGGTGTAACGATCACAACACACTTTTCCACTCAGCGTCAGTCCTGCTTCAGCTCGGACCCAGAGAAGTCATGGGAGTTTCTGGATGACTCGACTGTATCGTAGAGTCTTAACTTGCATATGAAGGAAGAGCAAGAGTCGAGTCAACAACAACAGTGTTCCGAAGCGTAACCGAGCCCACATAATAATACCCTATACACAACAACCAAATTGGTAAAACCTGTGTGTGTAAATAACTTAGCTTTTTTAGGATGCTCCTGTCATTCATGATACTTTCAACTGTTACTAATGAACCTGTTCACTTGTAAAATGTCCCGAAAGTGTTTTTTTTAGCTTGTCACAACTTTCCAGTCTCTTGTTGCTTCCATCCGAAATCCTTCAAAACATGTTGCCTGCATCAAATCTAGAATAAGTAATCAATTAAATTAATAAGGAAAAACATGAAATATAGTATTAATGTAATTTTTATCTTTTTACTTTTTTGAATATATGTCATAAAGGATGAGCAAATCATCACATTCTGTTTTATTTTATCCTTCACATAGTGTCCCAACCTTTTTTTTTGGATCAGGTTTGTACACAGTCTTTGCAGCAGAGTTATGTAAAATTGGCACAAGTGATGGCTTTTCCATTAAAAACCTTTGACTCTGTCAGTTGAGGTTAAATTGAGACACGCAGCAGCAGTTCGGGACTGAATGTCTTGTTATTGTGTTTACCCTGTGAGTAGAAAGCAGATTACCAGTTATGTGAGTGAAGTGACCGAGGACAACAGGTTCTACTGTTCAGCAGCCTTTTGTGTGTTCTCTTCAAGCATAGGGCAATCAGATCAATTATGTGCTAATTCCTGGATGAAGAGTTATTTAGAGTCCTTGTTTCTAGTGTTTATGTGCCTGTCTAGTTGTGTGGGTTTTTGTTTTATTTTGCCAGTATGTTAGAATAAGGGGGGGAAAAAAAACCAAAAATAGATAAAAGCACTGCATGCAAA
>JAPZDY010000022.1:15157067-15167831 GCA_029783645.1 Ctenochaetus hawaiiensis | reverse complement strand
TCAATATATAAAATAATAATAATAATAAAAGATGTTTCTCAAATAATGGCCAGCATGTTGTTGTCATATAGCAAATAAAGGCCTGCTCCAAATAATGGTGGGGAGGGGGGTTCGTACAACCTCAGAGTGACTGCAATAATAATTCGATGATTTTAACAATATAGACATGTAAATTTTTTTGTCCTGAATTACTAAAATATATTTTAAAAATATATATATTTAATTATCGGCATATTAACAGGGGAGGAGGGACCAGATTATGAAACAAGTAGGCTTCACAGTAAAATATGACTAATATATACTTAATAAACAGAGGGAATTAAAAATAAAGCCTGCCTCCAATACAAGTCTGCCTTATTTAAAGACCCTGGTCCCCTCTTTTAATCTGGTAAATAAACTTTTCTCTGACCTTTTGAGGGAATATGGTACGTAGATAATAAGGCATTTTGTCAGAATAACCAAATTTAGGACAGAGTCTATTGCCTAATCATTTATTTAGTCAAATTAGCTTTTAGTGCAAGGCTAGTTTCATTGACTGTGTAATCTACAGTGTAATAATCAGTAATCGCTGTGATAATGGCCTGTGTTGGTGAGATGGTAGCAGAGGAGACCTTGTGTAAAGGTTATTACCTCCTATGTTTTCATATTCTCTTACAAAGGCTTTGACAATATGCCTGTGACACGCACAGCAGCATAGCATAATGCACACGAGGCTATCTAAGCTAAGGTCAATAGAGGTTGCGCGATGTACATAGTGTTTGTGATACAACACAATGAATTCTCATTTTAGCAAGTTCATGAATGAGTCAGAAGCATTGTTATTGTATAGCAGCATCTGAAGAATCACAACACATCCATAAACACAGCGTACTTCTCAATGCTGAGGAAACACATCCTGCCTTTGAATCACATAGTTTGGGAATCATCCTTGAGATCAGCAGGCGAATGACTCAGATTGAATAGGTTTTTGTATCAGACAATCCCACATTGAATAGAGACAAGGCAAGAGCCATAAAATGACTATTTTTAAAAAATGTGAATATGATAGACATGTGCCATTTCTCTCTTTTTGTCTCTTTTTGAAAAAAGCTCAGTGTTCTGTTGTTGTTACCTAGTGCGAATAAAACCAGCAAGTCAATGCTGTTGCAGAAATGTCTTAATATATTAACTAGTGCTGTAAGATTTCAAGTATATATTTTTTATGTCATTAATGTGGCTAATCAAAATGCATTGCTGCTCGGTACATGTATTTTTCCCGCATTCAGCCTTACTGTGGTGGGAAGGGGTCATTCAAGAGAGTGCAAACATTACTATTTTGTACAGGTGTGAATGAAAAGTGAATGATATTAATATCTGAAAATGTTTTTTAGCCTGGGAGAAGTGGGAGAGTGGGATTCAGTTCACTTATCGGTAGCAACAGTAGGACAGTTTTGGCCCAAAGTGAAGCTGCAATGCAGTCACCTCCTGTTGCTCGTACAACGTTCACAGCGTTTACGCCCATCCAAAGATCCCCAGAAAGCTCTCTGTGTATATGAAGGAAGATCAGGTTGTGGAAAAAGCACTGTTATGGTTCTGTTTCAGTTGTTCCGTGGTGATTGTGAATGTGTGCAAACTGGAACATGCAATGCAAATATGATATTGAGGGAAAGCTGTAAAACAAAAAAAACTTAAATCTCTAAAAGTGTTTTTTTTTAAGGTTACAGTGAGTAAGATAAACTGGAGGTGCTTTTTTTTGTTCAAGCTTACTGTACAGGTGTTTACTACATTGTGTCTGCATTATTTTTTTCTTGCCAGTTCACAGTGAGCTCATTCTTAATGTGTAAAAGTTTGCAGCTGTTATTTCAAGCTAATAAATGTTACAGACACTTTAGAGCAAGCACTTTGTACACACATATATCTGATGTTAAAAATAGTATTCAGATTTTGTATTTTGGCGCTAAATCAAGTCTATACTGTTACTTTAAAACAGCATTATGTTTTTTTTTTATTCCGCACGATAATCAGACAATGAAAATCCTTAGATATCAGTAACCTTCAGTTTTGCTCTACAAAGTTTATGTTTATAGGACATATTTTACACTACCAGATTGATAGAATGATGTACTGTAATAGAGTATTTAATGTTTGCTATAAGATTTATGGATAGATAGAGCAGATTGGTAAAGTCTTTTATGAATGTGTCTATGTGGGCAGAGTGAAATAGTTATAATGGAACTCTGTACTCTTACATTTATCCCACTATGTGATTTCAGCATTTCAGTATTAAAAAAAAAAGTGCTTTTGAAGGGGCTGAAGCGTTTCATAATGATGCATTTTGGCCTTCAGCCTTTTTGCTTTGCATCACTTCAAGATGGCTTTCGTCGCCCTGTTCAGCCTGGAAGTAATCTTGAGTGCTCTAATTTGTGCTTGGTTGTAGCTCTTTATCAAACAAAGAGCATTCAGACAGACATTTTTCAGCTTGTGGGGGAAATAGTTCAGTTCTTGACTTGAGTACAGAGTACCCTGTTTTGTTTTGTTTTTTTACTTTATGACTAAGTCCATTGGCTCCACGCTATATTTCTATTCACGTGTTATTTATTTGTCTGCTTAGAGGCCTCAGATCACCCCTCCATCTTATCTGACAACAGTGGATGAGCCAGCATGAGTAATGTGTGCACTTATTCTCTGACATGTGACATCCTGGCTTATTAAACAAAACAAAACAAAACAAAAATCTACATGTCAGATTTGGAAACTGTTACTTTGCAGCTACAAGCGTGGAAAAACTCTGCAATTCAACACATGAATTATATGCTGTTTAGTGCCTCATTCATATTTTCAGACCCTCTTGACCCTGGAGCCTCTGTCCTTGTTTGCTGGCTGATGTTTTACTCAAGGCCAAGAACTGTGTTAATCTGTGATGATTTGATATTGTTCCCTTACCAATTGAGCCTTTCTGCTGTTGTATGTGTGATCAAGAAGCTTTCAGTAAGTTACACAATAAATGTATAGACAGCATCCCAGTCTGCTTGTCCATGTTTTTTTTTTGTTTTTTTTTTTTGCAAACAAAATAATATAAAACAATTAGCAGGTATTTATAATGGTATTAATGCTTTTCACAAAGTTTTCATTGGCCTCAGAAACTACCTGCAATGCTGGATCATATATCAACTAATCCTGATTCTATTCTAGTGATAGATATTTATAATAAACAGGACATTGTGTTCTTCTAAACAGCATCCAATACATAATAATACAACAGATTTGTATTGCAAAAGTAGCATACATGCGTAAATGGCAAGCAAATTGTGAACTTTGAAGCACATCCAAAACATGACATCCAAACAGGATTTATCTGCTCACAGTGCTGATTTAGCTATTTCTAAAATGGCTGCGCTGCTGGTTTTAAATGTTAAAAGTTTTGTCCTTTTTTGACATGCATCATCACCCTCACACATGCAATTTGACATTACAGTTTCTGTTCTAAGCCTTTTCATTTAAGTATACCAAATAGGATTAAATTCCATTAAAAGGTGGATGCTGAAAGTTAAAGCTGGACTTAGTATTTACTTTGGATGACTAATCCAATGTTGGTGTTGGAAATGCAAGAGTAAATTTGACAAATAAGATTTCACTGGGTTGTTAAGATCATGTTACTGATTAGAATTTAAATTCAATTTCAAGCGTCACTTGCCAAACTCTCCTCACAAGACCTCCTTAACTCACTGCCAACTGTGTCAATAAAAGTACACAAGCGGCTCACAGCACAGTAAAGGTCAGCTCAGATCAGCACTCAGTGGCAAAGAAAAAGGATTTTAACACAAAAAACGAAGCTACAGTCCACTGTGAGAGACTTAAATGGAAATGGATTTATGTATATGTGTCTATGAAAAGAGTTGTAGGGTGGAGAAAGTGCATACTTGTTTGTGAGCAACACAGAGGCACTTTGTGTTTGTGAATTAGTTCACAAGTGTGTGTGTGTATGTTTCTCTCTCTCTCTCTGCCGTTGCACTGCTGGAGTGAGTGGAGAGGAAACGGCTGCAGAAACAGTTGTGCATCGTGGGGAAAGCATATCGGACAATTAAGACAGAGGCTGTGTATTGCGCTGCTCTGTGTGGGGCTGATTGAATCAGAGAGACAGCCACTCACAGCTCTTCGTCTCAGGACATTGCAGGTAATTACCCATAAGTCACTGTTCCCCTGTATTGGATCTTCAGCCCAATTACGCCCACACAAGCAGTCCACCTCGGCCTCATTTATTACCTCCGGTTGCTTGTTGACCTTTTCAGACACACAGTCCGACAGGCAATTCAGATACATTACACTGTGCAGAGGGCGTTGCACTTTAAGTCCTGAGGACGATGTCACAGGTTTGGAGCTGCAGGTTGACATCATGTTAAATTGGAAAAATAGGCTTAAAATGATCCTCTTGCTGATGGCACATTTGTTCGTACCTGCATCCAAGGCCATTTTGGAGAAAATACTGGTGCAAACAGAGACAAACAATAAGACAAACAATAAAACAGACAGGTTTAATTCGAATAGAAAATTTTTTTTATTTTTCTTATCCTTTTGAAAGCAAGTGCCAAAGGTACCAGAGGCAGCAGCCCATCCCACCATACGAGGGCATGCGTAAAAGTAGCAACTTAGACTTATTACATATCCGCTTAATGGGAAAAAGCTTGTCTAAAAGTTTGTGATAATCATTTTTATTTAAATAACTAAATTAATAAATGCAAGTAAATGAGCTCGTAGCAAAAACACAATTGCAAAGTGATGTTCATTTAAATGTTAAACTTTTTGGGATAGAAATTAAATTCTTTACCTTTGCTGTCTTCATTCTGCATTAACCTGGACCCAGTAACATATATACTGTTCATATACTGTTCAGTATATACATATATATATATTCTGTTCTGATAAGATTATTCAAATGAAATCTGCAGTGGTAGGATTATACTCAGGTCATTTTAAGTTTGTCATTTTTGAGCAGGATCCAGTGCTAGAGGGATGGGGATCAGGAGGTTAATATGTTTTCTATTATTCTATTATTCTACAGTCTATTACAACTATTAAAAGAAAGTACACAATAAGGTATGTAACATATGTATCAACAGATATGTGTTTACAAATGTATCACAAACCAGCTGCGTTGCTGTAGAACCAGAATATGTAGAACCAAAATTGAACATGTCTTTTTTTTCAAATAGAAAAAATGAAAGCTTTTTTCATGATGATAGCGTTCACCTTCGTCCCCTGAAGACTTATCCTGCCAATATTTCAAGCTGGCACTCGACATTTGCCGCAGGCTCAATGTGTTGCTCATGTGCAACCAGGAGAGCTTGAACCACTGGAATTGAAGCTGCATATGTTTGTACATGTGTGACAGAGAGGAAAAAAAAGAGAGAGATAGTTAATATTCATGAGTAATTCATCAGAATAGAGAGGCCACTTTAGTTAATGAGTTGAAGTGAAGAGGCACTCTGTTAAAAACTCATTTGGGTGGAGCTGTCAGAGAATGTGGTAAGCCTACATGAGGTCAGTGAGGAGGACAAGCTCAACCAGTTAGCTATTGAGACTGTGGTGGTGCTTTATTGTGTATAGCTTCAACGCCATCTGCTGACAGATATTGGGCATAACAGTTTGGCTGCAACATTTGCATTGATTTATTCCAAATTTTAATTGGTAAAACATACTTTATCTTCTAAAATGGCATAAAAATCTCACATCTGTGCATTACTGGACTTGAGTGCATGTTGCAGATTCTTATGAAGATAAAACATTTACAAGTATTGTGGGTAAAATGATCCCTCTGCTTTGCTGAAGTCACATGCACCCAACCTCTCAGACACGTGAAGGCTGGTTGCCAAATACAACCAAGAGTCACTCCCCTCAGACATACGATCCATGGCAGACCCCTCAATTCCTCTCACACTGCAGATGTTACTATCAGCAAGCTTAAATATACACATTTTTCGGTCAATTTTTATGCTTTGATTCTGACAAGAACACACACACAACAGACTATAAAATAACCATCTTTATTCAACTCTCAGTTTCCATTTGACAACCTTAACACAATACAGGCTCCTGTGCAAGCATCAGGTTTTCAGGGTGACTACTATCTTCCCGCAGAAATCATCATTAAGCACAGAGTGTATTCCAACAGTCATTCATTTCCTCACTCTCTTTTTCCTTTCTCTTTTCAAACAGTCTTGTATTTTTTTAAGAAGCAAGCCTTGTATAAATGTGTGCTATCTGCAACCTACATAGCAAATTCAGAAAATGCAAAGAAAAATAGGAATGCAAAGTTCTAGGCATTTAAATTGTGCATGTTTGTGATACACATTTAAGCTTGTGGACATTCGTGGAAGTTACAGCTGATATATGTGCTTAAGAACGATGATCATTAGCAAGCCCTCTAGAGAAACACACTGCTGGTATAAATATTTTGGGTTTGCTTTATTCCCAGAGTAACGAACCAGTGCCTTCAAATTTCCCCCCCTAAAAAAAAAAAAACAATTTCTAAAAATTACTCACAGAATCTGGTGTCAAGCTGCTGTGAAAGTATCCTCTCTAATTCTTCCTTTATTATTTGTTTTTTGCAGAATTTGCAAATTCTATCTCATTTTCCCGTTCCCTCAAATACCCTTTGATACTGAACTTTGAAATGTTTAAAGTGTTCATCATGTTCCTGAACTGCCCCTTCCTCTCTCCCCTGCCTGACATCAAACAGACGCCACTAGAGCGTAGTTTCTGCATCTGGTTTCATAAAGGATGGAGAGAGCAAAGTGGAAAAGGCAATTTATGAACATGACAACCACATACACTCCTGGGAAAGGACGAGAGCAACCCGCTGACAGGGATGATGAGGCAGGTGAAATGCAGCAAATACATTCTTTAATCCAATTATTTGCAAATTTGTTGCCAAATGTACTAAGCCAACAAGTTGCCAAAAAATTCTTTGGTTTTAGTGTTTTTCTACCTTATTTTGTCTTTATCAGTGTGACTTTGGACCTGTTCATCTATCCCATAGTGTCAGGGGTTACCCCGCCCTCTCTCAGGGTAATACTTGTTGGTAAAAAGAGCACTTGGCCCCTGGTGTTTCTGGTGTTATTATAAAGCTGATATCAGAGCCAGCTTACTGCTGCTCTCATACTCAGCTATCACCTTGGGGTCAGGCTCATTGAGCTGGCTGAGGCTGCAGTCAGTCAGCAGGAGGCAGGCGTCACTGTCAGGTCTCCCTGACATCATTGGCCACATGGCCAGTCAGCCCGTGTCACCGTCAAGAGGCTGGCAACGCCTCATCACAGTGTCAGAGACCGACCGGCTGCTCACCTTCTGCATCACCAAACAGCCTGCGTCAGTGTCAGCATCAGCTGGACTTAGGAGAGGCTTCATTGTCTGAGCCTGCGGTCCACTGTCAGCTGTGCTTTGACTTTCACCTAGCCTTTGCTGTTAGTCAAGGCCTCACAGCCGCTCCATGGGCGTCCTGTGGCATCTGGTGCATGTGCACTCCTTGCTGCATCTGGTCAAAATCTAAACGATCTTGCAGCACTCTGGAAAAAAAATAGAAAGAGAGCTTTCAGTCTGAGAGATTTGAGTCAAAGAGCTTATCTTAGGCATTGTTTAATACCCCAACATCATGCTCATACCCTTGTTGTTGAAACCCGTGATGACTCTGACTTTGTTCATGGTCACTGCCATGGCCATGATGATGATGATGATGACCGACATGATGACCGTGGTCGCGAACTTGGCCATGGTCATGATGATGTCCCTGGTGATGACCATGATTTTCATCATGGCCATGGTGGCCATGACCGTGGTGGTGTCCATGATGGTGACCATGTCCAGTGTCTTCCTCTGCAGGTGGTAATCTGTCAGCGTCAGGCTGTGCATCTGTTCTTTCTGTGCACTCCTCTGGGAGCTCAGCGCTCTGCAGAAAATAAGTAGAAAGAGAGTCAATTAAGTTATTTTGTGTTACCAGTGTATTATTTGAGTCATAATGTTTGTTGAAATTAACGCACAATCTTGTAGTAATCTGACGTCAATACCTCATATCCGCACTCGCCACAGATCCGTTTGCAGTAGGCACCTTTGATTGCACCCTCCACATGGCCTTGCCCAATGATGGTGTATGGAAGTGAAATGTGTTGGGTGAGACGACCACATCTGATTGAAGATGGATAGCAAAGCATGTTGAGTAAAATAAAAAAATATATATATACATGCTTTGATTTCTTTGAGAAAACATGAATGAACTGAGCACTAGCGGTGACAAACCTGTCATAAATGAAAAAGTCATCTTTCTCTCCATTCAGTGTCTGCCAGACATCAGGCTGTTGCTCATCCTGCTTGTAAAGTGTGATGTTCTGTGACAGCCTCTGTTCCAGCATGGGGTGCAGACGCTGGGACTGTGCCCCCTGGTGGTTAACAACCATGTAGATCACATTCTTCAGACCCTGATTCTCTAGCTTCTGGCGCAAGCCGTCCATTCTGCTCAGATGAGGAAAATCAGAGACCATGAATTTTAAAATCGCTTGCCATGTAACACAGTTGTTTATAAAGTTTTCATGGATAGTCTGCCTAGCGAGCTACTGTTTGCTAAAGAAGGACGAGTCTGAACCTGCTGTGCTCTGCTGTCAACTTGGACAGAACTGTGGAATGGGCCATAAAATTTAACTAACCCTGTTAGACATTTTCTATGTATTTCTGTGACACTTTCTGACTGATCAAGAAGTGCAAATGTCTCGCTTCAAGACATTTGGAAATTCTGGGTTTGCAGTGAAATGTTGTATTTATTTCTTCAATGAACAGAGGTACGAAACAAATGGTCAAGGTGGACTAAGACATGGTGGTCACATACCTGGAAGCCTGCACCAAGCAGAACAATCAGCTGGCCTGTAGAAGGGCCACCACTGTCACCTGACCCATCGCCCCCTTCATTGGCTCCACCTCCCCTATCTTCCAGGCTGGGGGCAGCTGACAGCGAGGCCCACCCCCGTCACTCTCTGCACCGCCCCCATGGAGCAGGCAGAGAGTGATGAGCAGGCTGAGGCACGCCCACATCCCTGCGGTGCCTCCTCACTGCCCCAATCTGACATGGACACAGAGAGGAAAGGGATAGTAGTGAGGAGGGGAGAAAAGTTGGAGAGGGGGCAGAAGAGAAGGGAGGACAAAATTTAGAGATTGGTTGAACTCAGCACAAAAAAATGATAAGGAAGTACAAAAGGTCATAGAAAGGTTATCATTTTTACATTCTCCAAATTATCCCAAAAACCTCTTCCCAAACTGTTACTTCTTTTAACTAAGCACTCTTTTTAGTGGACAAAGACATAAAATGGAGACTGTGCAACTCTAGAAAGCAGTTTATCTGAAATTCCTTAATCTCGGCTTGTGTTGTTTCTGTCATAATTTATGTTCACTGACTGACGCTAACTAGTAAGAAACAACATGTATTCAAATAAGAGGCATGCTTGAATGCTGAAAGCATAAAATCCTGCAATGTATCAATGCATGCATTAGGGGTAGAGGGGTTAAATAACGTAGGACATGTTAAAGCAGCTGGTTTATGTGGGATACACTAATAAGCTGCATGTACTGTGAAAACATAAGCATTTCACAAAGGTTCAAATATACTGTTTAGCAAACTACCGTTACACCCTGTCTTTTTCCATTTCTCCAGATCACTCTCAAAGAAAAAACACTTATACATTTTTTTTCAAGGTATTTAATGTAAGACAAAACGTATTTTCTACTTACCACTTGGTTAAAAAGGTTCCTCCTCTCAGCTCAACTCTGGGTTGCTGCAACTCCTTGAACAAAAACAAGTCTCTTCCTCTCCCACTCCCCCCCTTTTATACTCTGCCTGTTGTTTTTCTCGTTGGATGGAGGGCAAAGTTCAACTCCAGTTTGCTGATGCTTACACTTTTTTTTTCAAGTTAAACAGTTGACAAGATACAAGACCTTTTTTAATGGGAACTATTTTGCAGCAGCTGGCTGTTTGACAAATTCCTTCAGAAAGGAGAGTATAAAGAGATAAAATTTCGTCTGTTAGGGACGATCAAGATAAGTCAGCTCTGAAGAGAGTGCATGCATTGCCTTTAATTCACATGGATTTTTTTATATAATGAAAAGTGTTTTACAGTGGTGTATGATGAGTCCTAAAAAACACATAAAAAAGCATTGTGCAATTCTATTTCTTACTTTCACAGCTGAGAAGGGAAGTGAAAAAGGGCAGGAGGAGGGACTCTGGTTGGTGTCCAGTTTCTGCAGGACCCACACAAACACAGCTGCACAGGATTCGCTTAGTATGCACAAGCAGGAAAAAGTTCAGCAATTCTAAGAAAGAATCTTATAGTTTCAAACATACAAAGAGCAAAAGTAGGAAATTTGAGTGGGACATTGTGTAGAACTGAACATGGAAAATCACAGGTGAGCAAATGACACTCTTATAGTTCAGGGTGGGCCATAAAAGTTAAAAAAAGAAGAATTTTACCCAAGCATCATGGGAAAATTAATTTCTGCACAGAGATTCTGGGGACACATCTTAATTCTTGTTAACACTTGCTACAAAGGTTTAGGTGATGGGCAAATAATTGCATAATATTGCATCTAAACAACAGTTATCAATGAGAAATCAACAGTTTAAGTATATGAAAAGCTGTAAAGGCCCAGAAGTCCAGGGAGGAGCAGCTGTCTGTCTACTGATTGAGGCCATGCAGTTCAAGAAGATGAGCACGCTGTTATGAGATTACTGATGTCAAAGGCCACTTTTACAAG
>JAPZDY010000022.1:15112399-15156905 GCA_029783645.1 Ctenochaetus hawaiiensis | reverse complement strand
GGTTTTTTTTTTCATGGTGATTTTTCAGGCTGTATTTTGCAATGTGATTTTTGCTGTGATTGTGCTTTTTGTTTGTGTCAAAGATGTTAACCCTGAAAGGAACAGTCAGGTTGTCCTAATTTCAGGAGTTCACTGTGGTAAAGACAGTTGACCTGGTGGTGATATAACATGGAAGGAACACTACAAATGATTGCCCCGAGCAGAAACTAAAATAAATTGAACATTAACAGGGACACAGAAACAGAGAAGAACAAAGCAAATGGAGGCTTGTGGTGTAGCAGTTACAACTGAAAACATGCATGCATAGTGTAAAGAGTATTTTCAGGTATTAGTGTCCATGAACACCCCCTTATCAGTGCAGTGAGATATGACTATGGTGTCACAATCAGCTGACAGAGTTTCATGCCAGCACTGGCTTATTCTTTGACTGAGTGTTACTCATTTGCAGAGCACGGCCTGGTGACGTGCTCTTTATCAGGACACACTGACCTGCATATGAGAATTTATATCATAAAGTTCCAAGAGATCTGAAACTTATCTACATCTGATAATATTCATCCGCATGAGAATCTATCAAATATATAACACTGAAAAGTGACATGTATGACGCAATATCTTGGAAACTTTTATCAGCAAAATTATCAGATATGGACTATATTTTTAATTTGCTGCAACAGCCAATGAAGGTTAGAATAATGTACCATACTATATGCATCACCCAAATGTTTTCAACTTCCTTGTTATTATCTTTTTTCTTCAATCGTGTCCCTTACCATGTTACTTTATCTGATGCAGTTTATGCGCATGTTTTGTAATTTGCTTATATAACAATGATAATCACAAATGTTATGGTAATTTCTGTTGCCTTATGACAATGTGCTTTAGATACTTTTAGTACCATATAGATTTATTTTGCTGACAAGAAGGTAGTCCCTCTTAAGTGGGCTCATATTTATATGCAGGACATTTTCTCCTTTTTGGCATTCTGTCTTATTTGTTAGGAACTGGCCCCTTTACTTAGATAAGGATCTTAATACTTATAGCTACTCAAAGACTGCTTACCAGTAACAGATACATGAACTGTGGTCTTATAACATTATTACTTAGTAACTCTCTCCATCAATAAGATCTTTTGTTTGGGATAAGACATTCACCTACCATAATAATTTAAATTTATTTGAATTATTATCTAATTTAAATATAATTACAACAGAGTAATTTATCCTTTGTACTATCTGTTGGTTAGTTTTATTTATAAAATATAAATAATATGACAAGAAGAACATGCAGGCTGCTCGACGCTGTCACTAAGCAACACTTTTTGGCGTCCTTGACTTTGCAAGGCTTTCTGGGAATTCGAGGCCCAACGGTTGAACGACCGCCCTTTTTGGAGCAAGGAGAGTAGAACAGCGGTACATGCGTCGAGGGAAATATTATCGGAAAACAACTTTCTGAAGCAGCGTAACCAAACTTGAGGTGTGTATACCGTTGGTTTTTAATGTGTATTTTAACCCACGAAGGTTAATATTGAGAAATCCGTCTGGGAAAAGTATATTTTAATGCGCGGTTTGATGACGTAATGTTGATTGTCAAACGCGAAATGGCGAGATTGCTAAGAGGCCCGTTACCTGCACTCTTGAGTTGCACCATGTTTATTTCCTTCATTTTTCTTTATCGAAACTATTATACAACTCTGTCTAGTCTTGGTATGTTGAGCTTTAGCTTAATATATTTCTCGGATCTGTTTAATGATTTATTTGTTTTTCTGTGGGGGTAGATTGTATGTTTACCAGTTAAGCTAACAACTAGCTAGCTGGACTAGCAAAGCTGTTGCAGCTAGCCAAATTTACCATGTGTCGGATCACTGATAAAATTATATGCCTTCCTCCTTGTTTAGCAGTTTAGCTGGTTGTATTTTTCGCATTAGTTCACTTTAATTTGAAATTGCTTGCAGGCGTTACGTTCATCCAGATTTAAATATGATGTATGGGCCCTTGTACACATATAGGATAAACGGTAGAATATACAACTTTACCATAGAAGTTTGTGTGGGCCCTCTTATGTTGACTTCCTCGTTCTATGCAATATTTTTGACCTGAAACGTCAAAGCCGTTTTAAGCCATGAATCTTGTATAATTTGACGTTCTTTCAACCTATTATTAATTGATTAAAGCTATCCTTCATTTGTTTGAATGCATGCTAGCCAGCTGTGCACTTAAACTTCAAATTTTGGTGATACAGTGATCATTTTTTCTCTTAAAGTATTTTGATACCTTTTTTCCTTCCACAATTCTTTTATTTTTTTGCATATATTCTGTGCACATTCACTCTGTGATAATACGCAGAGATAAAAAAAAAAAAACTTCATTTATGCAGAAGACACTTGAAAAGGGACATGTCAAGTTGGACCTGTAATAAAAAGAGTAATGTCGTTCAGTGGAGAACAGTAATATGTACTGTACAGAAGGCAGGCAGTTGTCTTTCACTATGTCAAAATGGACAGCGTGAGGCTCAATCATAGTGTAATGAATAAGTTTAGAATATAATTTTACATTAAGTGTGACAATGAAAGTTTGTAAACACAAACTTACAACATAGTTCATGTTAGATCACATCTCACATGAACTGTTTCAACCAGGGGTCTGATCAAGGAGAATATCACTGTAGGTGTGATGTAGATAAAAACTATAGCCCAATGTAAGACATGAAGTGGTAAACAGATTGCCAAAAATATTGTGATAATTTTACTTCACCACTAATGAGTACAAGTGTGAACTTTAATGTTGAAAAAGAAGTTTGGTTTTCTTTTTGCTGTCTTTAATACGTTTGTTTTTTTGTTTTTTTTTAGTCACCCATTCTTAAAACCAAGTCTTTTTCCTAACTGTGCAGTAAAACAGCAGAGAGGTGTTTAACCATAAGTCAAGGTCAATCAAACCGTCTCAAATAAATATTAAAGGTATATGTCCACCTTTCTCTTTTCCATACAGAGAGGGATAAGGTCAATAATGGCGGCTGAAGTTGAGGTGGAGGTCGAGGTGGACGGAGTCAATGAATATCCAGCACATTACAAAGTCATGATGGACAAACTTAATGAACAACGACAGCTGGACCAGTTCACAGACATTACCTTGATTGTTGATGGTAAGTAAGCGTAGGTCATCTTTGTGTCTAAATATAAGTCCTGACAAATGCTTCTTTTCTAACTGAGTGTCTCTTTCAGGTCACCAGTTCAGAGCCCATAAAGCAGTGCTAGCAGCCTGCAGTCAGTTTTTCCACAAGTTTTTCCAGGATTTCACCCAGGAGCCACTGGTGGAGATAGAAGGTATTCTTTTCTTCAGTTAAAGTTGTAAAATAGGTAAATCTTCAGTTAGAAGAAATAGAGGTACATTTCAAACCTCTTTTTTGAAAGTGAACACAATGCAGGTTTTAAGGGTATTACCTAAACTGTTTATTGTCAGCATCTATAACCTCCAAATTCCACTAGGCACGGCTGAATTGTGCCTGCTGAAGCTAATGGCAGCCATTCTAGACACATATTGTGAGTCTGCCAGGCACCGCAGCGCATTTCAGAAGAGTCACAGGAGCAGCTCTTCACTCTGCTCAACAGAAAATATGCAACAAGTCTGTCCTGGATGGAAGCTGCATCAAGCTACATTGAGCAGATCAAGCTAGACAGGTCGGACTCAGAAACACCTTAGAAATTCTGGTCATTCTCAGAATAAAAAACGATATGCAGACTTCCCAAATATATCATTACATAACAAAAGAAACCATGTATCTACCCTCTTATGTAGCCAGCCTTCTCATGTTCGAAGTTGAGGAAGCATGTAAAACTAACCAGCTCAAAAAAATCAGAGCGGGTCACTGGGCTAAATGCTTTGCTTCTGAAATGCCCTTAGTGAGGTTGAGGTGGTTACTGAATCACAATTGCTCAAATTGCTTTAGTTACCTGCTAATAGAGTTCTACAAAGTTTTTAAGGATTATAACTGATCTGTTGCAATAATTTTGATTTAAAGATTATTGATTTAAATAGTTTTGTTTAGTATATATCGGAATCACAATGAGTAAATGCATGTGTTGCCTGCTTTTCTAAAATCTTGCTTGCTCTGCAATTGTGAGTTGCACTATTGCTCGAGTAAAAATTCACCTGTAGGACATTACAGTATATCTTATCTTATCTTACCTTAGATTCACTCCATATTTTATTCCCTGATTATCCACACACCACCTACTCAGGCTCAATGTCCCACTACTGAGGCCTTCCCCACAGTTTAAAAACCACTGTACTTTTTGTTAGATATTTTATTTGTATATTTAACTGTATTTTGTTATGTGTTACATAGAACAGCTTAAACTCACCACCGCCGCTCTTTCACATTCTATAGGGGTGAGTAACACAGCCTTTCGCCAACTGATGGAGTTCACCTACACTGCAACACTGGCTGTAGCAGGAGAAGAGGAGGCCTATGATGTCTGGAAGGCTGCTGAATACCTCCAGATGCAGGAGGCCATCAAAGCACTCAACAACAAGTGAGACTTCCATGCAGCTGTCTCCTATCTCTGCTTGTTACACTATTAGAATACAAACAATGACTTTTATGTAGTCCTAAAGTGTTTTATGAACTTGAAATTAATTGTCCTAATGACTCCTCACTATAAACTTTATCTCTCAAAAACAACTTATTTTCTCTCGCAGGATAAATGAGAATCCTTTGCTGAAAGCAAAGAGCAAAGGTAAAAAGAGGAAGATTGCTGAGACATCTAATGTGATTACAGAAACCTTACCCTCCGTGGAAGGGGAACAGGTCAGTAGTGGTAGAATTAAACATTGACCTTTACTTTGTCCACTCATGTAAATGTCGGGACTGAATTTTTTTTTTAATGTTCTCCAGGTGGAGATTGAAGTGATAGGAGAAGGGGCCATTGAGGTGGAGACTGGACTCGAAGAAGTGGTCGATACAGCAAAGAATGCTCAGGCATCGTCAGATGACTCTGCTTTGGCTCTTCTCGCTGACATAACCAGCAAATATCAGCAAGGGGAATCTACATTACATGTCATTAAGAAGGGAGGAATGGAAGAGGTAAATTAAGTTATTATTTGTAGAAATGTTACTTGGTGAATGCTGGATATACAGTAAGGGTTTAAGATGCAAAAGGATTGACCCCGTCCTTCTCTGTGCACTTGACAGGAGGTGGTGTATCAGGAGGAAACGGTGACTGCGTCCAAGGTGCTGGAAAATGTTGAGGTGGTAGAAGTCCAGATTTCTCAAGTGGACAACATGTTCCGCTGCAACAAGTGTGATCGCAGCTTCAAGCTGTATTACCACCTCAAACAGCACTTGAAAACACACCTGGGCTCGTTGGAAAAACCTCATGTTTGCAACCACTGCGGTAAAGCCTACACGCGGGAGAGCGCCCTGAAGCAGCACATCAGCACGTTTCATTTTGATGCAGAAGAACTGTCCCAAAACCAGAAACCCCAGAAGAAAGTGCATGTTTGTGAATACTGTAAAAAGCACTTTGACCACTTTGGCCACTTTAAGGAGCACTTACGGAAACACACTGGTGAGAATAAAATATATAGCTGGTTGTGTTGGGTTTCAAAATATGCAGATTACTCAGCTTAGTACATGCACAAGAATGAACACTGGCTAGTTTTTACACATTTTCCAGTGAAACGTGCTTGACTTTGTAAGTCCAGGGTTCAGACTAAGTCTTACAAAATGCTTAATTTTTAACTTTTATGTTTTCAAGATTAGCAATATGCTTGAATTTAAATATAAAATACGTGATTAGTGTTAAATCTACACAATTACTCTTGTAGATTAAAAATCCTCTTAATATTTTGTTCATCTTGCATTGAAATAAGAAACATTAAGTACACATGAGCAAAATTTTCAATAAATTGTAGTATGCATAGTTGGTACAGTAAACGAGTGACTATACACTGTTTGCTGTGGGGGAAAAAAAACTTTTTTTCTAATCAATACACTCTAGTAACTATATAAATTTGATGATAAATGCTTAGAGTATATGAAAAATTTTGTTTTTGCCACCTTTGCTTAAAACTGCTTGAATTTCTCCATTTAAAAAGCAGTAAACTCGTAAAGTCTCTCTGCAGGAGAAAAACCTTATGAGTGTCCAGATTGCCATGAGCGTTTTGCAAGGAACAGCACACTGAAGTGCCATATGGCAGCCTGTCAGAATGGGGCCGGCGCCAAGAAAGGACGCAAGAAACTCTATGAATGCCAGGTACAGTTTGTTCACATCAGGGCCCCTCTAACACAACACTGACCACACTTTTCCACATTATGTACATAAATTTATTCTCTGCAATGCCAAGACAGTATGATAAATGCCTTACATATGCAGCTGATGTGTTGAATAATGTAGTAACACTCAATATTCTGGTGCTTTGTTTTTTACAGTTTCTTAGGTTGCAGTGGTTTCTACTTTGAACAGTGTAGTTTATTAATGAACAGTTATTCTCACATGATAAACTAACATCAAAGTTTCAAAAACTAGATACTGTTTCCATAATTAAATAGTTGCCACTTACTAATTGTTGAAATAATTTTTCAAGCACAAATAACAAATGATTGATGTTTCTGTTTCTAAAATGTGAGAACTGGTTGCTGGAAGAATGCTGATGGTCCTCTTCAATTAACTAGGACAGTGACTCACTGTTTTCTCCTCTGCTGCCCTCTTCAGGTCTGCAGCAGTGTATTCAACAGCTGGGACCAGTTCAAAGACCATCTTGTGACCCACACTGGAGTCAAGCCCAACCATTGCACTATGTGTGATATGTGGTTCACCCACCCAAAAGACCTAAAGGTCCACCTCAAAAATGTCCATTCCACTGAGGACGACAAGCCAACCGAGGAAGTGGTCATCACCAACTCTGCCGCCGCTGCCGCCCTCGCCATCGCCACACAGAGCATAGAGGGAGCCGAAACAGTCCTGCTGGAAGAAGGAATCCAGGTGGAACATGTCACAGTGGAGCCTGTAGATGTAATGGAGATGGAGGAGACTGCAACAGTTGTGATGGAGGACGGAGGGATGGCAGAGATGTGCGAGGAGGACGTGGAAAGGTTAAAGCAGGCTGGGGTGCAGATCCAGGTGGTGCACGTGACCACGACTGAATTAGACTCTCAGGAATCTCAGGTTGAAGTTGAGATGGACTCTGAAGTGGTGAAGGTTGACGAGGCAGAACAAACAGTGGTCGTGTGAGAATGTGAAAGACTGTGTCTAATATGACCTGCAGGACACTCTGGCTGCATTAATCTGTAGGTGACAAATTATTTTCCATTAAAAAAAAAAAAATCTGCATGTGGGATAATGAACGTCACCTCAATATGTCCTGCTGGGTGCCATCACATTTAATGGCTCTGTTTCCAGCATCCACACATAAACTCTGAGATATGGGCAGAGTTATGGAGGGGTATCATTTCCTGCATATGATCCTTTATTTATTTTATAGCTGTTCAACGTCATATCATTTATGCTTGGTGACTCTTAAGTTCTTCATCAATCAATTTTCAGCTTTTTTTCCCCTGTGTCCTTATTTTACCTCAAATTTGCATTATTGCTTTTAATTTGGGTCATTTGCCAAAACACTTTGAAAATGAAATGAAGGTTCTTATTGCAGCTCATTTAACAGCTGATCCATCATGCTTATGCCCATCAGTGCTAAAGCTTGAGATATTTTCAAAATAATTTTCATAATGTTGGTGTTTTTGTGGCAAAACTCAGATGTGGAATAAAAATGTTTTCTAGAATGTGCTCATAGTTTTTCATACATCTTTTAAGATCTGTGATCTAAAAATCAAATAAACATGGCATAGGTTCCTTTAGAAATGCTGTTACATGTTTAACCTTCAGAATGGCTGTTTTTTTTTTACTTTTATAAAGTTGTTAACATTTATTTTATAGTTGCAACTGATGTGTATTGATAAAGAGGCAGTTAATAGTAATGAATCCACAGAAAATTATCACCCAGCTGTGCAGTCTCCGTTATCTCAACAGATTTGTGTGCCATTCAGCTGATGGTGTGGGTTTTGTGGCCATTACTTTGCTGTTACATTACAGCCAGCTGTGCTGTCACTGAAAAAGCTCTGATTTAACCACTGCACCCAAGAACAGATTACGTACAAAGTCAGTTAACTGGCCTATAAACATAAAGTAGCATTTATGGCCTGGTTTAAACCCACTCCCGTCAGTCCTTACTCTGACAGGAGAGGGTTTAAACCAGGCCAGATCTTAAGAATAAAAGTAAATATTGAACTTACATTTACCAGGTGGCCAGAGACATGAGTCAAAGTAAACGCTAAAGTTTCTGTGCACATGCTGGATGTGTAAATAAACAGTGGTAACAGCTTGTTTCCACTGCCCCCAAGTGGCTAAAAATCTAACATGTTTGAGGAAGTTTGTATTGTAAGCAGACCAATGCACATTCACCCTACACTAAAACTAAATATGAATATTTAACCACTGCAATATAAGTTTATTGTAACATTGAAAATACACCAATGGTCATGCGAAGACAACAAACTGTATTACACTAAATAACTGCGTAACAAAGTGAAACTAGACTAGAGCTCTACATGAAAATCATACCAGCTGCCCGCTCACGTATGATTGCATTAGTTTATTAATCGAGAATGTCTTCAATTTATTATAACAGCAGTCAAATACATAGATAATAGTGAAATGAGACCTGTAAAATAATGTAAAGGTCTCCAGTATGGCGTTATATTTGTGCCTCATCCATCCTCATTTAGTCGAAAGTGGCATCTTACCTAATGGATTTTAGTTAATGTTCATCTATTTCCTATTTGACAAGTGGTGTGTCTTCTCTGAATTGGCTAAAGCTTATGAGCCATAGTTGAGCTGAACTAAAGGTCTGGTGATGATGATGGATCTGGTGTTTGGGTGGAGTGGAGCAGTTTTAAGAGGGCTGATGGAGTTGAAGTGGACCGCTGAAAGACAGCCTGTAAAACTGAAAGACCCTGGTCTGAATCTAAACCATCAATATCTAAGAAAAAATGGAATAAAGAGTTGCATAATTGTTGTAAACTGTCTCAAAGAACCAAAATGAGGAATGTAAACACTGCTTAAATGGTGTGGTGAAAGATCTTACTGATATACTGCAAGGGGTTTTAGCTTGGAAAGGTTCTAGTGTCTTGTTAAATGAATCTCTGAGTTGGTTCTTTAGGAATTGGTGTTATTTTTGATCTGATTCTCTCTCCCCTGGGTTTTACAGAGGCAAGGACAACTTACATGCTCACATGACAGATTAAATTGGCTGAGTACAAATAGCCTCTAAACCATCAGTTATGGCGTCTTCCATGAATTTAATCAAAAATATATGAAAAATATATTTATTTATTCTTGGTTAAAGGCTTTACAAAGACAACCAGTGCAATATGGAGCACCTGCCAGAAATAAGTAACTAAATAATCTGCATCATACCCATTAAAATACAAAGTCTGCTTCAGTGTGGGGTTTCACTGTGTATATGTTTCTGGCCATTGGCACAGGCTGAAGATCATGAACATGAAACAGCAAAGAAATCTGTTATAAAAATAAAAGGAATATTCTGTTTAAATGAAACTTGTTTGATTTGTGCACTCAAGGAATCAGAAGTCCTACTAAGATCACTTCAAACCAATGAAAAAAGCAACAAGAGAAACCTTTATATCTCTCATGAAGTAACCAAAGTTGTTTAAAAAACTGTATTCATACAGGACCCCATCACCACTATCCTGTTACAGGTAAATGTTTTTTGTGATGTCTTGAGAGTATCTCTGATTGTTAGCATTTTATATATTCAATTTTAAGATTAAAAACATGACATTACTCAAAAGTGTTAGTACCAGACAAAATATAAATCTGTACACCAAGAACACCTGGTATTATCACCCGTCCTAAGTGATCCGATCACAAGTGGACAGCTCTCAGCGCGTGTTATTTTTTGCACTCCACGTCTCCCTCTAACGCCATACTCCCTCGGGCCCCCTGACCCCACCTTGAACCTCTACTGTGGTCGCGTGCTCGGTGACCATGGTGCGTGGCATACACAGGTCAGGTTACCCGGTGAGTCTCGCTGCCTCGCGCTCTGGACAGCTCCTGTGGTACTGAACCAAAGTAAAGCTGCAGTTCTGGCGTTTCATTGGGTAAGAGATGCACGGTGGAATCCTGAGGCCACCGCCGATTGGTTCTTTTACCTGCCAATAAAGCGGATTTCCCTCACAACAGACAGAACCGTAGAGCAGCTGCAGTAGAACCAGTGCGGTCAATGTCACCGGGCACCGGGGAAGATGATTTTACAGCGAGCTCGGTAAAGTACGTCGCCACGGGTACCTTGAATATATTCCCCCAGGTAAGATTACAAATGTAACGCGTCTGGTGTGTTTGTGTAGAGTATTTAGGGGACTGAGCTGGCTCACAGGGAATGGCCTGCCTGAGGGGATGTTAACTGTTGACTGTCATTGAACACCGATAAACAAGCCACTTAACTGATGCATTGTGAGATTTTTTTCTGTCAAAGTAGGTTTGTTTAGGCTAAGAAGATTTTACAGAAAAAATATCTAAAGAAATTTAAATTTTAACAATCAACATTCATTCGTATTCCGGTTGGCGATTTAATACCTTGGCAAAGAATCTCAGGAGGTGACGGGGTTTGTATCATGTAGACTGAGAATAAGGCTTATAGTTATTTTTCAAGATCTCTCGGTCTCTCTTTATAATTCTAGTCACATTCCTCAATGATTGTGGTCGTAAAATTTGATAAATCGCTTCTGAAAAGGCTCCCAGCGCGTTACCTGGCATGCACGCACGTGACGCACGCACACGCGCTATTTAAGGTATCTGATTGATTAACCTTTACAGTTTTAAAGGCCGCAGTGTTCTTGGAAACTGGCGAAGAATGTTACAGTTTGGCTGTAGCACCTGTTGCAGTCTGATGGGTCTGTCCTTAAGCAGTATCCATCATGTCCATCTGAACTTTGTTTGTGTCTCTTCAAGGTTAGTTTGGCTGAAAGGTTGATTACTTACTTAGACTCTAATGAAGGCACAAAGACAAACTCAGTAAGATTTACGCAGATTTCAAATGTGTATGTCTGAGGAAAACAATCACTTGTCATTTTTTTTTAATTCATGCCTGTGTCTTGAAGGAAAACAAATATAAAAGCCTTAAAGCACACTTACTGATGTACTCTTACACAATTACAAACGTATCTGCCAAGTATGTTTTCTGTGTTTGCCGATAGCAAAGTGAGAGGAAGGGTATGAATGACTCAGCAGCAAAATGTGTATGCTCTGCATTACATGTCTTACACTAAAATGTCTGGTATTGTGTCTTTAACTATAAAATCTGTTTGTCTTCAAGCCATTTTTAAAGAAGAAAAGAATAATCTTTTATTCAGAGCACTTAAAAAATAATCTGTTCTTCTCATCATAGACCTGGATTAGATGGTGAATATATTTCCATGTTTTTTAAAGCAACCCCTCCCCGGCTTGAATTAAATTTGTTCTTAATTTTTTTTTCTTTTGATGGTCATCCAGTCAGTGCACATGAAACATTCTGCTTCGTGTGTTCTTTCTTTGAAGCAAACCTCTTTGAAGCGCTGACAGGGAATAACATGCACACTCAGTCGGATGGCTCTTTATAGTAGGACAAACTAATTGACCGAATAGATTTATTTGTACCACCAGATGGAGGATTTGCACTTTCTTCTGTTTTATCTTAGTGTCTTCCCTGCACAAAGTGTCCTGGTAACTTCATTCAGACTTCAGAGACTCCCTCTCCAAGATGAAGAGTAGTACTTCTTGTTGTACTTTTACCACAACAGTAGTAACAAGGCTTGCTACATAAAGTAAAAGTGAAAAATATATATCAGAGAGGAAAAGATTAGTATGATAACCAGTTTCAGTTTGACATTTGCAAAGTCAGCCATTGTGTCTGAATTCTTTCCAAGTGCTTTAGTTTTAGTGAATCTGCAGAGGCCTGTGCAGTTTCGGTTTAGACTCTGTGTGTTTGTGTGTCAGGGGAAAGGGATTTAGAGGTCAGCCATCCTCTTTTTTTTCCTTTTTTTGGGGAAATGTGAAATATTTGCCCCACAGATTCCAGAGAGGCCTGCTTCTCTGTTCCTAGGGCCCATAGTCTTCATTGTGGCAGTTCTTTCAATGTTGAGCTCTTTATTCCTGTCAGCCGTGTGTCTCAATTAACACACTGGGGAGCTTAGTGTGGTGAGGGCTCACTGTCTGTGTGTGTGCACTTGTGTGTATGTATTTACACATGCTTGTGTATGTGTATGGTTGAAGAAAAGGTGTGTGTGTTGGTGGATGGGTTGTCTTTGTGCCTAAATGCATAACAGCAGCAAAAAAGAGAGAATGGGACACAAGCATGGGTGGGCTTTAGAGGAATGGATGCAAAGCGAATAGATGGCAAAGGAAGGAGCTTTTAGGGACAAAACAGAGAGTAGGAGCTTTCTAATAGATTTACATTTCATAGTTTGTGATGGAAAAACAGCTCTTCTGTCCACAGACGTTTAGGAAAGAGTCTCTAATTCTTGATCCACAGCTGCTGTGGATGGGCCCTTGTGTTTTCCGTTGTTGGAGTGTGTGAAGAGGCTGCTGATGTTAGCAGTGTGATCAGCACAGAGTGCACCAGGCAAACCCTCCTCCTTTTCTTGAGGAATCTTCACACAAATGATTCACTGTCTGGTGAGTAAGGACCTGTACTTTAGTAAAGCTAATATTTTTTTCTAGTGTAGGGAAGACCGTTTGCAGACTCATAAACCTTAAAGCAGTGTACTGTATTAAGTGAGTAAGTTTTTGAATGGTGCATTTTTCTGTGATCTGAACTTGAAACAGCAAAGGTGGATGCACTCTGTCCATCCATCCATTTATTTTCTGCTGCATGTCTGGGAGGAGGATGCTGGTGGCAGCAGGTTAAACGAGTTAGTTTACACATCCTCTACCCAGCATGTTTCGAGCTCCTCCAGGTAAATCCCAAGGTATTCCCAAGCCAGATATATGATCTCTCTGGCATGTCTTTGGTCTACCCAGGGGTCTCCTACCACACACATGTGCCCTTCTTCCCACCCTGGAAACACCCTGGAGGCGTCCTGATGAGACAGATAAACCACCATAACTGGCTCGTTCAACCTGAAGGAGCAGAGCTCCCTGCATAAGTCTGTGCTTCTTACCTCATCATTGTGAACCCAGCAACCCTTTTCATATAATGCACCTAAAGCTTATGGCCATAAATATTTTTTAAACATCAAAAAACAAATTTAATACTTTTATGAAGATTTGACCAGTTGATCTATGGTGACTTTGGGTGTTTTACCTGTCTATTACATCCTCTCAGGATGTAGAAATATGAGCAAGATACTGCATATTTGTTAAGTTTTTAATGCCTTTACTGTTGCTCTGTTGTGCTCTGTTTCTGTGTTTGTGTGTAAACCCATCTGTCTGCTCTGAGGCTCAGTGCATCGCTGTGACACTCAGTGCCAGTTAATGCATAATCCTGAGCATGAATAAAGACAAACAAACACGCCTGGTTAGTGTCCATCACCAAGCAACCAGGTAAATCTGTTTTCAAGTGAAAGCACAGCAACAAGCAATCTGGGCTACTATTACTCATCTATGGGCCACTTCAAGTATGTAATTACCAACAGATTCAGGTGGTTATTGAAACTTGCTATACTTAACATTGCAGGTGTTTCACTCCTTGTTAAAGGGCCGATAAAGGGATTCTATGAATATATTTATGAGAATATGGTTTTTTGAATAAAAAAAATGTTTATAATATTATTTAGTCAGATGATCTGCAATTGAAAAATACGATTTCCTAAATATGACAGTCCAAAACTCTTACTCCTCTCTTCTTATCATTAATGTGTTTATCTCATACATGGCCAGCCTCTAGTCTTTTTATTTACATACATAAAAGGCTGGTATTCAGGGCCCATTGCTTTGTGCTGTAAAGTGGAGGCCTCTCCTCTCTTAGCAAGTCCTTTTAGGCTGCATGTGATCAATGCTCAGATATTCCTGGCACAACGGCAGGAAGGTGTTTGAAGGCTGGGAGACTGACGGTCTCACAAAAGAGAACTGCTTTGATTTGCCAGTGAGGCTTCAGCATAGACTCATTCATCTTAATATCGGGACAGATGAGAGAACAATTTCCAAAGCACCATATTACATCAAGTTCACCATTCCTGCTCCTGCTTTACACACACAAACACTCACCTTAACTCAATTTATGATCCATACACCACTCGACACCCCACTAGTGTAAATTAATGTTTAATTACACAGTAACTATAATTGATATTGATATTGTTTTTAGTTAATTAATGGCTATCCATCCAACAACTGATCAGTTTTTGGTTTTTTTTTAAAGATATTTTTTCAGGTTTTTTGCCTTTAGTGATAGAACAGCTGCGAGATTGGACAGGAAACAGGGAGAGAGAGAGGGTAGTGACATGCAGCAAAGGGTCGGAGCTAGAATCGAACTCGCGACCGCTGCATGGAGGACAGAGCCTTCCGTATATGGGCTGCGCGCGCTACCGAGCGAGCTAAACAGCAGCCCAACTGATCAGTTTTAACGTCACCATTGCTTTTTAAATTTATGACCTCAAAAATAATGCACCTGCCTTTAAATTTGCTTAGAATTTCTTGACATTTGAAATGCAAAATTAAACCACTTTACTGGTGCAAATTTGCTTTGTCATATATGCTGTTACTGTTTGCAATTTTTTAGGTTAAGGTGATTTTCTTTTCTATTCATGCATGAATCTGCCTCTTACTCAGTCAAGTTATTACCATCTTGAAAGTAACATTCAGCATTAAGCCCATCTTTTATGCTGAAAGTAATTGCTTAACTTTATATATTACAGCTGGGCACTGTAGTTTTAAAAAAATTACTGTTGCTTTTTAAAAACTGAGCTGACTAGGGATCCTTTATATATCATTGATGTGGTATGTTAAAGCAGAGTTAAAGCTCAGACCAACTACAAGTCTCCTGATACATTACTGTGTTTAGAAATTGTGACTCCTATTAAGGGTGTGACACTCCACTGACATATTTGCGGCTCGTGGGACATGAAGACATCTGAGCACTTACAAAACATTCTGAAAATAATGACATGATCACTTACGCTCATCCTGTCTCCCAGTAGTCATTGTTCCAGGAACTTATACTAGCTGTGATCAACTTAATTGTGTTACATTAAAAACATTCTTCTTGTGTTTGTGTAGGTTGTTTTCGGTCTGTTTTAAAAAGTTAGATTTTTTCTGTGAAATCAGGGTACACCTTTACCTCAGATTCACCTTTTCTTGTTGCCGCTCGTGGGACATTGTTAGAGCTCTGTTTTCTCTCCAGCATGCAATTATCACCTAATTACAAAATTATCCACACACACGCACCACACCAAACACACACACAAGGGGGTGACAGTCATCATTCATACTCTCCATGCAGTTGTTTAGTCAGATTGTGAGTGTCTTTCTTGATGATCAGGTTGACTGATTTGTTTATTTTGGCTCTCATGGTAACCTCAGCCTGCAGCCACCATGGAGCCGGATTCAAGCACTTAGTTGTTAAGCAGAGATTACAATAAGCATTAATGGACACTAAAGGAGATACTAAACAGGCACACTTGACATGTGCACATGGAGGGTGAAAAACACATGTATACCCTGGTTTGGCACAGATGCTTGACCAAAAGAAAAATCCAAATGTTCAACATGATAAATAAAATGACAGAGCAGAACAATTTGGTGAAAAGTAATATATTAAAACACAGGAATAATAAAAATTAGACATTAAAAATGAAATTGAAAGCCAGCATAAATGACATTCGTGTATCTCTCTTGTGTTTCATTCCAGGTTGTCTCGCTAAATGCCCCGTGGCTGTACCCTGACACTATCATCTGTTCAACCTCTTTCCTCCAACCCCTCTGTCCAGCTCCTCTTCCCCTCCTCCTCAACCTGTGGCCTATTTATACCCTGGAGACTCAAAAGAGCCCATTAAAGCTCTGCAGACCTCTTCAGCAGGAGATAACAGTGAGCACGAATGGTCGATGTGATCTCCAGCCTCCTCACCTTTTCTTCAACAACTACAAATGAGGAAAAAATAAGGCTTCAGCCACTGGAAATTCTTGAGATGCAACAAGACTACAGTTGTGTCACACTTCAGGTGACATATTGTGTCTGATATTTCACTGTGGTGAGGACAGTTTGCAGCTGCAGCAGACTCTGGAAATCGTGGATGCAGCATGTGCTTCGGTCCACAAACTGGAGGTTTTGTCTGATTGTTTTGAGTTACAGGAAAACGCTCATTCAAAACATTTTTTAACTCAGCTGTTTGAATAGCTATGTTATTCAGACAAGGACACTAAAAGAAATAACCCCCTAAATGGCTCACATATCTGGAGGTAAGTCAATATTTCTGTCCCAAATGAATTTGCTGTATATCAACATTTACATTCAATATATGATATTGCATTTTTGATGGTATTACAATGGTTTGTAATGAATGTCTTGCTGCTATCCATTTAACTGCATTTTCATTTCACATCATGTAGATTATTTATTGCTGTGTAAGGGTGTGAAGCTAATTTAAATGATAAATGAATTGGGGCAAATTCTTTAAGCTTATAACAGTCTCACAACCAAGATAGTTGTTGATCTGATATAATTAGACAGGCAAAATAACTGTATGGTACCTAACTGTGCTGTTAAATAGAAACTGCCTCATTTATATTACTAAAGCAGATTTATTTCTTGCTATCATACCTTTTAGTGTAGGTTTTAATTAATAGATTTTAAAGGCACTGTCATAATGTTGGAGCATCAGTCTTTTTCACTCTTTCCAAAACATTGTCAAGAAAAAAATATTAAAAAATGGAGCAAGAAATTAACCACATGGTTATTTTTTTCTCATATTTGTGCATCTGGCTCTCCACCATTCCCAGCCATGACCTAAGCCCACGCCAACCTGGGTGTCCCTTCCAGGATGACTGCTGTCTGCCCCTCTGAGAACAGCCCAGAAGGGGCTGAAGTTGGGGCCAGGACAGCAGGCACCAGGGGGTCAGGGGCAGCAGGCACCACTGGGAGCATCTCAGTTGCTGGGGGGGGTGAGTCAAATGCAGACTCTGTTGGAGGTTCGATTGGAGGCACAGCTGTGGTCACTGTTGGCCAAAGGTACAACCGCTGGAGCCGCCAGGACAGTTCAGACATCAACACAGATGACGAGGGAGCCACCATCCGCCGCCTCACTCCTCTGGAAAGGCTGAACCTAGATATGTGCCAGGATGAAAGGTAGGGGTCATGCAATCAAGCAGTAACCACATTTACCAAGATTGGTTGTATTTCTATCCACTTTTTGACTTTACCGGAAGGTGGACATCTCACTATGTCGGCAACACTGTGGGGTATCATAAAAAATATTCAGTGTTTCATTTTCTGCTATGTAACCTGGCCACAGGGTGGTCCGTGAGCTAACTGTGGGCAGAAGGATCGGCTTCTACAAAATTCGAGGAGAGATTGGCTGTGGAAATTTCTCTCATGTGAAGCTAGGAATTCATGCCCTTACCAAAGGTAAGAAACTGCAAGATATGGGTGACATGTAAGCGTTAAAACGCCTGCACTCAATTAAAGGAAAACATTAGTTTAGGAGGAGCAACCAGGCTGACTGCAAAGATAGCTATCACCAAAAAGTCTAAACTCATCCATCTTTTTAGATAAAAGCTTAGCTAAGCTCCTGTTTGCTCTCTGCTCTGGCTTTTTATTCGATTTAAGTGATAATTTGGCTGATGAGCTGGTTCCATCAATGGGCTGCAACACTAACAAGTGTGTCCTTATGTAGCAATTCACTAACAAGGCGATGTGTGCCTGGCCAGAGGGCTGATTCAGCCACACAGAGACAGACTGTCTGCTGCCCTTGAACGGATGGATTGATTCGAGATCTCCAGTTTCCTTAGCGACGGCTAAAATTGCTGCATGCCTCATCAAAGGCTAAAGAGAGGGAGGAGAATGAATTTGTAGACGTGTGTGTATACGTGTGCGTATGCATATATGCATGTGGTTATGCATGCTATGTTTTAAGGGTTAAATGTACTTAACTGTGTGCTTTTCTGTGTCATGCTATCACTCTGTGCATGTCTGTGTGTGTGTGTAAGTGTGTGTGTGCTTATAAGTGGTATCATTTAGTTCTCCAAAAACAATATGAGCTGCAATGCATTTTGAATGCTCCTATTGAGGGCCATGTCACAGATGAAAGAGAGCCTAATGCCAGCCTGAATAATGCATACTGACGCACAATTAGATATCTCAACACCATTTTGCCACTTAAGAACTTTTCTGTATTCAGTTACCTGAGGTCTACCCTTTATGAATGATTTAGAAGAATACAGTAAAGACGTTAGTTGGTTGAAATTGATATATCTGTAAGATTTCGATCCTTATTGGCTGGAAAATTGTTTATGTTTTGAAATGCGCACTATATTTTCCTCTCAGTACACTGTCAAAGATGAAAAGTTCATTTTGATTTTAGGACAATGAAGCCAACCCTGCACGCTTTGTCCCTGTTTTATTCAGTCTCCACCCTCCATATCTGCTCAGACTTAAAATCCCCACAATATGACAAAAACAGAGCAAATTTCCCTCATTTATAAAAGTAAATTGCCATCTGAAATGGGGCTAAACGTGAGAATTGACCCCCTGGGAGAACATAATCAAGAAAATTGGTTTCTGAGGGCAGCTAATCTTCCATCAAATTATCTGGAACAGAGCATCAGGCTTGGTCACTTCAGGGGCAGCTCTGTGCCTGCTAGGTGGAAAAAGGCTCACATTTTCCATTCTCTGTCCGTGTAAGATTTATGCAACACATTAAAAGCCTCAACTATAGAGTATTATAGTTATGAGAAATACAATAAAAGCTTTTTACACCTTAAAAATAGACCGATCTTTAAAAATATTCTCTTCTCCCTGTGGAGTTCCTGTTGAAACGATATACCATTTTACAGCTTTTTCTTCATGCTTTTCAAATGATCTGGAGAAATGTGTCATTTGTCAGTGATTATTGACCTAACTCCTCCTTCTTGGCATGACCAGACAAAGTGGCCATAAAGATCCTTGACAAGACCAAGCTCGATCAGAAGACCCAGAGGCTACTGTCAAGAGAGATCTCCAGCATGGAGAAACTACACCATCACAACATCATCCGTCTCTACGAGGTCTGACTCATGCACACACATATCGATTGATTATATATGAACTCTATCTCCTAAGGATCTATCTCAATGACCACAACATCCAGATGTCATCATGTACACTATGTTCTTTAGGTGGTGGAGACTTTGTCGCGCTTACACCTGGTGATGGAGTATGCAGGGGGAGGAGAGCTCTACACCAAGATTACTACAGAGGGGAAACTCTCTGACAGTGAAAGCAAGATCGTTTTTGCTCAGATCCTCTCTGCTGTCAAACACATGGTCAGTAATTTAGTACTGAATGGGTATAGGAAAACAAAATAAAACCAAATGAAGAGTCTTAGACTTAGTCTGAGGAATTGTTGTGAAAAATATTTTTCATCTGCAGTAAAAACTCTTTCCTTTTGTTACAGTATCCTGGTTTAACCATGGGTGCCATTAAAATTTAATCTAATCTTCTTATCTAATTAATCTGATTTGTGTTGCTGCAGAGTACTTACACACTGATCATTTTAATGCATCACACATGTAAGTTATTATGCCTTTTATCAAGAGTCTTTACACTAGACATATAAACTGAGACCTTAACTCACAAAAATTATAACAAAATAACTGTGAGAAAGACCCTGAACCAATAAAATTAGATATTAATTTGTAAGTTTTTTTCTGACAGAAAGCACATAAACTATAAATTACTACATGCATTAAAGAAATGTATTATCAATTTTTTAACTGTTGATTTACATGCCATCATTATGGTCTCTTATTAATATAAGAGTGGTGGGATAAATTAAGCTATGAGTGTACATGAATGTAGGTTACACTTTCATAATGCAGTTTCTCCATGTTGAACTGCAGCATGAAAACAACATCATCCATCGCGACTTGAAGGCAGAAAACGTCCTCTACACCAGCAGCTCTTGTGTCAAGGTGGGGGACTTTGGCTTTAGCACGCTGAGCCGCCGTAGTGAGACTCTCAACACCTTCTGTGGCTCTCCACCTTATGCAGCGCCCGAGCTCTTTCGGGACGAGCATTATGTTGGCATCTTTGTAGACATCTGGGCACTAGGGGTGATGCTGTTCTTTATGGTGACAGGCACCATGCCATTCAGGGCAGACACTGTGGCAAAGCTGAAGAGATGCATTCTGGAGGGGGCCTACGTCCTGCCCTCGTGGGTGCCAGAGGCATGCCAGAGGCTGATCAGGGGCATCCTCCAACCTATACCATCTGACCGCTGTACCGTGGAGCAGATGATGGGCTGCGAGTGGCTGCTTCCTGTGGACTTCCCGCGTGCCATGGAGCCGTTTAAACTAGACCCATCCTACTTAGCAGAGTGTGAACAATCTGAACTTGGCGAGGAGGAGATGGAGGTAAAGGCAGCACTAGAGACACTAGGAATTACCTCAGAACACATCCTGAACAATCAGGGGAAAGACTGCAGGAGCTCCATCACAGGAGTCTACAGGATCCTGCTACATCGTGCTCACAAGAGACGGGCTGTTGAGAACATGCCTGCTGTCACAAAGGTAGCTGGACCAACTTCAACAAGTAAAAAGGAACGGCTAAAAGTGTACCGCAATTTAAGGCACACGTCCAAACTCTGTGTGATTCTGTGACAAGATACTTTCCTTCACTTTAGAAATTGACTCCATAGTCTGGTATGAGATTGCATGGATTTCAGTAGAAATAAAAACATACTTTTCAATCCTGCAGTTTACACGGATGTCATGATATATAACCCCATTCAGCTCCTGAAATCTGGGATTTCTTGCTTAAGCATCTTTCTTCTAGCAATTAAAATTAATCTCTGTGAGAATGTTGCCACCAGTGAGTCATTGTTGTCTCCTCTTTTGACAGGGACAGGGACTGGTAATCCTTGTGAGATTTGGAAAATATTATAAAAAACATAATTTATTTAAACAAACATGTTGTTGGTGAGATAGCATACATAAAAACCGATTGGGTCATGCAGACCAGATCTTTATAGCCCACACCCGTCCTATACTCAGCTGTGATGGCACCAATAAACCCCATTAGAAATCAATCAAATGTAGCATACATTAAGGAAGAGTTAAAAAACCCATGACATTATGCTGAGGTGATAAAGTGGTGAAACATGCAGTGAGAACATGTAATGTGGTGTCTTTATGCACTTTTCCTTGATGCCTTAGTTTTCTATCATGTAATGGTATCAGACTGGTAAAGAACTTGTATCAATATTCCATAAGTTTGTGATCATATGGATTGAGCATTCACACTCTACCTTCTTTTGTGATGTATCTCTATGAGATGTTAGACTGACATGAATGACCTCACTCTGTTTTCCTTGTGACCTGAAGAGCCAACATACCTACCACCAAACCAACATGCCTACCACTAAAGTTATAGTTGGTCATGTGGCAAAATCAGTTTTTCAGTTTAGACTCAGGCAATGTCTGTATGAGTTTCAGTGATTAGGTTTTTTAATTATCTGATGCCATGTTTATGTTCATGTGCTGATTAAAATAAATAAAAATGTAAATGCATCACTCTATTTTTCAAGCTTATGATGCTTTTGTGTGAATATTTAATAACTTTAGCATGTCAGTCGAATAGGTATGCTTGGCCAAGGTGCAGTAAGGCTGCTTTTTACTTTAGCATAGTGCTCAATGAAATAATCTTATGTAAAAAAGATATGAATGAACATATCCAGAGAAAATTACAGGCAATGCAAGTTTGTAAAAAGTCTAAGTACATTTTGAATCATTTTTTTAATTAAACTGAGTCTACTGCAAAAGCTTTTATGAAAAAACTGTCAATTTCCGTATTACACTGCTGCCATGCTTCAATAGTACAGTGCCTGGGTTAGGCTTTTTGAACTACACTTCCCAGAAGCACCAAAGAAGATCACGTACACATTTCCGCCTGTACGTGATGACGCAATTTTTGCCTTGTTGGAAGGTGGTTGCTGGAGGAAGTGCTGTGACAGCAGACGGTAGCGGCTTAGACACTGAGTGAAAAAACCAAAAGGCATCCGGACACTCTCACTCGAATGGTATTTTGTCGTCAGTTTTTGAACGGTAAGAAAACTGATATCGACATTTACTGTGTTGAATGTTTTTCAGTATGTTTTTAATGTCAAGAGGGACCACGCCCTCTTAACTTTAAAAATCGTAGAAGGACTATGAAGCTAGCTAACATTAACTGTCTGTCTGGCTCATCGATGTCAGCCCTGGACTTTGCCTCTTTTGCTGCCATTGAACTACGTTCAGCAGTAACTCTTCCAGTCTGTTAAAATCGTAAAGACATAAATTATCATATGACTGTTTATTTATACGTGAACTAACTCGATTGTGTCTTATATGGCTGGCTGCAGGACAATACTCGTCCTTTGCACGACATTAAAAACACCCAGCATTTGGCCTACATTAATATGTTTTCTTTTCACCTTTGCACGCAGTGCAATATAGAAATTGTCATTTCCTGCTCTTCACTAACAATAAAGGCTATACATCGTATTTGTTTTGACACTTGATATTGTATTCAGATCTCGTGACAAAGGCATGTGGGGGCGGGACTTAATATACGATGAGGTCATGATGGGAGCATGGCAATGATGCAATATGAATCTGTTTTCAAGGCACTTAGAGTATACGTATTATTGGCCCATTGGTAGGAAAGTGTAGTATTTAATATTTTTCACCCAGCCTTAATATTGTGACAAATTATTAATATACACCCTCAAAACAGTATCTACATGTATCCAAACGTAGCCTCCTCACTGAGGTTAGTTTGTAAACTATGGCTGTATTATTACAATTAGTACAACAGAGTTATACGAAATAAAGGAAGTTGCAGGTAACATTTGAGTCAGTGCTTTGACTTTATATCAAAAGTGGGTTTTTTTGTATAGTATATAGCATTTGTATAGCATTGTGTAATTACGTTTTAGTTAAGAATATAGATGAATTTAATGTTCGTTTCAGACAGGTATACAATGTCATACTTTTCTAAAAGTGCATCATTTAACTGCTGCAATTTTGCAGTTTTCTGAATTTCTCTTTCCAGCTACATCATATTATTCCACATCCACCAGTGTCTGCTCTGTTATAAAATTTGTATTATTTATGACATTGTTTTAAAGTACAAAACTCAACGTAAACAGTGTGGTATGCTTGTCTCTGTGCTGCTTTAGATGTCAATCACTGAGGACCTTCCAGACATGGATGGAACAGACCTGTTAGGGCTTCTGTGCCAAGGTGGAGATGATGGATCTACTGAGCCCCTCTTTCCTGATGGGAATGGACTCATCGAATCCTGGCTGTCTGAACAAGACGTAAGATTTCAATCACAGAAAAAAGATGTAAACATAGGGTGAAGTTGATTGAATTTCTATCCAAGACAAATAAAAATCATTTTGTTCCTCTTTATATTTTGATAATTCGACATACTAATACTACTGTATTTTCAAACTGTGTAATCTTGGTATCAAAGCTCTTGCTTAAAATGGATTCTGACCTGTTAACTGTAGTGGTAAATCTTTAGACTTAGGGCAGATCAATTATCACACCATGGAGCAGCTGAAAGCACAAGTGGATAATAACTTTACAACAATACATGCATGGGCATGTAGTTTGTAACACAGGTTTTTTCTCTCAGATGCTGACAGGTATGGACACTGAAGACTTTCTATCCAGCTTGTTTGAGGGAGAGGACAACATGGTGGATATTTGTCCCTCTCATTCTCCATTGGGCAGCGATAGTGGTATTTCGGACGACAGCAGCACCGGGGTTGGAAATAACAACCTTCTGGGATGCCCAAGTCCCCAGGGCAGTGACAGTGACGTGGTGCCCAGTCCTAGCTACTCCCAGCCCAGCCCCGTGCACTATGACCCTGCCCTGATCCCTGGAGAGCAACAGACAGAGAGCCTGGAGGCCTTGACAGTCCAGGCAGATCACAGCTACTCTATTCTGCAGAGCAGAGGCCAAGACATGGATATCCTGCAGAGTGTGAGGGCAGAGAAGCTAGACACAGATGTCTTCATTGATTTGGGTATGTGTAGTCCAAGAACTCAGTAATTCAGACATCATTTGTGAGTTTTATAGTCTTAGGTACTCGAACATTATATAACTTATCCACTCAGCTGCCTGATTTCCATTTTGATCAATTCAAAACCCATGAATGAAATGCATATTTTGTAGGAGGGATGTTTAATTACAAAAGATTTTATTTGACTGTATTTTTGTCATCTCAGACAACTTGGTGAGTGATGAAATGGATGAAATGGATGAAATGGATGAAATGGAGGACATCACCAGTGAGCTGCCCTGCACTTTGGCCATAGAGGACTCAACACAGGATCCATCTGAACCCAACAAAACAGACCAGGTCAGTTTTGCCCCTTTCTGTTTTTTTTTTTCCTTTTTTTGGTCAAACAGCAATGTTTGCTTGAAAAAGACAGTTGGAGTTTTACATCTGTTGACATAAATGGTGTGCAGATTCTTTGTATGTACATGCTGCAACTGAACTGTACTATCTTATGTGTCACTGAACAAACACAAAACCACCAGGTGATTAAACACCTTTGTCTTTTATCCCTCCAGTTCCAGTTTAAAGAGCTTGTGCTCACTGAGGAGGAGAAGCGGCTTTTGATGAAAGAGGGAGCAACAATTCCCACACACATGCCCCTCACAAAGGTAACATACAGTGACAAAAGCTTATTTACTTGAACTGATGGTCTTTTCATGATACTGGCCAGCATTGTAAGCTGCTCTGGTAATGTCTGCCAAATAATGCAGATGTTTATATAAAAATCAGCGTAATTGGACAGCATGCTGTTGGTACATCAAAAATGTTGTTGTTAGTTTTGTCGCCATTATTAAATCTGGAACAGAAGTGAGTTTTTTTTTTCTTGTCTGGCCGTATGCACATGATTTTATCTTAAGTCTCAGTGTGATAGCCCATTTTTTTCCCTTCAAACTGGGGTTTTGCCTGATTAGAATTTAAATGGATTTTCTGTATGGTATCCTGCGGCACAGCTGCTCAGAGCTGTTCTGTACACATCATCATCTGTCATATCAACATTGTAGTGAAAGCCTTCTCTTTGTGTAACAGGCAGAAGAGAGGACCCTGAAGAGAGTCAGGAGGAAAATCCGAAACAAGCAGTCTGCTCAGGAGAGCCGTAAGAAGAAGAAGGTGTACGTTGATGGACTGGAGAACAGGTGAGATGAAAAGGCCTAAACTTTGCTGAGCTGATGAACAAATAACTGATTAATCAGCTAAAATGTGCAGCTGTGTTGTTAAAGTTACTCTTATATGTGTCTACTTGGGGCAGCAGTGATTTAATCTGTGTCTTGAATTTTTTGGTGTGAGTTTTTTTTTATAGTTGGCCAAGTACTTGGTACATTTGGACAAATATACTAATCAGTGAATCAATGTGTACCATAGGGTTGCTATCTGCACTGCACACAACATGGAACTACAGAAGAAAGTCCAGATGCTTCAGAAACAGAACATGTAAGAGCTGTGAGATAATCACTCTGTGAAAAAATGTCATTAGGCACTTCTGAAAAGTGTTTCTGAATCTGCTGACATCTGTTACAGTAAATCTGTCCTCTTGATTCCTGCAGATCCTTGATAGAGCAGCTGAGAAAGCTACAGGCAGTGGTGAAGATGTCAACCATGAAGGCCAGCACAACCAGCACTTGTGTTATGGTAAATTTGATGACTAACTTCTTATTCACTCTTGGTTTTATTACTCTAATCAGGTGTCAAGTTCTTTGTCATGCTGCTTTGATTTTTTTTCCTAACTCTCTCCTTGGTTTTGTCCTCCAGGTGTTCCTTCTCTCTTTCTGTCTCATCATCTTCCCGTCAGTCAATCCATTTGGCAGAAACACAGAACAGGGGGAACTCTATGCACACTCTTCCGGTAAGTTACCTCTCACAATAAAATAAAAAAAATCTCCTTGTTATATGTCAACCTCCCTTGTCATTTTTGTCATACACATATATGGCTGTTATGTGTATACTGGCAAACAGCATCACATTATGTCAACAGATTTTCAGGTGAATACCTTCTTTAATTACTCGCCATTGTAGTGCTGTTTTATTTATTTTGTAGTTGATTGTGAGAGTTCAGTCATTTCTCTGCAACCCCTAGCTTTGTTTGCTCAGCTTTTGTTTGTTGTTCTTGATTGCAGTCATATCCCGGACCTTACGCTCAGTGCAACCAGAAAGCACTGATGCAGTTTCCGCAGTTCCTGCAGTTCCCGACATTGAGTCTGATGAGGAGAAGCTTCTCTTGATGCCCCAAGCAGATGTGGAGAATGTCAAAGCCATCTTCGCCGGCGGTCAGAAGAATCACACCCCTGACTACCAGCGAGTGGAGCAGCCTGACTCAGAAACAGGAGTCAACAGCAACTCCTCAGCAGACTTCCCCAGCCCCTCTCAGGCCGCAGAGATGACGCCGGGGTCGGCTGGCGGTTTGGGTGTCTTACAGGAAGGATCCATTGATGCTGCAGTGGCATCAGCTGTGGCGTATGAGGTCCCAGGATCCAAGGATAACTGGATAGACAGGAACCCCCCGTCTGTCATATTACAACAGCACCGCTCAGATGAGATGTAGTGGGGAGATGTTGATCAATTTAACCAGCAGAGGGAGCCATATTCCATATCGTTTTAGGTAGCAGGGTGAAGCTTAAATTTTAAGAGGAAGGGAAAGTGCTTGTAGTTATCAAGAAGATCAGTCTATCTTTCCCTACTTTTCCCCTTGAACAGCCCTCTGATATACTACTGTTAGTTTATTTGCACTTTGTTCTTATTTCCTTGTTCCAGTAGACTGAAAAAAATTGACTTTTATATTTCAGCAGTACAAAATACCTAAAGAATGCAACATTGCAGTTATAATATAAATGATGCACTGCTGGAGGCCACATGCTACTTAGCACTGAGGGCTCTTAAATTATTGTCATAAGTGGAGTTGGTGACCAAAATTTTTAAATCTGTGGGTGCAAGACAGAAAAAATTATAATTAACTTCAAGAAAAGAAGTATTAGCCTACTTGATCGTGTTATTATTTATTGCCAAATTCTACAGAGATCTTTGTTTGACCCTAGCCTTTTCGATTACCTCCAGCATATAGATTTTCACATTAGAGGCTCATGAATGACTCTGCCATAGTAAATTCTTGTGAAAAGGAAAAAGTCCACAGCTAATTAGCCAGAGAAATCCATTGCATTGTAGAAGATAGGCTGCTTTTTTCTCATAAAGCTTGGTCAAAGTAGTTGACCACCGTAACGCTGAAGCCATTGCAGGACATTTGGCCATTTTTAAGACTTGTGAAATTTGTTAGTATCTCCCTTGTAACAAGGGTATCCATGCTCCTTTTTAATTTTGGAATGCTTTTTTTTTTAATATTGTACAGTAAAACAAAAAGTGTCTGCAGTATAGAACCGTACATTTACTTTGTCATTGTAAGCCAATCACAATCTGCCCCTCAGTCTCCTTTTTTAACTTCATGGAATAGTTCATGAACAGTTCTTATCTTATCTTAATGAAGTGTCTAAGAAGCAATGCAACACCCGTGTGCACAGAACAAGGGGTAATATATTTGCTCTGTAAACCATGTTGAACAAAAATATACTCATAAAAATGTAATGACCTGTTTTATCAGTGAGACATTTTTATTTTTTTTCACTTTTTGTGTATTTGTTATGTTACTGTTAGTCATAAATGGGATATAAATGGTATTTGAACTGCTTTTTGTTGTAATTGAAAGTCGATGAGATTTTAAGTGTTGATCATGAACAAATGCACTGATATTTGATGTAGTCAAGAAGGGAATGTAAATATGCTTAAATGATTGTAGCTCCTCTGTACATTGAACTCTTTATGTATAAGACATGTCTGGACCTCTATAATAATAAACTTTTTATAACTCAGAAGAAATCGATTTTTCTTGTGGTGCATCATTAATGAAGAAACAGAAGAATACCTGTAAACTTGTTTGTGGAGGCCTACGGTGAAATTAAACACTTTAATGTACAATATTTGCTAATGTTTGGGTAGATATCAGTTGTTTTTTTTCAGGATTTATCTGAGAACTCACCTTTCTCCATAAAGTTTCATAAACTTTTTTATTAGTCCAAAGAAAAATAGTCGTTTACAGACAAATTAGGTCTCAGGAGCCACCAGTACAACTACAGTTGGCAAGTTATTATCATATCCTTTAACTACTATTTTTTCTTTAGGATGGGAAGAGAGTGGTACTTTATTTAAGGCCATGTAGGAAACGGTTTTCAACTTATCCTACATTGGGACTTTCACAGCCAGCCTTGGGGTTCCCCCTCCACTTCCCCTTACCCAAACTGCTTAACAGAAGTCAAAGCTGTAAATTGCTATTTTCATAAACAAATTTCTCTGTCTCTTTCAGTATTTCCCTGTTTCTCCTCAGTGGCAGGCAAACAATATTTATCCGACTTAAGAAGTAAGCTCAGCTGTCGGGGAATAACAACAAATCGAGTGGTTGGTGACTCACGTGTGCGAGGTTGGAATCATGAGTCATCAGCTTATTCAACATGTTGGGACAAGTTGTTTTGAAGGGGAAAGATCACTCCCCTGAATGACCGACAGATGGTGATGTCAGTCCAGATTTCTGACACTGAGCGCTCTGCTCTATGCAAGGCGATGTTGACTTCAACTGCTCCATAGACGGTAAAGATCATATTAAAGGTTATGCCGTTATCATGAAGTCATCTTCTTTTGTATTCAAACAAAGGTCAGAGTTGGTATTTATCTGACTCATCACTGAACAAAACAAGCGTCAACAAAGTCCATTAAACTGTTCTTTTAATTGGGCCCACTCAGCGGTACTTTACCCTACTGTGTGCAAATAATGCAGCGATGCAAATTTGCCTGATGATTACTTTGAGTATTTGTAATTATTCTGGTGCATTCACAACCAATCAACGCTTATATTGGCGTAGTCAAGGTGTTCAAGCTAAATCAGGGCCAGCCAGCCGGTTGTGTCTGCACAGCCGGCGGCATCTGTCTGAAAAGCGAATGATGTTGAATGCAAACACATGCAGTCCTGCTAATAAGATAAACTGGCCTGAAAACACTACTGGCCGCGGCACGTGGCGCTTTTGCAGGGAGGGGCCGACGCGCATCTGTAGGGCATCTGCCGCAGGGGTCCTGAATGGAGTGGGGCAATTAGGAGTGCAGGACCAACACACACACACACACACAGAAATACACACTCATCCCCCAGCTGAATGAATGAATGAAAGGACAGGGGGCAGGTGGAGGACGTGAGATGTGACACAAAGTCCTCTTTTATTCTGAGAAACGGCAGGCGTCAAATCAGACTGGCAATTACGCTTCCTTTCTAATTGGCGGACAAAAAGCTGGCGTGTGCCGCTCCGACCCCAAGCTGTTTCAGTCACCCATCCGAACCGGCTACGAGAAATCTCGCCCTATGTGGGTCAGGAAGGACAGATCTCACGGTTCCGTGACTTCTGGGCAGACAGTAAACACATCAGCGCGTTGAGTAACAGGTTAATAGGATGCACGCGCTTGCAGGTGTGGGCTGCCATCACAAGGCTGTTTATTAAGGGAATTAAGGCAAAGGCTAGACTGCAGGGAAAGTTTGGATGGGCTATAAATAACAAACCAGTGATTCCCCACGCTGGGAAAGTCCAGTTCTTGGAGGAATGTTCCGAAGTTAATCATGAAATAGATATGCTTTGTTACTGATTCCACTGCTGTTTCACCCACATAGGGGATTCAGCAATTTACATATAACAAATGACTAACATTGTCACCTGTGGGATGGTCTGGGATGTAGTCTGCTATGCCTATTGGTTTTATAACTGTCTCGGGAAAACATCACAGGGTGCATAACAATTATATAACCGACAAACACAAGGCAGATTTCCTGGTAATCAATAGAGTACAACAAAAACACGGTGAATAACTCAGACCTCCACCTGTGATCATCAGAGTGCAAAACAACCACTCAAACCACACAATATGTAAACAAATGAGTAAATAATCATAAAAACTGTGAACAAATGTTTTTTTTTCTGTTTATTCCCTAACAGAGCTTTTGCATGTTTTTAATGCAGGAATTTAAAATGTAGGTCATAAACATGTCTGGATATGCCAGGACATTATACACTGTGTGTTATTCATGTGGTCAGTTGAAGCCGCAGTGGTTTAAAACTTTACTGTGTCAGTTTTTTTTCCCCTGCAGTCACTCTGAAAGTCCATCGTAAACAGGACTTTTAGTTTTGCTCAATGTGGTGATGTTGGATGTTGACAAGGTTAGAAGAAATCGGTGGTGGGTGGGGGGGAATTTCTTGAAAGCTTGTAATCTTGCCCCACGTGGGGTTGTCAACATGCTCCGTGTAACTGCACGGGGACTTTTGCTTTCCTCCGGCTGCTCCGAGCCAATGGCAGGAGGCTGAAGCGGAAAGACCGCCCCATTGACGAGAAACTACGTTGACCTGCTATAAATCCACCCACCGCCGGCTTTGAGCTCAGAATAACGCAAGAGACAGCACAGAGAGCAACACAACCTTTTCATCTTCACTGCAAAATCCCGATCGCGCTTGGATTATAACTATGACTCTGGAAGAGATCCGCGGACAAGAGAACACAATGGAAAACGCCGATAGGTAAATATTTTTCACGCAGAATTGGCATTATTCAAGCTGCTGAGTTAAAGCTTTATTACTGTTGTTCTCAGAAATGCACAGTGTCCTAATTATGCTTATTTTTTTTTTATTTGTGAAGGGTGCAAAGTGCAGGCGCAGCCTTGGAAGAGCTGCTGGTCGCTGCTAAGAAGCAGGACTACCTGACAGTTGGAGTTTATGAATCTGCCAAAGTCATGAATGTGTAAGTATTTCAATCTGTAAAAAATATTAATCAACGATAGTCTTTGATTTTAATTTGAGCAAAAGCATGAGAGGATGAGATCTGACCTCCTTTCTTGTTTTCTCCACAGTGACCCAGACAGCGTGGCATTCTGCGTCCTCGCCACCGATGAGGAGTACGAGTGTGACATCGCTCTTCAGATCCACTTTACCCTCATTCAGGCTTTCTGCTTCGACAATGACATCAACGTGGTGCGCGTCAATGACATCGAGCGCCTGGCCGACCTCGTGGGTGCGGGCGAGACCGGCGAGCCCAAGGACGCGCATTGCATTCTTGTCACGGTACGTTCCCGGGAGCACCCACTCAGTCAGCCACGACAGCCAGTGAATCATGCATGCATCACTCCCTTGTCTGCACATACTACAGTTACAGCACTGTCTGCATATTCTTCGCATATGGCAGGTGTTCTGAGACTAAATCTCTTGTCTTTTATTGCAGAGCCCCAGTGCAAACCCATGGAAAGACCCCGCTCTGGACAAGCTGAGTCTGTTCTGCGAGGAGAGCCGCAGTGTGTACGACTGGGTGCCCACCATTACACTCCCAGAGCGCTGAAGTGACATTCCACCAACAATGCTTCACATTATGATGAAGATGATGAAAAGAAAGTCATGGAGCTGAGCTACAGCTGGGGGTGTCAAGCCTTTGTTGCCTCTCAGGTCTGGATTAAGAGGCTGTGGTTGCAACCCCCTTGCAAGAGCACAACCTTCTGGTGCATTCTGGGTCAGCGTGTTGGTTCTGGATTACCCTGAGGAAGGGTTCAAGTTCAGAGGTCAGGTGTGGAATGGGTCCATTGGAAGTGGAGTGGACAGAAAGCCTGATGGACGCTGAGAAGAATTTTGGACTTTGTCGCTTTGTGCATGAAAAGATGACCCAGTTGCTGCCCTAGTTAGAAGGCAGTGGGGAACTGAGCAGAGAAGGTCACAGGGATGGAGACTGTGCAAGAAATGGACTTGAAAGTGTGGTGGCTGGACTGAATCTCCTCATAGAGGAACAAGGAAAGTGTTGGTCCAGAAGAATGAAAATGAAGATGTCTGAATGGACTTTTCTTTGTAGCACAGCTATCAGGGATTTCTTGGAAGAAGCAGAGACTTTGCTTGCATATCCTGATTTGAGCTGAGCGGACTATTACTACTTTTAATATGCAGACACAACAATGCAATATTACGTTGAATTGTTCACATTCTTATTGCTTTTATTAATAAACATTTGAAATCAAACTCATCCATCTCTTGTCAGAAATGTTATTTCTCCTTTGCACTCAGTTGAACAGACCACTGACATTTGCCAAAGCTTAGGTTAGCTGAATTGCAGAAGAGTGTAGGAGGTTGCAGCAGATTGTGAAGATACCAACGTATCAGAAAGTATTGCATGACATCAGCTACCAGAAAACGGAGAAAAAGAGCGAATTGTGGGTGAGAGACGGAAACTCAGGGGGTTGTGGGAGCCCGATGAAATAGAGAGAAAGAGAGAGTGGAGTAGTTGCAACATAATGCTGCTTGTGACATGTGCTCTTTCCAAGCACTGGTCAGGTCAGCTGACTTATGGGACAGCTTGCACAATCAGGCTACCAAAAATCGAGACTGAACCTGGGGGGCTTTCAGGAAAGAGCTTTCTTTTGTTTCCTGTGCGCAGGCAGCTGAGGCTGAAGAGGTCTTTGTTTCAGTGGGTATTGTGCTTAGCTGCAGTTTTGTGCGTCTAAGTGAAAAATGGAAGGCAGTATGGTATTAATAACCTAATGGTGCTCTGCTGTGAAGCACTGATGTTAAGCTTAACATATCAGAAATGCACTGTTGAGAAATGCTCATTTTTCATGCAAGAAAGTTTAATCAATCCTGTGATTGCTTACAAAATTTATGCAAACCATTAGGCAACACTCAAGGGAAAAGTACTGAAAATTATGCATTTTGTATTCCTGTACACACGTGCAAACTCAGCCACGTGCATTCACACCGTAGAAAAATGGACTTGAATTAAAGCTGAGCTGTAGCAGAATGAGGGATGACATGATCATCAGTGGCAGGTAAGAGGAAGTGTGTGAGCGTTCTGCGGTCGCCTCTTCGCTAAAACTGACAGTAAAGGACAGCCCACTTCAAAGAGATAGCGGACTTCAGAGGAACTTTAGAGGATCTCACACTTGGCAGCACCTCAGTCTCCAGCCATCCAATGGTTTATAGCCTGTGTGCACGTCTGAACGAAAAGGTGCACGCAAGCATGAACAGACACTCGCCGCTGTGTGTGCAAATGCACATGTCACGCTCACAACCACACATGAACAGCACACACACAAGCAGAGGATGCAGTCCTTCTGTGCTAAGACCGATCACAAGTAATTGCTCAGTGTTCTTAGAACAGAGGAAACTCAACTTAGACAGAATTACAGAACAAAAAAAAGTTGGAGAGAAACATCAAAAGGGACTTTCCATGGGCTTTACTATTTGCATTAGTAGGCATGTAGGACACTCAATAAATCCACATAAAAGCTGAAAAAATTAGTCATTTTCCTGCATGCATTATCAAAACTGTAGCTAGATTGGAATCAAACAATGTTGTGAGACTGATATAAAGACCATTGTGGCCTACAATGACTTTTTGTTTGTGGTTGCTACACTTAATATCATCTTATTATATGTATCACAAAAGCTTGTGAAAAATTACCTACAAAAGTCCCAGCCAACTCACAGGTGGATCAGGACACATTTAAAAAATGTTTTTGACTTCAAACTGCAAAGGACTGAAAAGAAAAAGCATTTTATTTAGCCATTGTTTGCAAAAAGTACCGCAAATATTCAGTGCTTTTCTTTTTTAATCTTTGCAGGTTATTTTTGCAGGTCAGCAGTCCATTCTGTTTTCTGCCATGAAAGAAAAGAAAAACATTACCAGCCACAATAGCAGAGGCAATCATGTCTAATCTTCATCTGTTTTTGCAAAAAGGCAATATTTAATGCAACCAGATAAGACTCATTTTCTCAAGAGGGTAAATATAGACTGTTTTATTATGTGATCAGAGTAAACAACGTTGGCTGAGTGTATGGCAGTTCCAACAAACTACTAGGTGCATTGTTGAGGAAATCACTGACCTACTTTGTATATAAGTTTTATTGATGGTCTTTGTGATGAACCAGGTTCTCCTTTATAACCTCATTTCTCAACAAGTGCATCACTCAGACCTACATTATCTGCAGTCACAACTTAACTAACACTGACTAAAGAACAACATGCAGATTATAAAGCCATGTGCCTGTTGGCTACAGGTGTATGTGGGTCAGCAGAAGACAAAGAGACCAAAAGAAAGGGTTCCTTGCCTCTGCTGCTGCTGCTATTTGTACGGAGTTAACAAACATCTTTTCCCTGTGTTGGCTGTTGTGCCAAAGCCTGGAGCAACACTCCAGACTGTCGAGGCAGCCCGACTGTCTGCATGAGGTCTGAGCCAGAGATCTACGATAGACTGAAAGGGAGGGAGCAAGACCAGACAGATGTGTGCTTTGACTTAGAAACATTAGTGTTGTCAGCCGTGGCACACAGAGATGGTAAACATCAAGGAGTTGTTTACTCCAGAGTGCAATCCAGGTTGTTTTTTGAAGTCTGATAATGATTTTTCCTCATATTTTTTACACAGGCCACAATCCCAGACAAAATATTCCGTCCATACCCAATGGATCAAAAACTGCAGACACAATATGTACTTATGTGTTAAGTGGTATTTAACTCATAACTTGCCTTCTGAAAGGAAATGTCTGACATTTTTAAAAAAAAAAGCATTTGTTCACTCTCTCGCAGAGAGTCAGATGAAAGGTATGACATCACAGTCATGTCTGCCAAGATCAAGCTGAAACCTGCAGCAGGTTAGCTTAGCTTAGCAAAAAGAGGAGAGGTAAACAGCTTGGCTGTGCCAAGAAGTGTAATAACTCACATGACAGCAACTTGAGAGCTCACAGCTCAACATATTATGTGTCTGTTAAATCAGCACAGAAGACAAAGTAACAATCACAGTGACACCTATAGTCCAGCTGCTGGTTTCAGCTTCATACAGAACTGACATGTTGGAGAGTGATATCAATCTGCTTATCTAACTTTAGTCATTGATAAGCTGTATTTAAAATTCCAGTGTGGAGGATTTAGTGGAGTCTGCTGTAAAATTGCAGACTGCACATAACTTAATATTTCTCCATTCACCTTCCTCTCGAGTCTGCAAGAGAACCTGAGGTGGCCCTGAAACTCCTGAAAAACCTGAGATGCCCTCTGTAGAGCCTGTGTTTATTTTATTTTGTTCTGGGTTACTGAACATAGCAGTTCAACATGGAGGACTCTGTGGAAAAGGACAGGCTCCTTCTGTAGATAAAAAGGACTCATTTTTAAGGTCATGAAAACAACAATAATACATAAAAACATTGTTATATTACATACATTTAATTTCTGCCATTTTCTAAAAATAGATCCCCTTAAATCCTACACACTGGGCCTTGAACAAACCTGACAAAGAAAAAAGACAGAAAGAGGTCAGGAATGCTTGGAAGTGTAACAACTTTTAGTGCACATTATTTATTTATCTTTCTTATCTTTTTATTTGCATAGGGGAAAATATGTAGCATAACCAGTGCAGCATAGCACAGCATTTATAGCCTAAGCTAATTTGCAATGCCTGTCCCTGTCTGAGTCTTTAGAGTACAGGGACTCATTAACAAATACACAGGAGATGGTAACATACTGAGACAGTACAGCATAAACTTGAGGATCTTTAAGGTATATGACATGGATAACAGTAATATTGATAAAATCTCTCGTGCAGCATTACAGTAACACGTAATATTTGCTGTTTGGCTGTTTTAACCCAAGAGAATTGTTACTGCACTTGTTTTCATATTAACACATGATTCCCAGACTTGTTGTTAAACTGTAAATGCTAAATGCTTGAGAGGGAGTTTGGTGGAGTGATACTCTTTCCTTCCCAGAGCTGTTGCTTTCATCAGAACTGTGGTCCCATTTTCCCTATTCCTCTTTTCCATCTCATTTACAGTAACCACAGCACAGGATGAGATTACACCATGAGCTGGCAACACCCCCTCTCACCCCACCCAGCTTTCAGTCTCTCTCTCTCTCACTCTTGTGTGGCCAGAAAGGTACTATGAGCTCAAGGCCAAGCTGACTCTTGAAGGCAGCAGAGAGGACAGAAGGATAGATATTAAGATAGATAGATGGATGGCTGACTGGTGTTGGGTGTCTCTAATCTAAGTATGTGTGACTCACAGGAGAAGTGAGCTGCACCCTGGCTGCTTCTGCTCATGTTGTTGCTCAGCTTGCAGTGAGCTCACTCCTCAGAAGCCGTGTGGTGAGCCAGCACAATATACAACTTCAAGAAGATGCAGGGAATTTCTCATTGCTGTGGTGGCCAAGGTGATTTCTGTGTAACAACATGTACACACAAACAGATACCAAAGCTGCCTTTTGCTAGAAGTCTGTCAGCGTGACCTTACTCGGGTGGTTTTTGCGTTTTGTGGTTGCGGTTCAAGCTGAGGTGGCTGTAAATGTTAAAGCATATGCACACATACATACACACTCACACACACAGATACACGCACCTGAACCTGAGCACCTGGGATGACCTAACCATACTGAGAAAGATGAGATCACATGACCCAAAACTGCTCAGTTCAGAAGTAATGCTCGCGGTTGCCTTTCCACTGAGCCTGTAATCAGACTGAGTAAAACAGCTGTGTGTGTGAGCCAGGGGGAGGGCAGCCAGGTTACACATGTCCTCACACACACACACACACACACACACGCACAAACAAACACCTGACCTACACTCAGAGATCCACTGTGTCCCCATGGTGAGGTGGAGTGATACAGACAGAGCAGGTCATTTGCAGATGAGGTCATGACACACACTTAACTGCTGTTAATGTGAAACACTATGCTTGTGTCTCTGGTTAAAACCAACCAGACAATTGCCTTAAATATAATGACAATAACAGATGGGGAGAGAGACTAATTCCTCCAAACATTTTTGCAGGACATAATCATTTTGATGTTTGTTTTCAACTTGGCATGTCTGCAAAAATTGCCCTGGGATTGCATCAGTGTGTTTGTTCAGTAGCATCTGAATGCATTGACTGGATAAAATATGTTCCGAACAATAAATTGCACAAATATAATTATGTGTGTGCCATTGTGGCCTTTATTGCAATGCACTTATGGTCACTGGTGGTTTATAAAACATATCATATGAACTATGATGGCAATGACCTTACATAAACCTAAACAGCTTAACTTAGACCACATGGTCCAAGTGCCAGCTTCCTAATTTGATCCTGTCTCATGATGTTTCACATGAAGTAACATTATCACATCAAACATGCCAAATGCTTAAAAATAAGGAGCACTTTGAGATGCCTAAACAAGTAACCCACTAGAGCAAATCAAAAATGTTTCCCAAGTCTGAAAGGATTGATATGATGCCAAATGCATTGATCAAATGAGGCTGCGGCTTTGAGCTTGCCTCTTTTCATAAGCTGCGATGAGATAGAGGCAAAGGTTTTTTCAGGACAGCTGAAAGAGCTCAGAGAGTCTCAGAGTCTTGTGGCCTCTCCTAATTTGTGCCAGCAGAGAACATAAAAGAGGGAAGAGGAGGGTCGAAAGCGAAAGTGGAAAACAAGCCAAATATAGTGTCAAATACCTAAAAAGCATACCTTCCGGTTTGCTATCATTCACTTAAGACTATGGTATTTCATGAATGCCCGATACCTCTCACCCATGCTCTTTCCCTTATCCCCCGTCTGCCTCTAGATTCTGTTCATATTTTCTGGTTTACTGTGGCTGCCACTCTGGCTGAGGTGAAGCAATGGTAAGTGATTTGCCAAATATGGGGAGCAGCCTGCAACCTCGGCGGGGCTGACACATTACTGACATAGCTAAGCTTATCCTTTCAGAAGCACATGTACTCAAAGCCGTGCCAGGAATCTTCTCTCATAGCCTGCAATCCTCATGTAGAGCAGCAGGCCGGAAGGCATGACCAAAGAAGTGCAGCCCAGATAAGGACAGACATACAGTTATAAAATGTAGAGTTTGCAAGTTATTTGCTCATGTGATGTTTGCAGTGTCTTCACTGTGCTGGCATGCAGACAGAAAGGGCAATTTAGATGACTTGGTTGATTCAAGGATAGACAGAAAGAGCATTATAAGAAAGACACAGACACATTGCATGAATAGTGTGGATTCCAAGTTCCATCATGCTGATGTGTGAGACTATTTTAGGCTTAACAAAGTAGTATCTGAAATAGCAACACTTATCTTACTCGTAGGGTTTGCTACAGTGAAGAGAAATGTTGGAGCAAACACACATGTACCACAAACACACACACAGAGCAAAACAGAAAGAAAAAAAATGAAATGCAAGCAAATAGCTTTGTGTTCTTTCATTAAGGAAGTTCAAAGAATGCTAAAGGCAGCATGACATTATTTACAGAAAGTGTGAGAGATTGAGAGAGAGGAAGAGTGAAAAAGAAAAAGAGCAAGAGCACCGAGTCAGCAGTGGGACTGCCAGACTGCCTCTCGGCTTTCAATGCACATGCTAATTAGAAACCTCGAGAGGGGTTGAGAAGCCAGCTAGGGACATGGCCTGCCTTGACACAGGGAGAAAAAGAGAAAAAGAGTAAAGGAGAGAGGGAAGATGTCAGGATATAGAGAGCAGATAGAGAAGTAAAGGAAAGGAGAGGAGGAGGATCCCTGACAAAGGCCTTGTTTGCTTGTGCCGCGTCGTCACTGGATTACAGGTCAGGGTTACTGGGGGAGCGATGATGCAGGAGCTCATCATGACAGCCTCCTGCACATGTACACAAACAACACGATTTTCTTCGAAACTGTGTGTGTTTGTGCGTGTGTAATGATATAATATAAATACAACTACACAACCTACACACACATAAACATATGCATTTGCACATGCGCTCAAACACACATCATACACAGACATATGACAACAAAGGGTAACCTTGGTGATAGGGTTAAATATTAAATTGACCACAACATGTTTTTCGTTTTTTCCCCATTTACACATGTTTTCTTATTGGAGAAAAACATGCTCCTTGAACCAATAATGTGTTGCATAATAATGCCAAATCTGGACTGACTGACCGTGTTCTTGGCAACATATCTTATCTACTGGTACCTCTACATAAACAACGGCCTCTGAACAGTCTCTGGCAAGTAAAACAAAACAAATCAGAGGCAAAAGGAACAAAAAAAAGTAAAAATAGATCAGGAATGTTTTTTTTTAAGCTCATGTCATAAAAAATACCAAGATTTGTTTTTGTCCCTTTAATGCATGAGAGGACATTCGACAAGTTTGTACACGGTAGCAGCATGTGCAGCATTTCAATTCGAGATTCCTCCCAGTGGACGATTTGAAAGTGCAATTAGAATTTTGCACAGGCTACAAAAGGATGGAGACATGTTTTTCAAGGACTTTTCAAGGGAATGATGCAATTGCCCCTCTTCCTTGCACTCTGAGTTTTTTCATAGCAACATACCACACTTAACCTAGTAACACACTGAAGGTGCATGGCAACAGTGGTTCAGCTTATCCCGCCTCCTCTCCCACTCCCCTGTGTGTGCACCTCTGCATGTCTCTGCGCCATCCCAGAGCAGATACCTTTGTCTCTAAACAAGCCTCATGTTTGCGTGGGTGCACTGTCATTGATGAAAAACAAAAATAAGCTCTTTTTGTTTTGCCGGTGTTACTTAATCTGCAGGGATGGAGGGACAGGCAGAGGGAGAATAGGAAAAAGGAGGGGGAGGGGCCGTGCTCTAAGGCCCCAGCAGCAGCCAATCGGAGGGCAGGATTAGTTGGAGGCAGGAATAAACAGGAGTTGTTGCTGTTGGTAACAGAAATTTGATTGGTTGTAGGGAGTTCTTGCTCAATAGGATAGGTGTCTCGTGTGTGGGTATTTTGATCACTGTTATGAATGTGTTTATCTGCTGTTATGTTCTTTAATAACCTTGTTATTCTTCCCCCTTCTGTTTCCACTTACAGAGGAGGAGTCACTGAGGCCATACCATAGTAAAATACCCAAGCTGTTATTTACCACTCAGTGCTCAATCCTCATGAACTTTGGTTCCCTTTAACTGGTGGCCTGTGGAGGAAAAGCCATATTGGGCTATCTAGGCTGCAGAAGTAAACACACAGAAGCACAAAAGGCTGGACATCCCGTAAAAAATGACATGGGATAGGGAAGGATGTGATGCTGTAACACAGGTCACTGACACTAAAGTTGCGCATGATGCACCCATTTCCCACACTGATGTGAGACTGTTGTTGACTTGCAGCACACATTTTGGCTACAGTTAAGAAAACATTTTCATAGCCTGTTTTTCTCTGTGTTTTCTCTATCTGTAAATTTTAGCTCAGATTTGATGACTCCATGCCATGATGTCACACGAAAACAACATGTCCGGGGCCTACAAAGTCCTTAAAGGCAGCAGAAAAACATGTAATCCTAGAGGTCAGCCTCAATCTGCCTGCACCCAGTCACACTCTGTTTACCACAGAGTCAGACGGAGCATACAGTGCAGCACATGCCGGCTTTGTTTACATGCGGTTCCTTCCTGAAAGGGGCGGTGCCGCACACCCGGCATTCCAATGTTGCTTTGGAAACAGAGCTCCAACCGTGGCCAATGGGAGGGCGGGGATTATGACATGTGTGTTTGTGTGTTTGTGTGTGTGAATTAATCAAACTGTGGTATCTATCCGGCAGCGCTGACAGGGGGAGATTTTTTAATCAGCTCACTCAAGAAAGAAAACACAGTGGGCAATAATACCAGGATCAAACAGACACACGCCACTAAGCCAATTAAAAATCAACAGTCTAATCTCCCATTGAAGGGTTATGATGAGTGCATGTGTGTGCATCTGCCTTTGAGCTTGTGTGTGCCTGGTTTGCTTGTAACAAGTGCTAAAAACACTTTGATATCCTCTTAATTTTATTTTTTTTGTGACAAAACTAGCATTATCTTTTTATTTTGTTGACTTTAGAGTTGTTTAGAAGTTATGTGTATTTTTTGTAACTGTCATTAGAAACTGTCTAAAAGCAGCATCCCGGGTGTTTGTTTTTGTATTGTTTTTTTTTTGTGCACATGCATGAGTGTACATGTGCTCATGTCTGTGTTTTCCTTCTACAGCTGTTTTTGTTATGACAGAGGCTGATTGCTGGCTCTGTCACCTGTTTTGGGCTCCCTTACCATCAGGATGTCATCGTCTTCCAGTTAACAGTCACTCTATTACTTTAGATACACACAAAACACAGAAGCCCTGTTATCTACACAATTGTGAAATACTAAATGATTGCACCTGAAAACAAACAACATTCGGACTGATGAAAAGGTGGCAATGGTACATACAGTAGATGTCTATCTTTCTTTCATATTTGGTGATAAATAGTTGTGATCGCTGATCTATTTTTATTTACATCCCATTTAAGTATTTTTTTATTTGGTCATCTTTTGTATAGTAAAAAAGAGGCTCATATTACCGGATGTTTTTTTGTCATTGTTTAATAGTGAAAGTAATCTACAAGTATTGTCATATACTCGGAGGGGTGTAATAATTGAAAAAAAGTGTTATTGTGGTCTTTGTTTGTATGTGAGTGTGTGCATGTGTGTTACCCACCACACAGGAAGCAGCTGCAGCAAGTAAACTGTAGTTTCATAACAGCGTGTGAGTTAGTGCATTTGTATGTGTGTATGTTTTACTGTGTATGTCTTTAAAATGGGGGCTTCTTTGTCAGCTCTGTCAGTCCTTTGTTCCCTCTGTCTTAAATCCATGGCCAGCTCCTTAGCTGAATGTGCCCTCAGGACAGGAGAGAGGTAATCTAATCAGTAATCCACTTTTTTTCCTCTCTATTTGGCCCCAGACAACCCACAGTGCATGCGAGTGCACTCATTTTTGCCTCATCACTGGAAAATAGGGATGTAATAATTAAGCGATAGTTCATTCATAGCAGAGTATGAATATACAAATGTGATACAGATTGAACGCAGGTTCAGTTTTTTGTGCTGCATTTGATAGAAAAAGGCAAATAAAGCAAACAGGATAACATTATAATATAAAGCAGGGACCTTGAAATAGTAAGAAACACTATCTGCGTCCTCAGACAAACCTCCTCCTGCTTGAGTCCGCGATGAATCTGAAGTGGTTCCTTTGTCCTGGTCTAACAGCAGACTGCCAGACAGACAGTATGGGAAACAAAGAAACAGACTAGCCAACCACAACATCCTCTGCAGACTCCTCAACTCTACCCGGCAACTACTGTACACTGACACTGAACCAAGCTGTTTATGTTGCAAACAAACTTAGGCATGCATGTGTGCGCAGAGACATAGACGCAGACCACAGACAAAAGCTCTCACTTGGTTTTTTGAGTTAAAAAGGATCTTTAGGTTTGTAAGTCTGCATGAATGTGTGTGTGTGTCTGGTGTAACAGAGCGTGTGTCTGCCTTTTGCACACATGGCTGAGTGTCTGTTTGCAAGGAGGAAGAATTAGAAAGTTCTGCATCTGCTGTTTGTCTTTAATAATTTATTGTCGAGTACGTTGTTTTGTGTGCAGCGGTGTGTGTAGGTGGTCATAATAATATGCAGATATACATGGGGGCTCCGTGTGGGCAAGCTTTATCCACAACCCCAGAGCAAGGCAAACTCTCGCTGACGTCTGATTCGGAAAGTGACAAAGACGGACTCTGTTGCCTTTGTGGGCGAAGCGAAAGAACCCAGCCTTTGAGCGTCCCGCTTTGCGTATGTATGCGTTTGTGTGTAGGTTGGTAGGTGGGTGTTTGTATGAGCATAAGGGAACTTTAGTTCCTTAAGGCAAATTAAAGGGTTTCTCCAGCCTTATTCATGAGGTCATACAGCTGAGATCCACCGCCTGAGATGATGTTAAGCCCTCTTTCTTTCTTTCTTTCTTTTTTCTTTCTTTCTTTCTTTTTCTTGTCTATTGCTCTTCCTTTCTACTTTTCTTTCTTTCTGTTTTTCTTTCTTTCACTTTAGCACATGGTGTTTTAGCACTACCTCTAACAAACTGGAGATGTGCAATAGCCCACCACAAGTACAGTGCAGTTGCAATGTCTCTCTCACCTGGTAAGTGTTCAATATATGTCCATAGCTAGTGTGTGTGTGTGTGTGTGTGTGTGTGTGTGTGTGTGTGCAGTCTGCAGCACAGAGTATTCGTGCTATTCCCTTTCAGCTCTTCCAGCACCCTTTCTCAGAAAAACCAGACATGAGCCGTTTCTCTTTCAAATACAAATCCTCTTTGTTGGCAAAGATTCAGAAGCAGTGAATGTCTCTTCAAACACACACACACACAAATGCACGCACATACAAGTCCCTGAGGGCTTGTTCCCTTTGATCTGGATCTTAGTCAACCATAGACAGTGCAGCAGGTGTGAGGCACCAGTCAGGTGTGTGTATATATGTGTCATCAGCCATATGGCCTTTTAGCTGTTAACTACACACCTAACCCACCACATGCACCCACTCAAGCAAATCAGCCTCCATACAAACACACACTTGCTTTCACCTTGTCTCCAAAGCAGCCCCACTATATAGAAAACACTCTGACTGGTGAATGCAGAAAGGAAGGCAAATCACAGCAATTCCTAGGCTGATGCTCCACCAATCACACGGCTGCGGCTGAACGCTATAAGCTGCTGAGCCAATCGGGGAACGGGAGAGAGATAACCAATAGCAGCATGGGCCAGAAACTGAAGCAGTTAGAGATAGAGATAAACCAATCAGACCCTGAAGATTGAACCCATTGATGTGTTGTTTTTGAAGCTTTGCTAAGAACTTTTTTCTTTGTAGTCAAACATGTATGATATTAATGACCTTAAGTAGCATTGATAACTTTATTAATACACCGGGAAATCCAAAGTTACAGAAGATTGATGTGTTACAGGACAAATTGTATTTTTTTAGGAACACTGAAAAACTGGAAACAGAGGTCTGCTGCAGATGTTGCAAGATGATGAAATCACAGAAGCGGGCAGAGCAAACAGCACGTCTCTTTTTTCTGCTCTGGACAGACAATTTAAAAAAAAAAGAAGATGTTACAGTACTTCATAACTGTCTGTCCACACATGCCCCTTTGTTTGTGCGTGCGCATCCCTTTTTGTTTCTGTAAGTGTGTCAGCGCGTTTGTCCAGGTCACCCCAAACCCTCCGACTTCATGGACAATAAAGCAGAGAGGCGTGTCATTGACACACGTGCTGCCAACTGTTGCTGAGACACAAAGCGAACATAAAAACCACTTTACTGACTGTGGCGGGGGGGGGGGGGGGGGGGGGGGGGGGGGGGGGGGGGGGGGGGGGGGGGGGGGGGGGG
>JAPZDY010000022.1:15086815-15112299 GCA_029783645.1 Ctenochaetus hawaiiensis | reverse complement strand
ACACGTGATGCAAACTGTTGCTTATACAAAAAGCGAAAATAAAAACAACTTTACTGACTGTGAAGCCCCCCCCCCCACCCCTCCTCATGACCACGGCACACTCCAAAATCATGAGCCACACACACCCCTGTCCTGACTCCATTGTCCCAAATGAATGAGTGGAGGGTTTTGTGGGTGTGTGTAAGTGTGTGTGTGTGTGTGTGTGTGTGTAAGGACAGCTGGCTCTCTGGCTCCATCAGTAGCAGCTGCCCCAGCCTCGGGCCCTCAGGGTGGAACAGTGCAGATTAGAGGGTGGCAGGGGTGGGGTGGAGTGTGTGTGTGTGGGTGTGTATGAGTGTGTATGTGTGGCAAGCGGACGTGTGGCCCAGTCTGTGGCCTCAAACTCAATGAATGGAAGAGAGGACCTCTCCTCTTCTTTGTTCCACCTCCTGTGTCATTTTCCTTTTCATAGCCTCTCTGTTTCTTTTTCATTTTCTTGTAATTCCTCAAAACAAAAGGAAGTGCATTTCTCCTAAAATGGAAAATTAGGTTGCATGAGCACTGTAATTAGAGGGAAAAAAAGGAGCAGGGATAGAAGGGGAGACAGAGGCAGAGACAGTGAAAGTAGCCCAGCGACAGTCAGTCCAAAGGCTAGACAGTGGGATGGAGACGGAGACAGACATGGAGAGTTTTGGGTCCCCTCTGGGTGCTGAGTGGGGGCCAGCTATGGTGGCTTAGCGACAGCTGTTACTCCTGCCTATAGGATATCTGAGCCAGGCCCTTTCAAAAATACAAGGCTGTGATGAAGAATGGAGAGGCCACTTTTCTGCAGTGTGTGTCTGTGTGTGCAGAAGGACAAATAAAGAGCTTTTGAGATTGGGGTGTGGATTTTTGCCAAGACATAAAAAGTGGCACACTTCACCCGAATGTCTCTGCAAATAAAAAGAGCATTCTGGGGAGGCACTCATTGGAGGGAGGGAGGCAGACGGACTTTCAACACCTAAAGAGCCATTTATAGCCTTGTTTTCATCCATGTTGATTTATTTAGACACAATGGCACCCTGGGACGGAGACATAGTTTGTTGACACAGAGAGGTTCAGAGCTTCACAACACGACATTTACACAGCAATGTGAGCTTGTGAGACTTAAGCAGATCTGTTAATCAAAAGCCCCATTCTACTGTGATCGAACATTTACCTTGAAACATCATGAAGAGTAAACAGAAGTGAAGGTTAAAAGCCTTAAAGAGCGTTGAGTCATGTGTTTGCAAAATCCCTAATGGAGATATATCATGGAAGAAGGAAAAAAATGAGGTGCAGTTTAGCCCAAGAGATAGTATATGACACATATAATGCAACACTGACCTTTAGAGATAATTGTGCAAAGTCTGCATGCTTTTTTTTAACTGCTATCAACAAATGCTAACGTAAGACTGACTCCCAAACGATCCCTGATCTAGAATCACTTTGCAACCACTGTCCTCCTTCTCTCCCTCCTCCTCCTCTTTCTCCTCCTCCCATCTTATATTGTGCATATACACTGCAAACCCACTGACCCTTTCTTGCCAAGGCAACACGTCAGTCTGATCCAGAGTGACAGCTCTATTCAGGTTGTCATTGTCTCCCATGACAACCAACGAGCAATGCTTGATTAGGGTGAGGGATGCCCCAGAAATTAGAATGACGGTTGATTCAATTACAGAGCCTTTGTCTGCTCTTTGTTAGTTACACACATTGTTGCTGGTCGTAACGAAAAAGTCGTTTGTCTAAAAACATAACTTTGCCAGGAAAAGCAAAACAGAGAACAATGCTTCTTTTTTTCGTATTTTTGAAAATTGTGTTATACGAGGGTTTTCGATCCCACACGGGTAGTGAGATCAGGATAATGAGCGCCTGTGAGTGGCTCATTCAGAGGATGCCAGTGAATGTGTTCAGAGTTATATTAACAGCAGCAACTGCCTGGAGAGTCTGAGTAGATCTGGAGTCTCCCTGCAAGCAGTGAGCCAATCAGCTGAAAGGAAATCCCCAGCAGAGAAGTAACGAGGTGACTAGGATCAAATACAGGGCTGTGCTTACAGGAAGTAACACTCACATCAATGTGTGACTTATCCATTATCTTGATATAACAAAGGCGTTTGACCTAAATAAAGACATAAACACTCTGAATCCTATGTCATGTGTTATTTTTGCATATTTAAACATAGTACAGTACATTGTGTGACAAAACACACAATGCAGACAGTTTTTCAAACACCTGGATTGTGTGAGTCTTGGACCTCAGAGAACATATAAATAAATAAAAGTGATATTTATTTTATTATCTACACACACCTCGGCAAAACTTCTGTGGGAAAGCTTCAGGGGGTCTTCTGTGTATTTGGCAGATATAATCACAAACTGTTTATCTGGTTATTACAAAGTAAACAGGACACAACTTGTATTAATGTGTTTATTGATGATTTTGTGCACTTAGCTGTTTTTAAAAGGCAAGGAAGCAGACAGTTTGAAACAGCTGGAGAGAAAAAACCGCGGAAGTTTAGATGCAGCTGAGTCAGTCACCTGGACCTGTATAACAAGTTATAGTATGTCTGCGTGTTTGCTGTGCTGCATGACTAAGACATAAACTTGGACTCATCCTCCTTAAACACAATATAGACTGTATTTACATTTGACAGGATTTTGTCCATGGTATCCTTTGTACGATACAAAGATATTACCATATCCCTATTTTTTCAGAAAAATATTTTGTTTTTTGCCAGTCTACATATGCACACCTCAGTTGGCAGCTGCAAGTGTGTGCTTCTTTTTGCAAGGAATAACAAGCCAAAATTGTTGAAAACCCATAATCTTGCACAGTGAAATGCTCTTTTGGTAATCAGTCACTAAATGACTTATAACTGTGAAAAATACACCCCCTGGCCAGCCCTCTCTAGCTTGGGCTGTCGGTACATTTCAAACAGTATAATGATGACAAGCATCACACTGCAGTCACCGGTTATGTCCTTATTTACCACAGAATATGAACAAGCAAAAAGAAAACATGTCATCTGATTGTGATGACCTTTCACACAGAGGAACTGGGGCGCCTGGTCTGGTTTCTGTGACACACTCCTCTGTCTGTTCCTACTACACTTTGTCAGATTTGTATCTGACTGAGATGACAGATTGGAAAATACAGCAAAAGATACACACACACACACACACACACACTTGTAAAGACAGACACACAAAGACACACACCTGTTCACATCTAATAAAAGCCATGCTTCTGCTGTTATGTATGTAAACATACACATATGGATGCAGTGTCTTGCACATGCGTAAACACAAAGAGAATACACTTTCGGGAGTATAAATGTCATTTTCTCCCCTATCTTTGGTGTTTGCACTTACAACAACGCACGTTGCTGCATGGCTGATAACAATCTGTCTACTTCACTATCTAACTTTGTACCTGCATCTACCTGTCGAACCCCCCAGTTTACTGCCGACTCCTCATCAGCCTATCTGTCTACAACTCCTAAAGCCCTGATGTAACCAGACCAGTTATTGTTATTATTAAGGCCACATCCTTGTATTTACTGCAACACACGGGGTAATTGCTGTTGGAGGAGAACCTGTCTTTCCTGTATACCACTGCGTCTCTGTCGCCATCAATTCATCATCAACTGCTCGTGAACATGCTTGCATGCTGACTGGCTGATCTAATCTGATTCAACTGTCTAACTCTTGACGTAATTCACCATGACTTCATGGGTAGAGAAGAACTTTCCTAAATGCTATGAGGTTGTGGATGTTTACAAAGAATGAGCTGTGGAGAGCACCTGAACACACAATGGGTTTTTTCCTCCATCATTAATGAATATTTTAAAATTTCTACGGTTATTCTTAGCACTGCATTGTTTGCTGAAGTCATTAATAATCCCATCATGACTAACTAAACAAAGTGCACACATACAAATAGAATTTATAATTGTTGTGTTTTGTTAATGGTTCACCATATCTCCTTTGGGTTGGGTCTTCATGTCATGTTGTTTTTGTATCCTCAACAAAATCTTTCTACACTCATGTCAGAAAATCTGCAATAAAAAAGCACATTCTTTGTATTTATTTGCCTCCTTCATTATGTTATGTTTGGCTGTATGGTGTTCAGCTGTTTTCCTTAAGCTTGAGGATTTAACAAAAGGAGGAATGGACAGACAGCATCAAACACACACGAATGCACGCAAAGATGCACAAACACCAAGTCGACATGCTAGACAGTTTACAGTAGCCTGAGGCAGCAACTGAGTCAGTAATAAAAGTCTTTACCGTAAGATTGCTGCAACAAAGACAGGTGCGTATTGCGTGTGTGTGTGTGTGTCATAGGTGTATGAGTGTTTGGTGCAAACACAGAAAAGCATAGCCAGCTGTGCATATCCTGAATCATGCTCTAAAATCAATACCGTGCAACATTTTATACACACTGTGTACATAAGGTGCACGGTTGGTACTGGCTGTGTTAGGCTTCGGCTAACACCAGTTTATAGGCTAACAGGCCGAGATGATTTCAAAAACAAAGTACTGATCACGAGAACTGCTCTAACTACTGCACACTGTGCACTTTATCAGCATAAACACTGTCAGACTTTAAAGTAAATACAATGTGTGTGCTCACATGAGCAAAGAAAGGCATGCATTATAAATTTACTTAGGCTATGACTTGAATGTAGCAAGTAGCAATCTCATCTGACCTGGTTAACACATCTGCATAATCAGACCTTGTGACATAGGAATGACTATGTATTCCTATGGGGGTCTATGGAAGCTTGTACAAGAATAAAAGGCCTCTGGAAAGATAAAAAATACTTTCTGCATGGAATATGAGAGCAGCTGTTGTGAAGGTAATATGAGCTGAACAAAGCCTTCCTCAAAAGTGCTTCTGCATTTGCATATGATGTGTACTGAAAATCTGCGCCGCGCTGCTTCTTCTTTAATCTGCTTGTGCACTTGTTCCAAGCATGTGTGCATCTAAGTACACATGTGCACATGTGACAGGCAAGTTGCTGCATCAAAGGATTTGACACCGTCTCTCTAACCCTAAGGGCTGGCTTCTTGCAGCTCAGGTATGGGGTGTTTTTTGTTTACTCTACCATATCTGAGAAACGCTCAATATTTCTCAGAGAGGGTTCAGGTTAGGGTGTGAAACCGGACTCTGCACTGGCACACTCTCGCACCCAAGTAACAGTACACTCAACCTGTCCACGCTAGACCTTGAGCCAATGGTGGAAACTGAGACAGCGGAGAGAAAAGGTGAAAGATCAGTCTCACACGCCTGTGTGACATGAGGCTGCCCGGGAGGCGCTGTAATCCTCAACCTAAGGGAGATTCCAGTGGTCTTTACCCTTTAGAGGGGTTAGTGGACCCTGCTTAGGAGAAAAAGTCAAGTATTGAGGAGAAGAGAGAAGGTGAGGTGTTAAATACCTGTGTGAAATGTGGTCTTTTTGCAGAAGGGAGCGAACGGGGTAGAATGTGTTTATGTGAGTGTGTTTGCAGCAGATACCAGGAAAGGCTTTGTGAGGTGAGTTCTAGAGAGATCAGAGGAGAAGGCTGGAAAGTCCAAGCTGACTCACCATGCTGTCACCTTCACAAAATGCAGCAACTAAGCAAAGACGAGAAAGGGAAAGAGAAAGAAAAACAGACAGGAAGAGAGACAGAGAGAGGCAGATGGGCTGCATGCATGCAGTCTGACTATATACCTGAGGTATTATTTGTGTTCATGTTTGCTGCCAGCTTTCACCATTCTGTCTGCTGCTCGGAGCAGCCGCGCAGCCTTTCTTTTTTTTTGTGTGCAAATCAGAAGAGTGTAAGATGTTTGAGGGCTTTGAAGTCTGGGGGAAAAAAGGGATCTTAAGATGAACAAATCCTTTGATCATGTGTCAGGGAATTTTGCTCTTTGTTAAAGAGATGAGTGAGTTAAAATAACTTAAGTGATCGAGTTTCATCTAAGTCCACACCAATGGCATACAGTGCTTTTGTCTAAACTCGGCTCTGTCATCAAATCACTTTTGGATATAGATTAGTTGATGCATTTGAGCTTTGGAAGATCTTCTTTGAGTGAAAAGACAACAAAGAGATAGAGAGTAATCCTTTATCAAATGATACATTTACTAGAGGATTAATCACATTAGAAGGGCAGATAAGCCTGACCTCTAAATACTTTTCCGCGGCACAAAGCAAAGTAATCTTGAGGCACTGATGTGCTGTTGTTGAACATCATTACACATTAAGCGCCTCCTGAGAGGGGCACAGAGTTGAAGACATCGCGTGTAATTATTTGATGATTTTTTTTTTCTTGGTTGCTCCAGCTTTAACCTGAAAAAAACTGATGTTCTAACATAAGCACATTAAAACCAGACAACTCGCTGAAGTGGGATTTTTATTGCTCTGGCTAATGTGAGATCACTTTGATGTGTGATCATCAGCAGTATACAAGATGGACTCAAACGTCATTTAATGTGAGCCAGACATCCCCTTTCTCAGCATAGAAGAACATACCTACATCCTGTCCTTCTGCACTGGCCAGCTGTGTGAAGAGAAGCTGGAGGGTTTCCTCCTGCCAAGCACAACATGATGGATCTGCTGCACGGAAACTCAAACTGTAAAGCGAGGCTTAAAAACTCACCATGAACGTGGATCTGTTGCTTTTCTGTTTGTAGGGAAAAATTCTTAGGACTTGGTCACAACAACATTTTGTTGCTGTCTTGTGAAAGTTATACATCTCCAAAAATTCTCTTGAAAATTTTAATGGGCCAAGATGGATCTTCTGATAAATAGACAACCTGCTCCACTGTCTAAACTATGGCTGACCCTTATTTGTAGCTTTGTGACAGAATATTTTTCAGAGAACGCAATGGGCTTTTTATATGGTTTAAGTAGCTTATAAAGGAGAGGAATTCAATCTTAATCTTTTTGTCTGAAAAATTCAAAACGGTCAACCTTTGAGAATCATTTTGGATGAATCAGACAAAAAGCATCACCCACTGTGTAGAGATTCAGGTACATAAAAAAAGAAAATGTCAGGAGTGCAGGGATCAACAAAGGGGAGTCCGGTAGAAGAAGTTAATGTGAAAGAAGGTGCATCTCTTGAGGAAAGGTAACACAATGCAACTAGATTTCTGTAATCACAAGCAAACAGGTCAGAGACTGAAAACCTGCGTGAGAAAGAACTGCATCAAGCCTCTTTTCCTTAGTCACCTGCTTTTACCTGCTCACTGGCACGTGGACAGACATGTTTGTTTGAAGTGGCTGCCAGACCTGGCCGTAAACTGGGAGGAGGACGAGGGAAGCTGAGTCCAGCTGAGTACATATAGTATGGTGAAGCCCACATCCAGCTGCAGAGTGAGTAATAAACTGAGAAAAAGAGGTCGGAAGCAAAGATTGCACAACAGTTCCATAATTTCCCACAGTCTCTGTGCATCTAAACCTGTCTTTTCATATAAACTTCCCAACACAAGTAGCCCATTATGCATGCTCTCCTGCAAAGGAAAAATTGTATTGAGGAAGTAGAGGCAGTTAGAGATAAGAGGAGGTGAGTTCAGTGTAAATGTTCTTGAGAAAAGCTCTCCAGCTCAACAGTGTTGTCCTCATTCCTGTAAACAGAGGCGAACTCAAAGCCCGGCAGTGCCCTGAGGGGATACTGTTACTTTCTTAGCAGCACTAAATGTCTCTTGTTTTCCAAGTAGTGCTCCATGTCTTCCTTTTCTAGTGATAGTAGCACAACAGAGTCAGCATGTTCCTGACAAATAAAAACCATCAAAGTTCACTCATTGTTCAATACTTTATTTGTACGATTGTTTTCACAGCTATTTACTGCTTGTTTTCGCATACACAGAAACACTCTGTTGCACTCTGCAATGTGAGGATCTATTAGACCATTACTCACTTTCTGCACTCTGACAGAGGATGTAAAATATTTTCAGACATTATATTTAATGACAGCAGCACACTTTATACTTATACACAGAGGAGTGTCAAAAGACCTGTGAAAACATATCTGCAGCAAGTTGAAAGAGTGTATGCCCATGCACACACTTGCACAGATATATAAAACATACAAATCTACAAGGTGGGAGAGTGGTGCATATGGCTATGACATTCATTTCTAAGTACTTTTAAACTTTAGTATCAGGTGGTTTACTTTGAAGACTTGACAGTACTTAATGGGCCCTAAAAGATTTTGGACTCTATTGTACTGCACTGGTTGCACTTATGATGGTCACACGATTATGTAAATGTATTACAAATACATGTACTTGTCATCAGTTGCAATAACTGACTAGAAGAAAAAAGTTATTGTTATTCCGATCAGAGATTCTGGCTCAGTAACACATACAAGGTTCCCTTCCTGAAAAGTCATTCGGATAAAGAGCTTTTACTGTTCATTTAATCAACACGGGGAGCTTCTTATCTGCTGCAGTTTGTGACTTGTATTGTTCTGTCTGTATTTTCTTCTTGACTTCTGACTTTTGTGTTATTGTTAAGTCTGTGTTGTGTACTATCTGGTGTATTTGTGTTGAATTTTATGTATTTTAGAGGCTTATCTGAGGACTGAACAATATCTTCTCTTGTGAGTACTTTATTAGTTATCTCCAGTGTTGTGCTGTCCCCCTCCTCTTTCTGTCATCCTCCCCCACAATCATCAGCTTAATAAGCCCTCTGTGCAGTGTCTCTAGGGGACCTACTGTGCGGCAGCCGTCACTGGTAAAGTTTTATAAACACAGACACACTTGGGGTGACAGATTTCCACTTTGCTCATTCTCACTTTTCTTGACATGTCCAGACACATGTGGCTAATCACCAGAAAAGGATGCAGGGATAACTGAACAGTTGAAAAGATACAGTATATGAATGAAGATATATGATAAGGATAAAGGAGGGGCAACTCTTACAGTCCCTCTCTTTTCTTTTTTCTTCCCCTCTTATCACGTCTTATGGGCCACAGCAGCTGCCCCACACGCATAAAATCTTCAAATCCACACTGGACAGGTAGTACCACATGTGTGGAATTAAAAGCCTCTTGGAGAGCCCGGTCTCGGGTTACCAGCTGCACGCGACAGCTGCCTGAAAAAGGATCTGGTTTCTGGTGGTTTTTGTACAGTTGGTGATAGATGTGCAGCAAAAAGCAGGAATTGTTTGCCCCCCTCCTCCTCCTCCACAGCCCTCCTAGTGAGTAAAGGACATTTTGACTGTCAGGGACAGGAGGAGGATTGTCTAACCCCTATGAACTCAATAACATGCTCTTTAGAGAGAAAAACATATGGCACTGAAACGGTAATGGTGCTGTAATGTCAGCAAGTCATGACATCACAATAAGTTGAAAAAGTGCAGCACATTTGCAATGTTTTATACATCCGTAACAATATAAATTTATCTCGCACATTACACCTGTATTTGAGTTTTCTCAATCTTCTTTAGTACACTCAGACAATGAGAGATAACGGACATGAAGGGAATTGTAGTCAGACAGGATAAGGTTTTATAAACGCTGTAGGGAAGGTGAGTGTTCCTGATGATGTTGACAACATACCAAGCCCATGAGCCTCTCACTGTCACAGTCATTTTCATCTGATATGAACACAATACGCACATACAGTTTAATCTCCTCTCCTCCACAAGACAGACGGAGTGTCTGCACAGACTGTGAGTGCCTGGCCTTCTCTTTAACAATAAGCACACTCTAAGACGCATGGAGAACAGGTTGTTGTCTGAAAACTGTGCAGGTTGTCAGATAAAGAGTGATTCATATGGGGAAATGACAAACTGTGTATGTAAGGAGAACTGTGATGTGTGATACCGTCTCTGCCTGCTGTACAGTACCTATCTATGCAGAACGACCTATCTGTATGTTCTGTATCTCCTGTTTACCTTTTAGGGAGATTACAGATGCTACCAATGGAAGATGATGTCATATTCCTATGTTTTTTTACATTTCCACTTATGAATTGGATATTATACTCAGAGATTTATCTCAGGGTTGATTATTCTAAAGAAAGAGAAACGTTCTTATCTGGGATAGTCTCTTAGATAAAGAGTGATATGCAAAGTATATACAGTGTTGAACCATGTCTCACACGTAGGCATGTGTATGAAATGGAAATAAACACTTGATTCTCCAGATATGTTCTTTTTATTTTGTGAATCAAAGTAAATACAGGTTGACTTTGAATGATCATGACTCTGAATGTGTTTTGTCTTTATCATACTGGAGTGTGAATCACCTTTAGCGTGTCTGATGACATAAACTGTAAAACATTTACAGTGAAAGATCTTTTCCTGTATGTCATGTACACGACAGATATGCTGTACAACAAAATACAAAGATTACAGATTACTTTAAGACTAGGACCAAAATCTTAAGACAACTTGTTCCAATTAAACTGTATTTTTTCCTAATATGCCATAGCACCAGTCTCTTCAATTTGAGATTTTGCACCAGTTTACATCTTCATGGTTCTGTATAATAAGTACAAAAGATGTAATGGGTGGTACTTTTTGTTCTGCCTTTGAGCCAGCAGCACAGGTAGCAACACAACCAAATGCAATTCCTATAAAAAGGGTAAGCTTACTTGAAGGGACAGTGGTTAAGTGTTTTGACGTTGCTCTAAGTGTGCAACCCCACCACCAAGGGGAAAAAAGAGCAGCTAGCTGCAGTTTATGAGCTCACACCTTTCAAGGTTCACAGTAAAAAAAATCTGTGTAAAGCAATGGCTGTGTAAAAGGGCTCACGTAACTTCAGTGAAACAGCAGCCGCAGAGGTCACAAGTGGCTATGCCTTCCTTGTTGAGTGGTTAACCATGCCACTACAACGATAAAGTCGTCTGCAGCACAAGCAAGTATTTTTTTTTTCTTCCCAAAATGTTATGTCCCTTTGTAGTCCGTGTAAAATGCACATATAAAAAACAGGGATGTTTCAAGGGACAACTCCAGGCAGGAACAGGTCACCAAATGTGGGGATGTCAGGCCACCCCAGGTTGGAAAGCTACAGCATATGGCATACTCCAAGATCCCTATGTAGCTAGTGTGTTACTGGTGAAATTACCTTCAGTGATTTGTTAACTAGCTCTGTGAGCAGTCAGTGTGTCACAAAAACTTCTTGACCTACAACTTTCTGGTTTGACTAAACCTTTACGAAACTAGTGCCTGTAAAACAGCTGACCTCACACTGAAAGCTAACACAGTGAATTGGGAATTTTCAACACATTTTTAAAAACACTGCAGTTAATTTTGGCAAAGCTTGATTTTCTCACCGTGTGAAGCTTTGTGTATGATCACATCTTGCAAACACGAAACTGTGACTATTCACTTGGCCAAAAAAAAGACATACACAAACTTTACCATTAGAAAATCTGTTTATAGTTTATCTGTTATATGCTAAAATGTAGATTAACAATAGCTCAAGCAAAGATAAGTCATAGAAATGGTGAGAAGGTCAAATTTATGAAAAAGAAAAAAATGTTTCAAAAAAAAAATGCTTCACTAGTTGTAAAATATAAGAGATTGTGATTTTGTCTCTTAAAAGTTTGTGGGTCTCTTCTTAAGTGTCAAACCCAATATTTTTTAAAATTTATAGTAAAGAGGGTTTTTTAATAGTTTAAAGCAAGTCACTCAGATGATAAGCTCTGAAGCCAGTTTGGCACATGCATGAGGTTTGGGTTGACTTTTTATTTGAGTTTGAGAGAGTGAGATTACAAGTGCCCACACATGTGTGGATGCATGTGTCCACATCTCAGGACATTGCATCTAAAAAGCAGTGGACCAAGTGCTTCAATAATATATAAGAGCATGTTAGCCCTTACATAATATTATGAGCGGCTTCCAGCAGTTTGTCACATTGAAACACCATAAACTCTGCATTGTGCAGGCATTAGTGCTGGGTTATCTCGTACTGCTGCAGAGCAGTGATGCACTCATTTACACCTTGAATGGCAGGTGAATGCAATTAACTAGCTGCTTGGATAAGGAGGCACCAGCCCTGCTGCTCTGATGACCACAACAATGATGTGGAGCACATGTTTTCTTTGTGGATCTCAGTGTACCGTTTGACTGTGTGATCCACGGTTGTGTAACTTTATGGGAGCACGGGTACACATCATGCTGTTTGTTTGGCAGGGTGCTGCAGTGTCTGTTTGTGCATGCTCTCATGTGGAGGCACAGAAAGGAAATCTGAACCGTCACATGGCATCTGCACAGGGCAACACCGCTCGATTGTTGCATGTAACATCTTCCCTGTTGCGCACATTTTCTCATCAACATGTGGAAAGAAAGAGGGAGAGGTACCGAGTGGGCTTCAGTGCAGTTTACATGCTTGTGGTTCTGTTGTTGTTTGCTTCTGTTTATCCCTCATTTTTGTGTGTTTTTGATATTTTCATCATCTAAAACAGTTACTACCCAGAGACTCAGCATGAATTTGGATGTGGAATTTTCTACTACATCAGGAAAACCAGGCCAGAAAGTCCTCTGGCATTAAATTAAACAGTGGTGAGCAAAAGTCCCTGTGCTGCTGCTGCTGCTGCTGACTCTTCTGTCTACCACATGTGCAGAAAAATCCCCTGCTGATGAATATCTGCATCAGCTGTTCACACCCTTTGCTGTTTTTTTAACCTAAAGATGACCAGCCTTTTATGCTGTCACTCAGTTCATATCATAAGTATATTGCTAAAGTGTTATATATATAATTTTTGACACATTTATTCACAATGAATCCTTTGTTTGCTTAGACTGGCAGCAATTTTTCTCATAAAATGCAGGATTATTTACTCAAAAATTTATTGGAAACAGTCACACTTCATGTTTACCCATCTAAGTGTGTGTTTATGCTCTGTTTTCAAGCATCACATAATGTCAGCCTTGCAAGACAGACAATAATGTGTATTGATCGAGTTCACAAAGGCTTTCAGGTGCATTAGATAAATAGATTACTGGCTACGTTTTGACAAATGGACAATGTAGAATAATACAGAATGCTATTATGCCTAACTGAAGCCTGTCTTTTGATTCCCTTTTTGATGTCTCAGTTTGTACTGTGTAACCATTTGCTACACTCCATCTTTATTATAAACATATAACATAGATTTTGTTTTAATCAGTTAAAAGGGTGTCACGCTGTCAGGGAAGTATTCATGGCTTTTCAGAATAAAGTCTGTTAAAGATCAATTTTTTCCATATAAGGTATGTCTCGTTTCTTAGACAAATGGTTTGCTTGTTTTCTTTGCTGTGTTTAATGTTTCATTGTAGTAGTCCTGGAAACAGAATATGGGGCAAAACGATCTGTGTCCAAGCAAATAGTTTTGCAGATCCAGGTCAACAATTGTCCCAGTCCTGTCATAAGCAGAGGAAAACCACAGAAAAATGAGCAGCCCCCACATGACCTGACCGCGTTCTGGCTGTAATTTAATTTTGCTCACAGTTCTCCACAGATTTTTTTTTTTTTGTTTCTGTGTGTGTGTGTGTGTGTGTGTGTGTTGTTTTGTATTTTTTTTCAACTGTATTTGTTTATGCAAGTCTGTTTCCAGTAAAAAACCTGATTCAAAAGCACCTGCTCATGTTGATTTGGACAGGAAAAAGCACCGTGGACCACATGAACCTACCACATGATTGGCTTTTATTACATAATGTTGTTGCTTTCTTGTATTCCTCCAGTCATAGGAAGAGATTAGATGACTAAAAAGTGCTGGAAATGAGGATGGATTCAATTAAGAGCCAGTGAAAAGAAGTATTGTTTCAAGCACAACATATTTGTGAATGAGGTTTGTTAACATAGAACTCCATGAGGAAAAAACGGGAACATGTAACAGGTACATGTGAAGTTCCAGTGACTCATCAGCACTTGAAATACCGCCTCTATTTTTGAACGCTTTGGCTATGAATAAAGGCAGTGTGTTGCTTCTTGTTAACGGCAATGATTCTGCCTCAGGGGGAAACAAATGTGGTTTATCAAAAGCAGGGTTTGCTTTAGGGGAGTTTTTTTATTTTTCCTACTTGTGACATAAGGTCATGGATGCCTTCATTCCTTTTTATGGAGCTCGGAGGTAATTGGCTTCAAGTCAACCTAAGAATATCACTTCTGCATCCCCAAGAGGTTTTGTAGGGTAAATTGTTTTAATCTGAGCCACTTTGGGTAGAATTTTTTAAAATTTCTGACCCTGCCTCACTCAGGGACAGTGGCTGACAGGAATGTTGCTCACATGTTTCATTTAATTTAAAGGGAAAATGTGTAATGTATAGGCAGACTTTATTTTTTAAACATCCAAAAGCAGGCAAACATTTTCAACAGAGTTTGAAGAGGTAACACTTCTGAATATGTCAAAGACGTCTATATTGTGTTATAGAGATATCTACTGTAGTGAGCATGCCAACTAGTGAGTTCTGCTATCTGTCTCCTTAATTTCCTCGCTGAACTGGTGGCACAAAAGACAATTAAACTCAGTAAAACCATCTTGGTCTGTCTTCCACTGTTCCAACAATCCCCACCTTAGTCCACATAAACTCTTCTACACCAGCAAACCCCTCTTATGATGCCCAAAACCTCGTCTTGCCCTTTTTTCTCCTCATGTCTCTCCTGTCCCTGTTTACTGTCTCTTCTTAGTCCTCAGACTCAGAGTCCTGGTCTGAGCTGCAGTAAATCACTTCGATACCAAAATCCCTGTCATCAAACCAGCCTCTGTCCCAGTCCCAGTCCAGCTGTGTTTGCTGGCAGGTTGCTGGCTGCGGTATAAACATTCACTCGTCCTTTGACTCAAACTCAAGTTCCAGTTAAACTGATCCACTTATGGGGCCACTAGCTGCACAGCTAAATGAGCTAACAAGCTAAAGCCTGCTACTAGCTACAGCCAAAGAGGGCTACAGCAGAGGGTAAGCATGAGTTAAGGGATACTTTAGTGATATGATGTCTTCTATATATTTTCATTTTCACTGTTGCCTGCTAAAATGCAACAACTGAATTAGCTCTTTCAACCATTATTTCCAAAAATATGAGTTCTTTTGACCATATTTTTCTGACCAGGTTGCATTTTTCTCATAATATTATACATATGTCTTCAAAGCCACACCAAAAAAAACCCTTTTCCCACCTGTGTTACTACTTCTACATCATCCCCCACAAACCTTCTACTCCTCTTATCCTTCATTGCGACCACTGCCCACCTCACGCTGCCTCATCTTGTTGTCATACCACTGAACCACACAGTTGTTACCACAGTACAGCTCAGCCTCTCAGCACTGTGACTCTCAATATCCAGCACCACCTGAATACCATGACTCTCATATGCTGTCATTAGTCTTGTTGTCCCACATGATAGCAACGCTGGGGCAAATACTCATGGTCCACTGAATCATAGAACACTATGCAGTTTAGTTGGTATGGTATGACTGGCATCTGCAAACAGGCCTTTTGTTTACTGTGGAGCTTTAGAAGAGAATAAAGGAGATGGGGGAGTATGAAGGAGAGGAGAAAGAGGTGGGAGAAGAGGAGGAGAGCTGGCAGGACTGTGAGAACCTTGAAAGCAAATAAATTGTGCATGCGTGCGTATGTGTGTGTGGGGGGGGCTATTATTTCTCATTCTTGGTGGTCACTTTTACCCCATGCAAACATTAAACTGTGAACAAGGCCCACTCTTCGCTCTGGATTCCCTCCAGACGGCCTTGTATTGATACCAGTTCTGGGTCCAGAGTATCTGTTCTCTGACGCAGAGAGGGCCATAAACTGGGCAGCTGATGCTGGGCAAAGTTTAGGCTGCTCTGTTGCTAATCAAGACCTTCACCAGCTGATTAACCAAAGGACACAGCCAACCTCTCTGTGGGGCCCACACAGGGACACTGGGTTCAGCGCTGCGTGGAGGATGTGCGCAGTGAGGTCGGACGCAAACAGATGCATCATTAACAGACATGCCAAACAAAAACATACACAAGCACACACACGCACGCTGGGGGGAGAGAGGAGGGGAGGGTTGGGGTGGGGGGTGGGGTGTGGGGGGGTTGCCTCTGGCCTCCAGTGGGGGTGCTCCTTCTACAGATGTGTTTGATGTTCTCTATTGCCTTTTGTTGCATCAGAACAAGGCTGTCTTTGTATGCTTTGTGCACAGAGCTGCACAGTACCAGCAGAGCCTGGGCTGTAGGATCAGCAGTGTCTCTGACCACTGTGGAGCAATGCAATGTGGGTCACATGAGGAGATTACTGTAGGTAAAATCAGGACGCAGTCAGTGATTCTGTCACTTTCTGCTTTCTGCAGAGAAGGCAGGTTGTCTGTGATCACACCTACTGATGAGTAAGTAGATGTTTGTTTCAAAATTTCCTGCAAAAATTAACGGGCAAGCATGTAGTGTCGAGTCAGTAACTTGACCCTATTTGCCCAATATAAAAGCCTCATTATAATTGAGGTATGAGTTTAAAAGCTTTAGCTTGTCCTCAGACAGCCTTTTCCGATGGGAAACCAAAGTGTTTTATCCAAGCATACTCTCCTCAGATCTACCAGATTACTCTGACAAAAGCAGTTTGCTTTATTGTGTGACTATGGAAAATCTGAACTAATCCTTTAAAACACCAAAGTCACACAGTAACACAAACAAACGAACCAATCAAGGCAACAGTAGACCAGCAACTCCTGTGTTGTGTGAGGTGAAATGACTGTTTTTGTCAAAGGAATCTGGTGGCTTTAGAGAAAACTGTATACGACTTCAGTTTCCCACTGGAAAAAGCTGTCTGATAACAAGGCCAAGCTGTGAAATATCATGAATATAGTGAACCCTTAGATTGATATTGGTTTTTTAAAGTGACTAAAACTATTCTAATGCTCAATCTACAGCAGTACAATGCTTAGCTCCTCACACAAATTCTCCCGTTGTCCTCATAAAGCCTCATTTTATAAATAACTCAACTCAGCCATGAAGTATTGCACTGCACATTATTCACATTTAATCAAGTGCAAAGTTTAATAGAATTATTTATGGCATATGGTAGATGGATTTTAATTACCAGCAAGGTCATTTTGATTTATCTGTTTATTTCTGGTTACTGGATGGCACATGCTTTAGAGGAAACACTGTGTGAACATCACACATATTCTGTTTTTTTTTTTTGTTTTTTTTTAAACACATCAGATTCTGCTGTAATCCTCCTGCTCTGCTTTTCATAGTCAAACAATCCTTTAATAAATTCAGTCCCAAAAAGGGCACGGTGTTGCCATGCAGATGTCAACAACCGTCACATCAAAGGCCACATGTTGGAATACAGTACATCCCTGAAAACAAAAACAGAGCAATGCATGCAGATACACATGTTTACATATTAACACATACGCAATCTCAGAGGATCAGTGCTCTCTAAAATCCCCCTGGGATGTTTTTCACAGCAAGAGCCAGCGGCTGAACCAGCCCCCTGAGGATTTGTGATTTGTGCGTGTCTGTGTTTTTATGTGTATGAGAGAGTTTGGAAAAGACAGAGAACTGTGTGTTTAGAGTGGTTAGTTTTAGCACACATAAATATGGGTGAGGAGATCAAAATGTTCAGTGCTGGTTATGGATGTTGTGAATCTGTTTGTGACTTTCTTTCAGTTCTTTCAAATGAAGCTTGTCCTACTTTTATATGGTACATGACCTTTCTGTCTCCTTTTTCTTCTTTATTTACTCTTTTTACTCAATTCAAAGTTGTGCACAGAGATGAATTAAACTTCTCTTGCACTTCAACTCTGCTGCCCATTTATACACATGCATCATAAAGTTCTCCTCCAACACCTCTTCCTCTTTTTTGTAACTTACTCCATTTCTCTGACACAACTATTTCCTTCTTCTCTTTTTACTCTTTCGTATACTTATTGCTCTCATTTTTATTACTCAGACACTCAATTTTCATCTGTTTCAAAGAGTGCATCCTTTAACCAGGAATATGGTACTAATATATAGCAGAAGGAATTAAAGCATTTACTAATCTGACATTGAGGGATTACATTTAGGGGGAGCCACCATTTATAGATAACCATATGGAAGCAACAGATCATGTAAACATCAAAATACAGAACAATAAGATTGCTTTTGTTTCTACTTTAAACACACACAACTGTACTACTTGGGAAAATCAGCTAAGTGAGGAATCTCATCATAGTGGAACTAAAGTCTTTGCATCAGTGAGATGTTGTTTTATCCTCCTGATTTTCTTTTGTCCTCCTAAATCTCCCAGGTTGGGAACGAGGTTAGGTTGTAATACGGGCTGAACCCCATTGTCCCCTAAGTTGTAATCTTTCCTTGAACAAAAGTGGAGGAGATAATGAATATATGGAGATTAACACATGCTAGAGCTTAAAGTTAACAAAGCCCACCAACCATAAAGCTGCAGGCAAGTGAGCCTGAGGTTGTCCCTGAATGGTTTTAAATGTTTTGTTAATGGCAACACATGATTAATATAGCAAATGCAGAGGTTCTTGAAGTCACAATACCAGCTGGACTCAGTGGTGGAGGAAGTATTATGATTCTTAAAATTCCTCTCAGTGCACTGATTATATCACTAAAAACTCTCCTCTATCAATCAAAATTATAGATATGAATTTTTTAATGGAAAAAAAAACAATCTTTATGCTCTTGGCTCAGATGGAATTCTACAACTTTGCCCTCATGTGGAACGGGCGGATCTACACCTCCTTCTCCACCCAACCTCCTGCAGCTCGCCCACAGCCTTGATTTTGTTCGATTTTGTTTGTTGAACCATTTCAAGTTAGTTTGTTGTAACTTTCTTCATCAACAGCCCCAAGCAATGTATGCTGATCTGTTAGCATTTAGCATGAACTATCGAGTAACTTGGCAAAGTTAATGGAAAACTAAACATGAAAACATGAAACTAAATGATAATATATTATTTTACTGGATTATTATTACTGACACATTTACATGTAAGTAGCATTTTAAATTAGAGTAAAAGTATTAAGAAGGAGTCCAAATGTCTGTTCCAACGCCTGATGCAGGTCTGATCATGGCCTTCAAAAAACTTTTCAATCAAATTCTTCAATTGTGCAAAGGACCAAAAGCCAACACAAGTCCTACTGAACTACAGAGAGATTTCACTTCATCTTGATGAGATGCGGATCCAGTGGGCTTTTTGGGTGGTTTGATGTTCAGCAGCAGGTTTTCCCAACATCACACACTTGTGTCTGCAGCTGTTGCTCTAAGCATTTAGAGCTCACCAAAAGAGAAGGCCCCATGGGGATTCCCTCAGTGCTCGCTCCCTCTCTCTCTCTCTCTCTGGGCATGTGTGCAGTGTAAAATGAATGGAATCGCTGGTATGCATCCTCAACCCAAAAAGCCTGACGACTGCAGTGCGGAGTTTAGCATAACATTCCTGCGGAGACTCCTCCATAATTAACCAGTTCGATGGGAGGAGTGAGAGAGGCAGCTTGTACACTGAACAGAGGATAATGAACACTGGAGGGTTTTGAATCATATCAGAATAATTCAGTCAGATTCTCAGATTCACATTTAGACAAAGATTTTCTCAAAGAGATACTTGCCTGCTAACAACAGTGACAGCTGTGTGACAGACTGCACAAAGCAACAAGGGCTGAAAGCGTTGTGAGTCAAATCTGTGTGTGTGTGTGCGTGTAGTTATTAATAATGCAGGAGGGAAGAGGCCTGGACTTGGACTGCAGTTTCAGCACTTACCACTCACACAGGGTCACAGTTTACAGTAATTCCAGCTACACTTCTCTCATTTAGATAAGTTTCTGGTCACAGCAGCAAAATCCCTTCTACAGTAAATCTCCTTAACTATGAAGGCTGTAACATTTCTGTGTATTACGGGCTTAGTGTGTGTGCGTGTGTGTCAGGTTGTGAGAGTGTGTGCTCCGTGCCTGTGCACCCACTCACAGTAATGAGCTTCGTAACAGCTTGCTCTGCATTACAGATGAGTTGGTTGTGCAGCCAGCCCTCGGGGTGTCTTCAGGGTGTCGTGTTTGAATAACACTGACCAGGCAATTAATCCCAGAACTAACCATCTGATAAGTAGCTCATTATCTTTGTTAACACACACCCTGGGGCATTAACGTGTGTGAATGTGGTCAAACGGACATGAGAGTTAAATTGTAGATAGTGAGAAAAGGTCAATCGAGCTCTATTGTGCAGAAACTGCATTTCATTTTTGTCTTCTTGGTGTTGATCTGTCTCTTATGAAGAGATAAAGAAGAAAGTGCCATCATTATAAGGATATTGCAAGAGCTTGCAGTTTTTGCAGGTAGCATTTTTCGTAATTTGTGCAATGAGCTGATGTCTTTGTAGAGAAAATGTTTCCACAGAAGGCGTGTGGATGAATCTCCACTGCTAGAGCAAATTCTTGTTATTCAAGATTTGAGCACTGGACTCATCCTCACAGTCAGTATCTGCTGAGAGCAAACACACCTCTGCGCTAATTGTCAGACCAGTCACCAGGTAGCACAACTGAACTGAACACACAATATCTCTGACATCTGTTTTTTAGTATTGTTTTAGCTGAAATAATATTTTTACAGAGCTGAATTCATTCTAAAATAGACTTCTTCAGCCTACTCACTAACAAGACTTCATGAGATATTTTGAACTTCTCAGAAGAGCGCTGTCACCACCTTTAAATCACTGTGAAATTACCTGCTGTCCTCGCACTATCACACAGTCAATGATTTGCAGCCAGAACATAATGCGTCTGCACGGAACGCAGGTGTGCAGAGGCTCAGCACTTTAAAAGACTTAAGTGCTATTTAATTATTCCTCAGAAAAGGCACAAATTCCTGTATGTGTTTCATCCTGTGCTTAGCAGGAGCACTAGACTTGACAATTTAATTATGTGAAGTGGATTAACAATTAGGCTATTTGTTTGAATTGAAGCACGGTGATTTGGTCATTTGTATTAACAAGGTGGAAGCTGTCCTCCTCTTTGTCAGTTCACCCCAGGAGTTCCAAGGATATGGCCTCCTCTTTTGCACCCTTCCATCTTCTTGGTTAACACCCACTTCCTGTGTTTATCTGGGCGGGTGATCCATGGTCATTGTTAGAAAGGTGTCGCTAATGCTGTAATACTGACTGAATGGGTGGAGTTGATGAATGTTAAAGTAGTTATTAACCCAGAAGCAGTGTGTTTGTGATCCCCAATGAAAACATCCAGCAAGTCTCTGTAAAAACATACTGAAAATCATACCTGCACAACACAATGGCCGTTAATTACGTTGCAAACTTATTAAAGGAGTGGCTGATTTTCTGTGCTTGTTTATCTCATCTTGATTGTCCACAGTGGGGTCATTGACTCTGTCGTGACACAGCCTTGTTCAGCTCATGTCATATGTCAATGCCAGCCTTTGTTTTTATGACGTTAAAAACCAGTTACTGGTCATCACACTGAACCAAAACATCTGTTAGCTTGTTTTCCAGCAATGGAACAAAGACAACCTTCACAGAATTTCCCTATAACTAACGTACACATGTCAACATGCTCGTTCAGCCGCACTCACACCACACAGAACATGTGATATATGTGGGGGCACCAAACTGCTCCAGCAGGTGGTTATCTCTCTAGGTTTGACCCATGACCTGAATGCTCAGCTGCAGTTGGTCACAGAGTCTGATAGTGAACCATCAATCAAGGTGAAGGAGGAAGTGGTACGATTAGGCTTCACTTATCAGCCTCAACACTGGAAACCCCAGAAACAGTGTTGTTTGGTTGGGTTGGAGAAGAGTGTTAGCCACAGGGGATTTTAGAATGTCAGTAATATTGTTTGTGTGTGCAATTGTGTTTGCAGTTGCACACACAAAAAAATCTCCATATTGCTTGTCTCCATACAATAATATATAATAATAATTAGAAATTTAATAAACTGATCATTCATTTGGCCAACAGTTTGAAATATTCTAATAAAGAAAAATATGTTCATTAATAATAATAATAATAATAATGATAAAAATCATGTTTTTAATTTTTTTCATCACAGCAGGTGAGTTAAATCACACAAGCGAAAGAAATAAACATAAAGTGGTTGCATAGTGAGTTATACTTTATCTTTTGCCAGAATGTATTTAAAGTGTATGACTCCTAATTAATATGACTTTTAATGATTTAATTTGACTTTAATAAACAGCCTCAGTTATATACAGTAAGTGCTATACGTCCTGCAAAAACACCAAAACCCACATTAGAAGCCACAATTATTCAGCTTTAATCTTCACTCTTGAGTTCAGTAGTGGACATAAACATGGACACCTGTGGCCTTCGACTGCCTGTGTGGTGCTTTTCGCATATGACACTATTTGTTAAACATTTATCTGTCCTCCATATGTATCAACAGTATGTGTTTATGGGGACAGCTGTGTCACTGATGAGTCCCTCCCTCCCTCTCTGCTCTCTCCCCTGACTGGCCACTCTGCTGTGACAGATGTATGCAGATTTTTGCAGCTGTGCTCTCACCTGTTGGCTGAGAGTTAATGAGAAGTGAGACGCCACCAGCCGGCCGCCTAAAAAAAAGGGGCTTTCGAGAGTGCAGCCACAATAAGCTGTGTGGCTGTGACCCACAAAGGAGGCATTGCATTGCCAGTATGTTGCATGACACACTGACCTGGTTTTACTGACTCTATACAATATATATCACTTCGAGTAATATGTAACCCTTTGAAACATGCAACACTTGATTACAGGATATAGACTAAAAAGATTCTTGCTATGTACACAACCCTTTGACTTTATATACTGTATAATGGTTGTTATGTCTAACACTGGCATAACACTGGCAACAATTAATGTGACAGCAGCATAAATGTTTATTCGTAGCCAGTGTAGAGATCAGAATCAGAAACATATGTAACCACTTATTTTTTTTAACTGTTTATGTTTGGCTGAGATTTACTCTGATTCAGCTTTGCTGCAAACGGTCGTTGCCACACAGCTGCCGAGTTTCCCTGCAAGTTACAAAGCAGCTAATGACAACCTTTGTTCTTCAAAACAACTCACCCGCTCTTGTCTGACTCTCTTTTTTTTCCTTTCTTCCTTTCCTTCCACCCTGTGTTTTGAGCGCACACAGGTTCACACCCTTAGGCCACATGACTGTAGCATATGGGAGGCACAAGGTGGAAAACTGTAAAGGAGAGACGGAAAGAATGGGATGAAAAGAAGCAAAAGCGGTGCAGGTATATTGGCTGATAAAAAGAGAAGAAAAAAGGGAGAGAGAAGAAATGCAGGAGATAGTGAGAGATTAAAAAAGAGAGGCAGGGACGAGTGTTTGATGTGGTTTAGATGGCACTGCAGCCTACTGATGACACTGCATGCACCCGGTGAACTCCCACTACTGCAACCATTCGCTGTGTTTCATGAGGAGGGCAAACACTGAAATATTAGATCTAGAAACAACCTGCTCCAAATACACTCTATGTATTCATTTTATGTATTTAACTATAAATACATAATCTTTGGTAAAATGCTGTTGAATTTTTTATTTTTTTTTGCAATTAAAGTAGTTTTAAAAAGTAACTAGTAAAGCTTTCGGCTTAAATGGCCGATGATGGACTGAAAGTAGGTGTGTCATGAATTGGAAAATACAAAAGTAATGTACAGATAACTCAAATGTGCTCAGTTATACACACCATATTTTTTATTGGAATGATTCCAGTAATGGTTTTACATACATACAGCAAAACTGTAGGTCAGCTATTTTTAAAGCATTACTCAGAGAGCTAAAACTGTTAAAAGGACGAGACCTGATCAATGCCTTATGTCTGCAGGAATGTTACAGGGACTTCCTAAAGTTTCTTAAAATTAGTCCCCAAAAGAGAAGAGGTCAACTCTCATATCCTCTTTCTACCTCCAGAGCTCTCCTTGGCCTTCCCACTCCTCCATCAGCCATTTATCTGAAAACATGAAAGAGAGCTGCTCTTTAGATCTTTACCTTGTCTTTACAGTTTTGCCACAGATGTCAGAGTTCAACCCGTCTTTTCTTGCAGGATATTTTCTGTGTTTTCCCTCATTTTTCCACAGTAAGAACATGTGGACTTATTTCTGAGGACATAGTTAAGCTTGTTGAGTTTTATTTTTTTTAAGTCTCCAATGACGGGGGGCTCACATTCTCTTACAGTGCCCCGGGTCTGACCTCTGCCCAGCTTAACCAGCCACACATACATATTATACACACACTCTCTGTATAAAGAGGCCGTACGGATGTTTTGTCAGAGGTTGAAAAGACAATGTTGGGAACATCTGGAGGCCGCTAATCACTCTGTGGGCGTCACCCTCGAAATCCCCTCTGGATACACACTAACACTGAAATCCCTGCAGAAATATGTTTTAATGAGCAATAATGCTACCACAATGGCAATCCCACCTTCTGTATTTTAATCCTGGCTTGTGTGTTTGTCAGCTTGTGTGTGTGGGTGCGTGTGTGTGTGTGTGTGTACAATACACCCTGATCAGAGTACCCATATGCTGGCTCTTTTGAACTCATTAATCAAGGATTGGGATGGGGGGAGAAAAAAAGGCAAAAAAAAAACATACAGGATTGAACAGGATTATGGCAGAATGTTTGTTAAAAAGTATTTATTTAGTGCCTCTCAAAAGATCATATTTGGTCAGAACGATCACCAGCAGGATAGCCCTAAGCTGGAGACAAAGAGGTGGTGTTTTGGAGCTGAGTGTGCACATCACTGCTTTGAGGGGAGGAGAGATATGGTATCAAGAAAAAGAATTAAATGACCAATAGGAAAGGGGACTGTTGTTGTGAGCTGGAGTGGGGAAAACCGTGAAAAGCAGAAATTCACTGGAACCAGATAGACAAGGATAAGAGGGAGTCACACAAACACGCACACAACTTGACACAAGTAGTGTTTTATTTCAATTGAAATCCCCTCAGACTATAAAAAGCAACTTCCTTGGAATTAGACTTTTACCCAGATCAGATTATAAATGCACAATGTGAAACTTTCTCTGTGTATTGTTGCCTGTTGGTCTATATTTAGAAAGATTTCCCTCACCTAGTTGAATCCCTTCCAAAAGCAAATGTAAACCTCAGTTGTAGGTGGATTTCCTGCCCAGGAAAGGTCAGGTGTAGATTGTTTCCGAGTCTTTTCTTTTCTGCACAGTCATTATGACAGCAGGCACCACGTCAGCAACAATAATGCCTCTCAGTCTCTCCGTGCTTCTAACTCCTGTAATCTTAGCAATGCTGAGGGAGACTGAGCTCTGTAATAACAGCAGCCTTACCCCTATTGTTTATGGTTTAGGTCTACTATTTTTAGAGCAGCAGCTCCTTTTTTTAGCCGCAGAGACACAAATAGATCCAGCAAATCACAAAGTCCTTATTGTGTTTTTAGCAAAAGGCCGGTGATGTCATGAATGAGGTAAAGTGGCTGTGAGTAAGCAAACAGTTCAGCCTGCAGCTTACTGAGGGTATTATTGGAATCAGGGGATTCGGGTGTTTTTAACCCTACACCAATCAAGGCCATTTGTTATTCACTTTTTTTTTTTTTTTTGGAAAAAAAAA
>JAPZDY010000022.1:15063021-15086726 GCA_029783645.1 Ctenochaetus hawaiiensis | reverse complement strand
ATTTGTTATTAAATTTTTTTTTTTTTTTTGGAAAAAAACAGAGAGGAAAAAAACAGAAGCAGCTCTATTAATAGGCAGAGACACAAAACACACATCTGTTGTACCATGAGTTCTGCATGAATAAATTGTCTGCTATCATGCAGTTTGCATGCTAAACTGTAAGCATGAGAAGTTTAATGCTGTCATTTATTGCTGTAAAGAGAACTTCAAAAAACATTCATGCTTGCTTTAATAAAAAATCATCTGTTCAACAACTATGATATTTGGGGCCAATTAACAAGAGGTGATATAATAACATGATACTGAGGATTAAGGACTGAGGATACTTTAAATAAATCAAATGAATTTATGCAGAAATACAGCTTTGCACTTGTAAACAGATAGGTTGAGAAAAGAAAACATCCTGTTTGAACATGATAGCTTCATCCATTCATTATCTATAGCTGCTTATTTTTTGCAGGGTTGTGAAGGGCTGAAGCTGATCCCAGCTGGTATTGAATGAACAGTGGCTGAAATGTAACAGAGGGCCCATACCAGACATCATAGTTTTACATAGATCACAAGCCTTGCTTATTGTGGACACTTTGTGATATCTTAAACAATGCATTGATTTTTGATAAACTTGCACTTTTTCTAAGTCCACCTGTTAGATGAGTGTGGTTTGGTAAAATTTGATATTTCTCTCTAGGAAAGTAGAAGTACAAAATAGCATTAACTTGGAATACTCAAGTAGGGGCGAGTACAAAATATTTTTGAAAAGTACAGTACTGAATAAAGTTACTTACAAGGCCATTACACTCCAAGGCTTTATGCAAGAACATCTCCCAGAAGCAAAGACTGAAAACGAAAAGAAAAGAGTCATACTTCTCATTTTGTACAAAACGAGAAGTCATTTTGGTACAAAATTTTGCACAACTAATATCACAAGATGGACTGGCCTTGTGTAACCCTCACTCTCTGTAACGCTAAGCCCCGCTGCTCCGTACAGAAGTTACAGAACAGAAGTACAGAAGTCCAGTTACCACAGTGTTTGTCTGTAATTGGTATTTCACTGTCAGCCCTCTGTGGTTAGCCATCACACTGAAGCTCAGCATGCTGATCTATATAAGGAAACAGCTGATCAGTCTGGATTTGAAAACACTTTTGTTTTGAGCGCTGAGCATTTTCATAATTGCTCATGTAGCAACATGATTTTCCCCCTTGAAGGAGCAAAACTTTCACAATGACACATATGGCTTTTCCTTTTTTTTTTCTTTTTTTTTATTTAGAAGGTAAGACGGGCAAAATCCTGGAAGAGCCTTTAGATTTTCAGGCATGCATCAAAAAGTAGCTGTTGTACACATGTTGCTTCTGCACGTGTACAGACAATAAACATAATGGTCAGGACAGAAGTACACGTGTGTGCATGACCTCGTTAGCAATTAGAGTCAAAGACGTAATTCTGGTTGAGAAGCTGACATCCTTTAATGTGGTGAGATCTTAAACATCTTTTGTGTGCAGAAGGCCTATGGTATAAATTTAAACCACGTGATTAACTTTTTGGTTATTTGAACTGTGGCCTCCCTCAAAAATTTGCAATTTACTCTACCACATGCTTTTATTAATGTATTGGACACTTCAGAGAATATTACCAATAGCTTGAATGTTTCTTTGTTTCAGTAACTAAAATCTGACAGTGATTTGCATGTGTTTTTGCAGATGCATACAAGTACAGCATTCCAAACGCCACATTGTGGTTTCTACGATATACCGAATGAAAGAGCTGGGAGACGTATAGGAGTGCAGCGACTGACTCGTGCAACAGTTTTTCTCAGAGATTCGTGAAACATCAAAGCCTCACGTGCAACCTAAAACATTTGTTTAACAATTTCGGTGTCAGCTGGAAACTTTTGTGATTTAGGTCACATTGCTGGTAAATTGTTTGAATCTGACTGCTTTTGCAGATTTAGCATTAACTTGACTGCACAATGACAGTGTTCACATTTGACTGCTTATTTTCATTCAAAATTGCATATGTCTTCACTTTGCGTAAACAACTTTCGGTGTTCAGCACATCACTTTCTCATGCAGTAAAGTATAAGTAATTATTTTTTTGTTTAGACGTATTGTCCAAAAAATAGTGCAACCTGTCATGCATGACTGCGAAAATAAACTAAAATACAATCTATTGCATAAACAAACAACAACTGCACATTAAAGCTCATGTCCCATTGCCTCCAATGCCTCAGTGCAGCTGTCGTGGCTTGCCTTTGAACTACCTCAAAAGACAATTCAGCATCTAAAAGCCCTTCTTCTCTCTAATTACAGTGTCTCTGTATTATAGGGCAGGGATGGAAATCTTAACATTCTACTTTGCCAGTGCTTTGTAAATGGTTGAACCAGAACTGGCTTGAAACAGAAGCTGCTCTCTCTAGTCTTGATTACCCTGCGACTGAAGCTGCTGTCTTAAACCCTCTTATAAGAACACTAATTGACCATGAACATTTTATTATGTACAGTAAAGTCTGGGGGGAGTAATTGCAGGAGAAGGGACGGTTGCGCATGTGGAATAACAAAGCAATTTCTGTCAAAAGTTTCAGTTGGCACTTTTATCACTTTCTTCAAAATGTAATTCTTGAAAACAAAACACAATAGCTGTTCTTCACCAAACTGCTAATGGCATGAGGGCACTTTACTGTTATGCTGCTCTATTTGCATGTTAATACATCAAGAGAAAAGTTACTTTGCAAGAACATCCAAGATGTTGATTTTGATTTTGAGAATCCGGCTGCAGAAGCAGAGACCAGTGAACAAAGTGTGGAAAACTACAGTTGCCCGTCCAGCTGACATCCAATATGCTTACATGTTTTTGTTTTGACTGTTACACCTTGGGGTCTCTAAAGAGTTAGACCAAAGCATTGTGACATCCCAGACTTGCCCGGGTGGGTTTCTCTGCCTTTCTCCACTTTTCCCACCATTAACACAAAAGAGGAGATGTAGGTTACGATATCTGGGCCAACACATAACTGTTCGACTAACCTGCTTCAAATGAGCTCCAGATTCGATAAAAAGCACTCGATTTGACCTACATCTGTGGATAAAAAAGTGTGCATTCTTGTCACCCAAAATAGAATCGAGTGACAGAATAGGCAGAAGAAAAGGAATAAGATAAATAGTGCATTGCCTTGCATTTGTACACATCCGGAGTGTGAACAATAAGAGCGAGAGGTGTATGAGTCATTCTGTAGCATCTAGTAGGTTTTTGCACCAACATGTGGATCGAAACTACTTGGAGAGCAGATTTTGAATTGATACTTGAAAGACAAGTAAAGCGATTAGTCACACAGTATCTACATTTGAGAGCTGGTTTGAAAATGTACGGGGTGAAAATTTGAGGAGGGAGAGAAAATATCACACGCATTGGATGCAATTATGAAAGTACAAATGAATATGCACAGTACTGGATGTGTAGGTGGTTTGAGTAAGCAGTTCGAGTCTGCAGGGTGTATGTGTGGGTGTGTGTGTGTGTGTGTGTGTGCGTGACTGTGGTGTTTTGTGTTGTTTTGTGTGTTAGCAGGAGCATGTGTATGCTTTTCAGTGAGTGTATCTGGGAAGGGAAAAGGAAGTGTTTCAGAGGGAAGTGGATTAGCAGCAGGATACAACAGAGACACACTAAACAGCCATCTCATTCGCCTGACTGGAGGTGAACAATACACATGTATAAGAGAGAGAGAGTGAGCAGATGATGGAGGCTGACAGAAAGCAAAAAAAATACAACAGGCAGATAGAAACAGCAGCAGGAAGTGATAAAGCAGTTTATAAAGATCAACTTTTAGCATTAGTTTCTTCAATAATGCTGCATAAGCATGTGGCCTTTTTTTGGTCCTAACCATAGGAATACACTGAAATCTTGTTTCTGCTCATTTGGTTTCATTTAAGTTCATTTAAGTACAGAAAGCAGAGGTGCGATGGACTTATAAATAGGTTGTTTACAGAACATAGTGTTAGTAATCCGTCATTGCCCACAAAGTTAGAGGTATTGAGGTCAAAACAAAACTAATTCTAGTAAATATAAATGATTATGATAGACTGCAGCCTTTGCAGTCATTGTTCACTCCTGGTGGAAGTAAAAACATTAAAACAATTACTGGAAACAAGCATCTTGCAGAACTCAGTTTGCCATATAAGAACACAAAGGCCTTCTGACCACAAGCAACTGATGTCTGTCATATGTCCTTTGAATCCGTAAATCCATTCACCATGGCTTTTTTTTCCTGTCAGCGCCCAAATTATTTAGTCAAAACCAACAAAATGCAGCACAGTTCATTTGGACAGGGCTGAAAACTACAGTTTAAGATGAGATCTGTGTTCAAAATCTGTTCATTTTACACACAATTGGGCTAATCAGAGTGCAGAGGCCTGAAGTCTGAGTGCTTTTTTTAGTGAGGCAGAGCAAATGTGTGTTGGAAATGCACACATTTATCTATGTTCTGTTAAGTGGATGATTTGCTCCTCCACATAGAATCCACACAATTGCGCAAAATGTATCGAAAAAAAATGTTAGATGGATGTAACGTGTATAAAATTTATTAAAGATGCATGTAACTTAAATACCCAACTAGGATTCAATATTGAGTCTTTTAGAAAACTCTCTCATCCATACACACACATGCACACACGCACCAATATGTAGGCGTATGCAATTACTCAGGTACAAGTCCAGTCCAGTGCAGTGACACCATTATTAGAAGCAGCTGATTTCTTGTTTTCTTTTTGCAGCCACAGGTTAAGATTAGATCTTGTTCAGAATTAACCAGAGAGAACCAGATCCTATGTGAACTACCTTTCGCCTTTATTCAATGGATTATCTGTCTGTGCTGCAGAGGACAGCCAAGAGAGCACCTATGTAGGGCAGCCAGAGATGGAATGTGTGCTACTTCAAGTAGATGACAGTACAGTAAATATCTCCTAAGATGTCTCTCTGTTGTTCCCTGTGAACTTTTCCTGGCAGCTTAACACTGACCTGGCCTGGAGGGGTTTATTTTTAGAGCCTCCCTTCCTTTTTAAAGTGACTATCCTTCTATTTGGAGCAAACCGCATCGCGTGGTTTCCATCCCTGGCTGTCAGTGTTTCTAAATCAAGCACCATCTAAACCTGTCAGAGCTTAATCGACTCCATACTGGTCCTGGAATAATCTCATATGATTATGGTTACGCAGCAGAAGTCATGCTGCAAGACATGCATGAAGAGGAGCGTTAACATGATTCAGTGAATGTTAAATCCCACTTTTTTTTTCTTTTTTTTTAGACAGCACGATGTGATGACCTTGTTGAACTATCAGAATGCAGTGTAATTTGCAGATGCTAATAGAAACTGCAAGTTATGACTCCTACTGCTGCTGTAACCCAGAGCTGTATCTGTCAGTTTGAGCGGTTGCACTCAGCCAAATAATAGGCTTAGAATGAGACAGTTAACACCTATTTAACTGTATGACTGTCTGTCTGCGTTCCTTCCCATTTAAAAGTTTGGTTTTGTGCTTCAACAATGTTCAGATGTGCTAGCCATGTCATTTTAAAATACTCCTATGAGTGTTTTTTTCTGTCTTTGACTCACAGAATCAAAGTCCTTGCAGGGTGGAGATCAGTTTGATTCAGACAAAAAGTCAGCTAAAGAGCAAAGAGACATGCAGTTGGTGGGAATATGAAGCACACTCATTTTTAAAGCACTAACTGACATAGAAACATCATAATTCTACACTAAAACCCTTCAATTTGTGATACTAGCTACCCCTGCTTGTCACAGTGAAACTGTTTGAGCATGTAGTGATAGTTTGAATATAACTTTACCCTGCTCGGCATCATGTCTGGGCAGAGCAGAGATGCACGTGTAAACAAATGGAAATTCAGTAGTGGGTATGTGTGAACCATTCGTCTGAGGGTGTGTGTGTCTGGGTTCCTATATATGTTTGTGTGCTATATACTTCCAAACAGACTGTTTGTGGGTGTGTGTGTGAAGAATGACTTGTCGGTTGCAGCAGTAGGTCTCCATGTGCAAGACACCTGACACTGCTCAGTTCCTAAAACTGAACTAGACAAAGCAAAAACAACAGACACAGAGCAGCACGTGTGCACACACAGATGCAAACACTTTACTGCCAAGTGCACCAGTAAACATGGATTTTTCTTTTATTTGTAAGTAATAAGAAACCTGCTTAAAAAGCACAGAATGAGACTTCTTTGTTCTAAACTGAGAAGTGCAGAAACAAAACAAAACATGGAAACGAATTCAGACGTGACCACATGGCAGACATGCAGAGCTCAGCTGCAGATTAAACATGCAAAGTCCAAAACACAGGAAACATCATTTCATGTTGAATTCCTGCACCCCCCACACATGCACACAAACAACATGGAACAAAACATTGCAGGGGAAAATGCAGTTTGCAGTCCTTGAGGCACGCTGACTGACTGAAGAGAGCAGATCTAAGCTGCAGTGATAAAGTGCCCTCAGCTGTCGGCACAGCTAAAGCTGTATTTTAAGGACTTGTGTGCTAAGGGTGATGACCTAATGCAGCCTTTTTAACAGACTGCATGAGACCTTACACAACCCAGTCTTGTTTACAGCAAAAAGCCTGTGCACTCCGGAAGACTCCAGAATGCCATATCCATCAAAAAAACATTTCTTTAAACAAGTATTTATCTTAGATACATGTGCTTCATGCTCTCAGACAGTAAATGTTCAAAGCTTTCTTTGTGGGGAACAAAGCTGCAAAACATTCATTCTGAGAATACAAGATGAGTGCAAAAGTGAGACACATTAAATGACATTTAGACTGTAGCTAACATCTAATTAAAGATCTAAGTGTGTTATGACTTTGGTTAAAATGAGGCCCAGCATGCGTCTTTCCACAAAGGCCCCTGTCTTTCTTGTCCTTGTTTCTTTCCATCTCACCATCGCCTTCTGACTCGGGTGATTAGATGAAGAACTTCTGGTTAATGGGATTAGGGAGCCTTTCCACCTGCCATGGCATTATGGGTAAAAAAGAGCATCGCTTTAAAGTCAGCAGATCCCCTCTCGCAGTCTTAAAACTCCATTTCATTAGCTTAGAATAGCAGCTGACACTGAGGCTGAGGTTGTGTGTGTCAGGGAGACACATCAACAGAGGGAGAGAGTGAGGTGTTCTTACTTGCCTGTGTATGAAAAAGAGAAGATAAGACGGTGAAAATAAAAGATGTGGATTGAATATAATATGACACTTTATGGATCTTTGTGAGGAGTTGAGGGTCATCAATAGAACAACTCCCTTGCATTGGCAGGGATTCAGTGTTTTCCAGCAGGACAGACACTTGCTGGCGTGAGAGGTTGAACCAGGCCTCCAGTTGAAGGTTGATCTCTCTGAACACGAGCCCACCCTGCTGCTCAAAAGCGGTTGTGTTGTCTACCACTGACTTAGCGTGGGTGCTGGATGTCTGTGGTCAACACCGGGGCCACCTGCAATCTTGTGTGGGGAGTGACAGCACGCAAAGACTCAGCCTACATCCCAACCTGCCTGTGAGAACCAGAGCATGGAGAGCACAACACTGCAGTCCCTCATTGTGGAAGATTAAACCACCAGACGCACAGATCAAGACAAACTCTCCCTCCTCCCACACACAAACACACACATGTACACAAAGGGTGCTTCTCTGGTTTTGCAAATCACAAACAGACCCATAAAAGCCTCCACAGAAACACCTGCACACAGACACCTCACACAAACAAGTCCTCCCATCTGCCTGAGAGTCAGATTAGTAGATGTTTAAACAAGGAAAAGTCCCTTTTATTGCAGTAGAAAAGCCAGTCACCTTGTGCCAACAGCTTGTTTTGGCTTTAACAATATTTTTCAGTTATCAGTATGTGTTTGTGGTGTATTTATCTGGATTCACGTATTTTTTGAAAAAGCAACAATCCAGCATCTCTGACCCAAAGTGAAAGCTATGATTCATATCATCTTCTTTGAGATAAACCTTAATTTTGACGTTCTCATGGCACTACTGTGTCAGCACGCTAATCCCAGATGGATAAAAGTATGGGCCAAGAAAAAAAAACAAACATTAAACATACTTACCAGACTCTTGGAAATAGAACAGCTGTGAGGAAATATTCTGGATTTGGAAAAAAAAGATTGGGCCAATAGACAATGCACATGTAATCACATGTAATATGTAAACAATGTGTTTACAACCTTAAATGCTCAGGAAATATGAAAAACCTGGTCAGAGAGCTCACTTGGCGGTCCTCTGTTATTTGTTGCTTGCTTCAGGAATGTTAGCTGCTTTGTTTTCAAATATTTTAGGCTGAAAAACATGCAAGCATGCTGAAATCAAACCATTGTATTCTGTGGATAGATGCAGTGGCTCAATCCGATGGTGAGTGAGAAAAAGCATAAATAACACATGAAACTTGACTTTAAATGTAGGGGGGTAAGTTTGCTAGCTGAGAGGCTTATTTAGCTATGTAGAAATGCCGCCAGCTTTTGTTAACTGTTCGTGTAAGTTCTGTTTTTTGAACGCCAGTGAACTCAATTTAAAGTTGCCTAACAGCATTTAACCAGTATTAAGGTTAAGCAACTGTATCCCATGTTTTGTCTCCTCCCACCTTTAATAAAATTACAGTTTTCTCTGAGTTTAAATACTGTTGGAAACATCTGGGGTAATACAAGTTCACAATTCAACATTTACGACACAGATAAAGTCATTTTTAAACATTTTAATATGGAAATGACTCATATTACAATTGCGGGTCTCTAAATTAATTGAATTAAATCAAAACTTATCAGGGAATAAAACAATAAGAGAAATGTTGTCCAGGGAATAGATACGATATTGTGAAAGAACTTGTTATTTACACCCCTAATAATAAAAGCACTTTTTAAGTTTCTTAGCAGTTATGGTTGAATGGTTGAAACCACTATAAAGAAAAATCATATGTCACACAGTTTGCATGTTGAAGAAGATCTGCCTCTAGCTAATGAGGTTACACTAGCTTGTGTAAGACCTGAGAGAAAAGGAGACTGAGTCAGTGTTTCTTCCATTAGTGTCAAATATGTGATGTTGTTCTGACATAAAATTGTGCTTTACTGTTTGATCATGATTGTTATAAATAGTATTATTATCTTTATTACTTTCATGGACTTTTTGTGGTATTTTAGCATGTATATACCACATTCTGGATTTGGTTTTGTTGTGTCTTGTAAGCCTTCGCAGCCGCATGCTTGGCATATTTTTCTGTATGACTCAATAATACAAACATGTAGAAGTTAACTACTATTAGACTGACTAATAATATCACATTGTCTTATGCAACACAGATTCAAAGTAAAGAGACTTCTGTGTTTGTTCAGAATATTTATGTAAGATCTTGCACTATCTCCTGCTCGCTCAACTCAGCTCACATGGACGTGTAAAAGGTAAACAGCAAACTGGAACATGTGGTAGACCACCATGGTGGCTTCTGTATACACTGTGGGGTCCTGTGACTCATATTTCTGTGAAATTTTATGTCTGGAACCAAGTGGTACATAATGCAACAACACTAACGGGACAATGAGGGCCAAGATAGATTGGAAGGAGATGAAAGAGTGGAAAGAAAAAACAGAAAGTACGCTGAAGGGAAGCTGGAAGTAACAGAAAACTGAGAAGAGAGACTGAGGGAGGCCCTAAAACTAATACTTCTGCCTGAAAGAGGAGAGGACAGAAAGTAAGACAATGAAACAAATGCTGCAGATAAAATAATATAAAAATAAGATAAATAACTTGTTCATTTCAAAGTGGCTGTGCCAACCCTAATTCATTTATGAGTATCTGCTTTTTGCCAACAATCTTAGAGATTATAAACTAATTTTAGCCCTCTGGACTTTCCTACTTGCGTTGCACACTTGTCAGCTTGCAAAATAACTAATGTACAGTAATATTCTGGGTAACATGGTCACAGTTATTTATATTCTGAGAATTGGGCCCTATGGTATATTTACAGTATGCTCATGGACAATAATTCAAGCTTTACACATCTTTCTCTGTTTAGTTCTGTTAATGATTACGGTAAAGGTTGGCTATGCTAACATCCTTTTTTAATTGCATATATGACCCTACCAACATGACTGCAGTGCCCACAGCAACCAAAATTCAAATAGGATAATGTTTTATATTTACATGGATTGTTTCCCACCACCTTTAAAAGAGAGAAAGAGCAAGAACCAGGGAGAAGGTGAACAGGTGGACCAAATTGTTACAGTCAGCAACTGTTTTACCAGAAGTCATTGCAGTATACAGATAAGCTGTTTTCAACTGTGGCTTCTCCCCCAACCTTTTTAATTTGTTTATGTCATAAATGCTGTTTGCTTTATGAGTTAAGAGATTATATGTCTCTTTATAGCTGTGAATAACATGTTGGGGGGGGGGGGGGGAGGATGGAGAGAAGGAGGACAGAGAGATGGAGAGAGAGCAAGAGAGGGAAGAACCAAGTGAGACAGGGGACATCCAGGGTCACTGTGGACTGTCATTCAGCCTCATGATGCATGTGCTTTGGCATAAAGAAAATTTGGCTTAACCTGCAAGATCTAAGGTAACTTCAGGGAACTCTTTCTTTGGTAGCGGGTGAATCTACAGGAAACAAGCAAAAGTGGTAAACAGTGCCAGTGAAATGGTCTTTCTGTCCTCTGGTTGCTCGCGTCATCTCCTCTGCAGGCAGCCAGATAACCCCAGAGACAAAAGAGCTTCCTGTCAGTCAGATAATCATCAGACATTACTCTCACTTCCTCCACACTGGCAGCCTCACTGACTGCAGGGGCAAGAGGCTAACACTGTCACAGATGCTGATCCAGGGCCAGTTTTCACTCTCTCTTCAGGACTGATGTGACTAAGTGTGAGCTGACTCTTGGTCTGAGTCAATAAAGGCCATGACTGGTGTGAGCAGACAGGTCAGAGATCATCATACTCCATTAGAGGGGGCAAGCCAATAGTGACCTGTGTCATTTTGGCCCTCTGGCATTATGTACACACCGATATGTCAGTGAGATCTCTGTAAGAGATAGACATATGAGACAACATGTGGCATTTACTTTGCGAAACATTTGACAAGTTAACACGAAATTCATGTGGGAGTTAGACGGTGAGTCATATATAAAACATCTACAAAAGTAACATTAGTGATATTAGTCTGCAAGAGAGTAAACAAGAAAAGAAAGAGAGCAGAAGGATGCCTTTTTTTTTTTTTTTTTTTACCAATGATATTACAATATCAACATTAAAAAAAAAAAATTAAATATCACTGAGTGCATCAGTGGGTTTTCACACCCGCCTTGTAAGAGGTACTGTATGTGTGGGTGTGTGTGCTTGTGTAAGAAAGACAGAAACCAGGTCGCCAAATGGGGGGATTCCTCTGCTAAAGGAAACTCCACTGCACTCAGCATTCTCTGCACATCAAAACATCATGGGCACCATAGGACAGATTGTTGTCATTTCTGTGAAAGTGACTCTTCATCTACATGTCATATGAGTTTCAACATTTGGAAACTTCCAGTGAATTTTTTTTTTCATTCTTCTAACATGATAAAACAAGCTGAACGTGTCTTTGCTTTTAATTTGAGAACAACATTGTTTACCATATTTATGCAAGCAAATAAGTGACATTAGATGGTGCAGATCCTCACACCAAATGGCTCACCACATGCTACCACGCATGCTGACAAGCCCACATGCACACACCCACCGAGGGTTGAAAGAATCCCAGAGAAAAGGAGCCATGAGTCATAACTACTGTGAGGTTCTCTCCCTCTCTCTCTCTCTCTCAACCCCACACCATGTGGTCTGGCCGTGCTTTACGATGCCGCACTTCACACACTCTGACTCACCCTGCTCCTCTTTCTGAAAAGGTCATATTGACAAGTTCTAACTGCACCAATTAGGACCCCTTTGCAAGAAACTGTAGAGGCCTCTCTCGTAAATGGACGGACCTGTAGTAATTGCTGTAGCATGTAGGAAAGACAGAAGAGTAAACAGAAATATTAAGAGCCAGTCCCCAACTCGGATCAGAAGAGATCAAAAAGGTCACCTCTTTTCCTGACAGGTTGCTTTGTTGTGTTTCTATCAGCTCAATCAGAGAAATGCTGCCCACTAAACTTGTGCTTGAATCAAGAAAATTACCAGCTACAGAAGTTCTAATAACCTTGACCTTTTTCTCAGCAACAAGACAGACACGGTGTCATTTGCAGGTTAAAGTTTTTTGGGTTTTTTTTGCCTATACCTGCATGTTAGCACGTACACATCTTGTACGTGCTAACATGAACGCTGCAAGATGCCTTTGCTTTCGACATTGCCAGTCAAACCACCACATGCCATCCGATGTTTTGGCCTCTGTAATTTCTCGTTATCATTTTGAAAGGTAATGTGGGCATAATCACAAAATCAACAGTCTTGTTTGATAACTATTATGAAAATCATTATTTGTTAATTTTTTCATGTTTTTTTGGTAAATATTTGAGTCAAACATCCCAAAAAGAGTCAAAAAACAATCTTCTTATATCAGAAGACTCTGATTGTTTAATGATGATGTTTCAGTCACACAGCATGATTGTTATGTTTGTATAATGATTATTCACAGCTACTAACATCACCATCATATTTAATTTCAGCAAAAAACAACAAGAATGTTTCAAAATAATTGCAAAGGACACACCTATATATTTTATGAATACTAAGCATCTGACAGTGAAACGACTATTTTCAGGATCATGCAGCTGTATTTGCATTGCAAGATCCTTTTTTTTCACTGAAGGCCTGTTTTGAATGTTGCAGTCCCTTGATGGGGAATTTTTGAGGGTATTGTTGACTTGTAAGGCTTCTAAACCCCTGACCTCAACATTATTTTTTAAGATTGCACATGTAATTGCTGCTTTTGATTTGCAGAGACTGTTAGAAGCCTAAAACATCTAAGAGCAGTTTCTTGCAGAAGAAAAAAGAAAAAATTAATTACTAGGTTGTTGAGGGCATGTTTTTTTCAGAGACTGATTTACCTTCCAGAGAAAATGTCGTTATGTTTAAAGTACTTTAAACAGCCTTTATTTTGAAGTGAAGAGCATTTGTTTAGGGTTAGGGTCATTTGTTTATGATGATATATAGCAATACACATTCATTAATGTTTGGCAATTCTTTTTTAATCTGGATATTGATTCTTGGTAGCAAGAATTATACATTTTTTGTCATCTGGTATCTGATCCTCACAATATTAACATCTAACTAACAATATAAAGCACAGAAAGGGAGTGAAACATGAACATGATGAAACAATGATGAATGACTTGCAGAAAATGTCCCTCTATTGAGCTCAGTAGAACAGTTGCCGTGGTGACTAAGACAGCATTGTGCATCATGCAGCTCATGTTCAGCTAAAGTTCTGTTGCACGGGGCGCCTGCTGCCTCCTCAAAGCACTGAAGGCCAGACTGCTCATCGGTACACTACTCCACTGTGTTCTCTGTTCTCCTCACTTTTCACTTCACTGTATTATGCGTTGTCCTTTTCTTTTTTTCTCCTCTCACCCTGAGTCACTGCTCCCCGGGGAAATGAGGGGCTAATGATGATTCATTCCTAAGGGGGATGAGAAAGTGTGTATGTGCGTGCATGCGAGTGCGCACACGTGTGCTTCATGGGTGACTGTATGAATCAGGCGTGTGGGCTGTGAAACCTGAGAAGTCATAGGAAGAGGGAAGCAGCAGCAGCAGCAGCAGCAGCAGCATGATAGAGACAGTTTAGGGCAGAGACCCTCTTCTGTGTCTTTTCTTCTCCTCTTGCCCCTGGGAGGCAACAACAGCTGCACCAGATACAGAGCACCACCTCTTTATGGACACACAATGCACAAGACCCTCATTTATGATGCCTCATAAGAACGTAAAGGGGCCAGGAGACTATATCATGTGGTTGTTTTGACTACAAGTATCATCTGTTGTTTTGCTTTCATGTTATGTGTGAAGCCCAGGATGATTAACTGATGTACAGCTTAAGCTAATGTGCATAGTTCTATGTTAGAGATCAACTTTATATCTATATGTTTTTGTACTGTATTTAATTTTTATATGACCATCAGGTCACTCCTGCTCCAGTCATTACAAAGTCACATGCAGAGAATACGTCCAGTTTGCACTCAGCCAGGGCAGGGTTAATGTACCTTTTATGAGGCAGGACAGCTGTCTAGTCCTTTTTACACAGCTCAGGGGACGGCACGACCACAGTTACAACACATAGACCTACCTCTGACCCCATGACCTCTCAGCCTGCTACTGATTGACCTTTCACCTCCCATTGATGGTCAGCGTGTGGCTTTTTAAAAGGGAGAAGAATGATGTGGATGAATTTTGGCTTTGCCACTCAACGCCATACTCGAATGCAACAATGACTGTCGGTAGAAAGACGTAGTCAAAAATTAGTCATAAAACTTCATTTTCAGGATTTGTTCACTTCTTTTATGTCTGAGCAATGTCTAGAGCAGTTTGTTTTTCACCTTTTCCCACCCACGATTAGCTTCAGTGTTCCAGTTATGTGTAGCACTGCTGAACAACAGTCTTTGTCACAGAAAAGACTAATGAAGTAGTAAAGTTTAGCATGCATTTGGCATTTTTTATGTAAATTGTGTTTTATTATGTTACCTTATTAGAATGAAAAGTACTCCTTAGTCAAGACATGATATCAATAAGATATGTTGCAACTGGGAAGCAATTTTCTTTCACTGCTGTCACAGCAACATTTCTAGCAGTTGCTCCCAACTAAGCTAGTTTCATGCATTTTCTCCTCCAATACAACTAATTAACCTTTTTTTTTCAAATGTGGAAGAACAGCAGAGCACAACAGACCGACAACAACAAGCAGAGAGAATCAGTCCCTCTCATGTGATTGCACAAACACTTAGCTGTTTGCTGCTACTATCTGTGATACGGTTAAACTGACTGTTCCAGTGCCATGATAGTTTTTGCAGTATGTGTGAATGAGTTGGAAAGAGTGTGGGAAGTTTATCCCCAGGTTTATGAAAACAGGTTGGGCACGTCTACATAGACGGAGCATCGTGGGTAGCAACGTTGACTCAGAGCAAACAGAGCAGTGATTGCAGTGCGAAGAACCTGCTGCCCAATAACACTGCATGACTGCATCCATTATTTACTTTAATGTTGTGAAATGTAAATGACTTATACAGTACAGAACATGGAGATGAGTAGTTACACCAAGAACAGCATGCACTTTATGCATTTAAAATCTCCTCTCAGGAATTCTCACTGCACATATTTTTCATTTTTTGCAGCACTGATCACTTTCACCCCACAGGAATGGAAAACATGCTCCATCTGAAAGTCTTACATTTCATGCAGTATTTGGATTCTTAGGGCTTCAGCATCTGTTGATCATAACTTCGATTAAGCAGAATTCATCTGCATTCAGTAATGGATGTTCTGTACTGCTCTTAAGACACACCCAAATAATGTCCGGGAATGGCTCACAATCACACTGCAATCAGCTGTGCTTCATCTGATGACCATTTTAAAATAGGTCTCTGTTCTACATTTTAAAAAAAGACTGACCAAGTAGTGAAACTCAGCTGCAGAAAGTGTTATAGAAGAACTGCCCTTTGGAACAGGGGGAAACCACAATGTTCTCTGACCCCCAAATCCAATTTGATGTGCCTTTTGTTGAAGCAACATTCTTAATCAAGTTCTGTTCTGAACATGTGTTACAGGCACATGTTGCTCTGAGACAGCCTGTTCCACTAGGGGGCTATTTGGCTATTTTGGGAGTCCCTCCTTGTAAATCAGTTATTTAAAAAAATATATCATGTGGACTCACAAGGACAAAATGCTATTTTCTTTTTTTTTTCAAACTTCAAAAAACTGTGTCACTTCTTTCAACTCAAAAAATGTGTCATCTTCTTTTACTGCAAACACTCTCCTTAACCATTGTAATATGAGTAAGCAGTAGCCATGTTTATGGTCATAATGTTAATGGATTTGCTGTTAAAATGGCTAAATATAGTCTTTAGTCTTTCTTGTCATCACTTAGGGATATGGAACAAATATAGTTTCTTGGGCACAGAAGGATAGGAAATGTGCTGCTGGTAATATTTAGTTGTTACAGTAATAGTAAGTGACCCGATGAAAAGAAATGACTGTGCACTCTTACTGAAACAAATCATGGTGCACATTAGAGGGAAGAGAGAGAAATACAACCTCACAGTGCTTTCTAATAGCTATTGATCTCCTTTCCTGCTCTCTGCGGAGAACATTATTAACTACGTGAGTGTGTTTGCATGTGCGCACATACACATAATCAGCCTGGTTGTGTGCCTGTGTATTTGTATTTGTGTTTTTGTGTGTCTGTATGTGTCAATGGGGAAATTTTAGAGTTGTGTATGCGTGTGCCCCCGTGATCTTTCAACAGTCTTGGCATGGGGCATCATTACATGGGCCAAAGCAGACACACGGTGTTACTCTAGCCCTGTGTTCCACTCTCTCCACTCAGGGTCAGAATGTCCTGCACTGTATTCTTTGCTCCATTTATTTACCTCATTTACTACCACCTGACCTCCCGCCAACTCTGCTCACCTCTCTCAAATTGGCAGCCTTGGTGACGTCTTTACACTACACATGAATCAAACAGGAATTAAAGAGCCCCGACTGAATGTATGTGGGCTTAGCATGTTTGTAAATGCCGTGCATGTGTGTATCTGTGCATGGGGGTTCTTGTCTATCACTACTAATTAAAAAGCATGTATGTAAATCGCAAACAGAGATGAAAGCCCACCTATGTCAACTTTGAGTCAGTAAACACTTCCCACTCTCTGTGTGGAGGTGGTGAAAGTATTTGCTACTTTTGTGGGGGATTTTGAACACTGTGTCACAATGAAAGGGTGCCGAGCTCCTATCCCCATGGGTCCTTAAGGGACGTTTGTATAAATAAAAAGGCAAAAGTCAAAAGGCACCCAAGTTGCTTTCCTGTAAATGGCTAGCAAGAAAAAGGTCACCAGGGACTGGTTGATATTTAAAATCAGAATATTTGCATTTCTATGCTCGATTCCGAGTAAAAGTACCTCAAGAAAAAAAAAATGTGTGCAGTACATATATCTCCTCTGTGCAGGTCAGGGCTGCACTTGACACTTATTTTTCAGTGAACTGTCAAAACGATGAAAGCTTTGAGAAGCAGTGCTGGGAAATGTTCCGAGTTTTACTTGTGACACACAATACAGCTCAGCCAGACAATGCACTGACTACCTTTGTGAACTTAAGTTTGACACTGCTGTTTGTTGTTACCATGAGGCTGGATCTCTCTGCAGAGTACAGCATGTCTTCCCCTCATGTTCACTGTTGCATGCACATACTGTAAACAGGTGGTTTATGTGATTGTGTTACATACAGTAAATGAAATGAGAAGAATCTGTAAGCTCTCACACCCATTTTCCTCCCCTGTCATTTATAAATAAGATCTATTTATAGCATTTCTCTCCTATGCATGAGACCCTGATATGGGCCTCATGACCCATATCTGCTCACTTAAGAAAGTCAAAGCTGCTTCTACTTAATACTAACTGTAAGTGTTTGATAGATAAAGGCAATGGGAACAATTTGAATTGTGCCCTAAGGATAACTGAGCTGCGGTTATAAGAACAATTTCACAGTGACCTTTTAAAAGTTGGATTGGTTTTTAGCCTCCTGGTGAGACCAGTTCCCAAATGTTCAAAAGTCTACAATGAAATTACAGAACTTTGGCTAACTGAAATATTATGAAAAGGGTGAAAATAAGTATCACATCATTTTTTACCTGCAGGCTATGGGCAGCCTTTGGTCAGATGGAAAAAAGAGCACCGTAGTTGCGGTGGGAGATATGCATGAGAATTAGACAAGAGGTCATGTAGTACAGCAGAGGTGAAAGGGGCAGTGCTCGTGGGGGAAAGGGATGAGTCTTGATAAAATGCCCCGGACAAGAGTCTGTCCTTCAGACAGGAGACATGATACTGTTCTGAATGTCCCTGGAAAGACTAAGAGGTTACATGAGCTGTTATATAATAAGACCCCAGTCTGTACTGGGATTAAATGATGTACACAGGGAAGACACACTGGTAAAAAATCTGCAGTCTGCCTTAACAGGAGTTCAACTTTTTACATCTCAGAGGCAGCTAATGCCAGTAGCTCCAAACATAGACGAGCTTCTCCAGCAGCCAAACAGTCAGCAGTCCAGTGATGTCACAACCAGGCATGCCATAGCTGCGGAGCTGGAAGGTGCTGGCGTTCCACTGCATACCAACGCCACATGACCCCACACTCATGAGACTCTGAAAGGAATACAACAGCATATCACGTACTGTAACAGCATGCTGTGTTCTCCTCCTCGTCCCACATTGTCGGGTGACAATATGTTGACAAGAAAAGTCTCACTTTCACCCCTGTGCTTGTCATGTGCTACACAGAGCTTGATTAAAAGCAGAGCATGTCTGAGTGTTATCATGAATGACTGCACACATTAAAATGCGAGTCATTTCACAATGTGCTGTCAGCGACTGTCATTAACACGAGCGCAAAGGCCTAAATGTGCTTATTAAAAAATGGTTTGTACCTGGTACCTCCAGCAAAGTATTTCATAACACTAGATGGAAGAAGCAGAGATGGGAAACCCATTAGAGGTTCATCATAATTAGCCCATTAAATCAGGATGAAGAACCAATACAAACTATCTGAAGACACAACATAGCTTTTTCAGTGCTAGAGGGAAATATAAAAAGGGAACATATAAAGCTAGAAATAGTGGTGATATCAGTTTCCCCCCTCCAAAATGCTAGCACAGACATGTTCCAGAAAGAACCGATTTAGCTGTTGAGCTCAGGTTAGTCTTTTGATTACTGAGTGTCTGCTGACCTCTGCTGGTCAAAGTGAAGAAATTCTCCAATGCTCATAAAGACACATTCAAAACACTCAGCTGCAACATCACAACATTTTTTTCTCTTTAAATTTGCAAGTTAATCAGCTAAAAACATTTCTTGCAGGACCATGGTTAGACCACTACAACTTTTTAGTGAACTCCTGTGACTTTCATCTAAGACTTGATCCTGTTAGAGCCCAAATGACAATCTGTGATTACCATATTGGTCCCTAAAAGCATATACTGTAAGAATGCAAGCATTTCTTTTGATGGAAAAAGGGTCTAATGACATCCAACCATAGTCAGAAGTTATTTTGCTCAGCTTTCTTCCAGGAAGCATGATTATGCATCTTGTTGTGAAGGAGTCCAGCCAGCAGTTTCTAGTAATGATCCACAGCAAAACTGAGAAGTAATTATTTAAGCTGTTACGTTGGCTGTTGTTGTCACAAGCTTTCCCAGAATCCCCCAGCTTCTTAAACAGTAAGTGTTGTTTTATGGCAGGCAGCCGACTTTCAAGCAGCCAATTGTACACCAGCAAAGCATCTTCCTCTGCATCGTCTGATATTTCCAGCTCCCCCTCCTCCCCTCTGTATTATTGGAAAGGAGTGAAGATTTTATCAGGAAATGGATGCTTTGCTGATAAGCTTTTTTCCAGCCTGGCAGAAATTCACAGGTTTCAGCTCAATATTTTATGCTAAATGTATTTGTCAAACAAAGAAATTCTCTGTGTGATGCATGCTTTAACAGTTCTACTGGCTCCATTTCTTGTCAGTGTTTTTTTTGAAAGCACTTGAGTCAAACTTTCTAGTAAATTAAAAGCTTTGTGGTAATTTCCCCTAAAATGTATATTAGTAGAACCTTGCTGCCCACACACAAGCAAGCAACGCGCCTGCAAGGCCTCTTTCTTTCCTTTCAGCTGATATTTCTCATTCCTGGAAAAGAGGCCTAAAGCACTGCACTGTAGGACGACGCTTGGATGATAATATACTCAGCTTTTATGGGTTATTAATGAATAATTTATATGTTCCGCTGGATTGTAAAGTATATTTGTAATCATAAATCCTATCTGATTCTCTATTTTAGTCCATAAGCCCAAAGAGAACATCTCAGGTTTTAATTGTGTCTCAGCATTTCAGTTATTCTAATTTTAAACACTTTCAATTTTGGCACAACCGCAACATTTATTTACCTACATCTATGCTAGCATCTCTGTGTGCATAGCTAGGTTTTTAGTTAAATGCTCATGTCATCATGCTAACATCGGCACAATGATGAAACTAAAAAACTGATGTTGAGAAAATATAATGTCAACCATGTCAATCATCTTAGTTTAGTGTGTGAGCATGCCAACATTGTCTAGTTACCATTAATTACAAAGTTTAAATGAGGCTAATGAGAATTTTGTCAGTGTGCAGTCATTTGGTCAAACTCATTTGTAAATATCTTGGTCATGCACCGAATCATCACAAGTCATCCTGATGGGTAACATGAAAATGCTAAAGCCTTATTGGTCCAGTTGTTGTCAAGACATTTCACTCAAAAGCACACATGTTGGCATAACATTCACATTTAGATGAAAAACCTTCATAAGTTTTTATGTAAATCCTGTATTTGAGATATTTTAATCTGGACACATGCTGGCATGCCGTCTCTAGAGCAATAGAGCTAGCAATGCTAAAAACAGCCCCTCTCACTGTGTATTTTCTCAAAGTTTGTTTAGAAAATAAAGTGATGTAATTTAAAAGATGAGCACTACACATCCCCAAGCACCAAACAGAGAAACCGCCAAAAATCATCTGCTTGAAAAATTGTTTTGTTCCTCTAATCCTCTCCACCTTACATCCTAAGAATGAAGCGAATAATGTAACCAGAAAAAAATACCAAAGTATTTTGCCAAAAGCAATAGAAATTACTCGTCCATGGTTGGTAATGAAAACGTGTTTGGGGCACTTGGATTAAAGTGCATTAATTGATAATGAAACAGTATGCAAAGGGGATGTGCAAAGCTCTTGTTTTTGTATTTTAATTAACTTCATAAGATACAATTACTCAGAGATTTTAGTCATTTTATCAGTTCAAACACTGAAACCACAGTGCATACATCTTTTAAATATAGAATATAGGCTCAGACTTAACTTGCTCTGTAACATTCATTGCAAGTGTTAACATTCATTTTGCATATAAATTGTGGCATATCCCTCGATTAATATCAGCTCAGTGGTATATTACTGCCATCTACTGGTGTAAAGCTGACACTGTTTTTAATCTCCAGTCCGTGTAAAAACTTGATATGTCTTATTATAAGTAATAAAATCTGTATCTGTTTTTAAGTTCACATGTGTCAGAAGACCCAGTGTAAAATTTAGGGAGGCTGAACAGTTTCCCTACATACTTCTGCTCTCATTGTGTCTGTCTAACTGTCTGTTTATTATGTTAAAAAATCATCTCCTGGTGCTGGGGTTATTATCATGGGAGTTTGGGAAGGGAAATGTTCTTTGCCAAACCCAAGGAGGGAGGCTCGTTCTGGGACTAGTGCACTTGGTTAAACATCTTGTGCTCCAAAATCATCTAAGCGCGTGAGGACCGGTCTGCAGATGCCTGGACATGAGGAATAACATGAGAGTGAGAATATATGGGCTGGCAGAACGTGTCAGTGGACATGCTGGCTAATAGTCTATGTGGTGCAATATAATTTGAATATGTTGGCCCGTTCTCCCCTTTTCACAACTATTCAGTTATGTCCCATGTTGGCTTCTGCTTTCTGCTCGGCTTTTCTCAATGTCAGAGGAAAAATAGCAGGGAAAGAAAGGAGATGATAGAAGAGGAAGAGAGAAGAGAAGACAGGGGAGGCATGTAAATAAATAAAACTGTTTTCTTGTATCTTTCTGTAATTCCTGCTGTTTTCTGGATAGAAAAGACATTATTTTCTTGCCAGTGTCAGCAGCAGGTGTGTTGCAGGAACAAGTCCCAGTGAAGCTTGACTGCCCTCACAGAAACATGTCAACAGCACATCAATAACACACACACACACTCTCACACACTAAACTGTACTGTCAGGTTCACAGACAGGAAACTGTAATACCACATGCTTCCTCTCCCACAAAACCTCGTCACTGAATCAGACCACCCAATGAGACGCACTGCAAACAAACAGTGTGCAGTGTGTTGCTGCACAGAGGCTCTGGTCTGTGCTCTCATGGTTCAAGTGTGAAGTTTAGTTGATTTACGCTGGAGATGCTGTAAAACACATGATGTATCTCAACCAGTCAAGGGCATTTGTCACGTTCTTCAGCATTTGTCACATTCTTCAAGTGTGATATTGAGAGAGTTATAATGTGACATGAGGTTCCTTTTTTGCCATAAGTAAATAACTGAAGAGGAAATTATTTTTAATCTTGAAATTAAAATTTTACCTACAAATCAATGATGTAACAGATACTTTTATTTAGACCTGCAATAACTTTTTTTTAGCCAGATGAGCTGGCTATGAGCACAAATTTGTGTAACAAACTTATTAAAGAACTTAGTGTAGTTTAGCTTATTCACACATCTTACAGATATGAGCAAATATGACTAAATATTGAAAAATGTCCCTTTTCTGTCAGCTCTGTTTTTATCTGTTATTTACATGCCTCTTTAGCTGCTAAATGCTCCAATATGTTTAACAGCTTGTCTCTAACTTTGTCTGTCTGTTGTTTAATGCGAGCAGGTAGGGCACAGTCTGCTTTTAGAGCATTTTCACTGACAACAGCTGCCTGCTGGGGTCAAAAATGATGCTGTTAATAGAGCTGAATCAAAACAGTGAAGTTGTAAAACCAAAGCTGTTGGCTGACAGACACTATAAAGCCTCCTGAAGCTGACAGGAACTGGTTGATGGGAAAATTCTCTCTAGGTTTGTCACAACAGAGCAAACTCTCTCACATACGAGTAGTTGGGTTTTCGGAATAAATGTTCTGATTTAAACAACTTAAGGTATTTGTCGTATTGTGATGCTGAGCACACCTGGAATAACAATACACTATTCATGTAACATAACGACACAAAAAAAAGGGTAAAATGAGTCAATATATGCCAAAAAATGTTGAATATAAGTAAATGTAAGTAGCTCACTAATGGAAGTATTTAAAATACTCATTGAGTTTTTGTTGAGCTACATGTCGTTCCATCCCTTTACTCTTTGCTGTCTGGTGCCAGTATTAAAAACAAAACAGGATTGTGGACTGAAATGATTACATCAACTGGATTATCAACAATCATTTTTCTTTTTTTTTTATAAAGACATTCATACATTTTTAAACTAGAGATTATTGGTCCTTTGGTTAAACTTTCCTTGTCATGTGTTTCTCTCTTGAACAGAAAGTATGGTTGTTTCTCTTGAACATATCATGGCCACATGAGGGCAGTAGATGTTCTAAGGATAACAAGGTAATTTAAAACCTTGTCACACTGACATCCCACCGGAACAAAAATTCATTGTGCCAAACCACAGAAATACTGTATAACAAATATACAGAAGCTGCAAAAAGGTTAGTTAATAGCTTAAAAAAAGTCAAACTATTTAGGAAACTTTTCTTCTCTCCTTTGATGGATATCTAAATATGCTGACCAACCACTTGTTGGATTACAGACATTTTCTCTCCATTAATTATGATTTCTGTGATATGATTTGACTGTACATTTAAGGGGGGAAAACCCAGTCATAATGTTTGCGGCTTCAAGCCAGTCTGGACCAGCTTTGAAATTGCTGAATGTGAAATCATGCAAAAAATAGCAGGGATAAAAAAAAAAAAAAATGTTTC
>JAPZDY010000022.1:15039503-15053308 GCA_029783645.1 Ctenochaetus hawaiiensis | reverse complement strand
AAATGATTTAATGGCACTCTAAATGAATTAATCACGCTCCATATCCAATTACAAACTTGAGATAATCATGACACAAAGGAACATTTATTTGTCACTTCTATTAAAGTGTTGAGCTTCATTTCAAATGTATCTCCCCGTTTGCAAATAACTTTAATTACATGTCTCAATTAATTGTTACAAATTGAAGGTACTAAGTAATTAGTCTACATGTCAAAAGGTTATAAAAGAGTTTGGCATGACTGGTGACTGGAGATATCTGTGCTCCAGTGACGCACCAATGCACTGGTGAACTCAGGAGGGTCTGGAAGCATTTAAAAACATCTTTAGCACACCTTTGCACCAGTTAACCTGTCAAACCTGTTGTTGGACAGTGGGAGATGATAAAAAAATTAAGCTGTAATAAAGTAATAAGAGAACACCCGTAGCGACACTGTATGTGAACATAAATATTACTTGAGAAATAAATTGGTATGAAATAAGTTAATTTTGGTTGAACTAAACAAAGCACTGTGAAGGTCTTCATTTGTCCCTCTCCCTCTGTGTATTTGTCTCTCCTGTCCGTGTAAATGTTGTGCTGACTCTTCTGTGTTTGTCCTCCATCCAGGTCCAGGTATCCAGGATGGAGAGGAAGTCGCATTTCTCAGGTTGCAACACCAGAAGCTGCTAACCTTCCCACTGGATCAGTACTCTTCAGTGAGAAAGGTATGCAGCATTATGGCTTTTGTTGCAATGCATGACTTTTACTTTTAACAGTGTTTGTAAAGAGTGTTATTAGTGCATTAATTTGAGTGAAGGATCTGAATAATTCTTCCACTACTGCCCACATGTCACATTTTCTGACCATTCACTGGAAATTAAAGGTATGATCAATGTGGCACACTTGTGTCAACTGTCGGCCGAGGTTTGCTCTGGTCATCTTCCCTTATTTTCTCTTTAGCTTGCTGACAACGGTCCACTTCCTCCACACGCTTGAGGCCAGCTGAAGTCTTCTCTGTAAATGAACAAGTGAACCTGAGCTTGACGTGACGGATGTGCAGTACGCGTCAGAGGTAGACAAATTGATTTTCTGCGCGTGGATAGTTCTGGTATAGTGGCTGCTTTGGGCAAGAGAGGGAACAAGGGACATGTCAGGAACACTCGGCCGAACAGGTCCAAGAAACAAGAGGAAATGGAGGCATAAGGTTGAGGTACTGAAGCTTCACTTTGTGAGACCTTGGCTGGGCGTTCTTATGGTTAGCATTAAAAGCTGGTTTGGTTTGAACTTGATTACATGGTTAATGTTCCGATTCATAAATTGTGCGGTTATTAGACTGCACATAAAGACAGACATTGCTTCTAAATAATCTGCTGTTTTCTTAAACTTGAATTAATTGATTTTTTTCAACTGCTTTCATCAACTCATGAGGGAAAAGCAGAGGTTTCAGCAGCTATTAATGCTCAACAATATTCAACAGCTAAACACTAACTCTGTATCCCTGTAGTTTGGTGATTGACAGACACCGTATAGTATTTTTATTCAGTTTTTTTCTCAAAAACAGATGTCCCTGCAGCTGGAAAGGGGATTGATGAGCACTTTGTTGTGATGGTTGAAGAGTTAAGATGTAAACAAAAACAAAAAGATGAATGTTGCTTAAGTGCTCAATAAATCTGAGGAGAACTGCAGGGTTGAGTGATCATATTCTCTGTGTTTTTGCCAAAGCACCTCTGACATCACACTTAGTCATTTGACTAATTTCTAATCTGAAAATAATATTGATTAGTGTGACTTTAAAGAGTATGAAAATAAGAAAATAAGGTGCTTGTTGGGAGCGTGGTGCCAGCCTCATAGATTGGGGTGAGCTTTAGTTCATAAGGTTTGATTAGATGGTTTGTGCACTATTGAAAAGTAACTGTGGAGCATAGCTACAGCCAATTCCACTATGTCACCCTCGCAACAGGATTACGACTGGCTGGCAAGTTTAAAGGTGCAGAAAGTAGAGAGTTCTAAAACTGTCACTCCAGTGGCGATGCTTGGGTAATTAAAGCTAGCAATTAAAGCTTTTATAATCAGCACTGTCAGTGAACTGGTGCACAAGGATTAACGTTCGGAGTTGCACTTTAGATTGCAGGATGTATGCTTTGCCAAGGAGTGTTTTTTAAAGTCAGTGTGAATAAAAAATGGAGTGACTTATAGGACAGGGGACAGAGGTGGGAGACGAATGGTGATGGAAAGGGCTGAGGCTTGGTGTTTGCCTCAATGTGTCTGTGCATTACCATTTTTGTAATCATAGGAGTGTTTTTCAAGTGTGTCCTGTGCTTGTAGGATAACATGTGGTTTATTATTATCATTATTATTATTATTATTACCACAAAGGAGAGAACAGAAGTTCCCTAAATGTGGCTTCTTAAGGGCATAAGTAATACATCATGATATATTCAGTCTTTGACCATATGGCTTAGAGGAGCCATGATGCATCAAGCCATCTTACTAACAGCCCTCCAGTGTGTCCAGACAATGAGGGAGCTCTCTTTAATGGTTAGAGTGATAATGCATAATAAAGACACATAAAAACAAGATCTACTTTCTCTGTGTGGTGCATCCTGGATGGATGTTACCGCAGACCTTGGCCAAGGGGAGTCCTAGCAGAAAATAATGTTGTGTCTCTGTTTCCAATAAAACAAAACAGTAAATTATTTACAGCGGGCCACTGAGTGTGCATCCACCTCATTTGTATTCCCATCGCCACAGTGATAGATGTGACATCACGGTGATGAATGAAAGCGTAGGGATTTTAAAAAGCGCTTCCTCTGGAAACCAAGGACAGATGGTTATTTTTTATGAGAGCTGTGGAATAATCAAACCAAATGAGCAGGACTATTTTGGTAGACAGATTCGCCAGACATGAAGGTGGTTGTGTAGATGAGAAAATGAAGATGTCGTTTTTCCAGAAACATGATAATTTCTCCACAAGGCTCGGATACAAACGGAAATTAGAAATTGTAACAGCATTCATGAAGAAGTATTGACTGAGCATTTTGATTATGTACGTGCAGTCACAAATCCCTGAAGTTCCCACTGTGCTCGAAAACCAAGCTGAAGTAAATCTGTTTCTGCACCTGTCATGGTCAACTTCAACTGCATCTCTGACCTCAGTTTCTTCAGGCAATTTAATTCCCAGACTCAGACTCTTGCTCTTGTTCCTATGAGGGAAAAAGGAAAATTCAGCAACATGTAAACATACCAGACCTGACATGTTTGCACACTTTCCCACTTTACACAGAGGGATGAAAGCCTGCAATGTACTTTCATACAAATTTGTTCTTTCACAACCAAGGTCAGCATATGGGTCTTAAAACATAAATTGCCTCTGAAAGCTTTCCCAGCAGATGGCGGCCATCTTGGCTTATCGGTGCGTAGGTGTGATTTTTGAGCCGGGTTGTGCTCCACCACAGCCTCTCCTGACCGGCTGATTGAACACAGGTGTAACGGCTGAATTACAGTCTCACTGTTGGACATTAACCCCCTATATCTGGACTGAAATAGTCATTACTGATGACACCCAGTGTAATTGCTAATTTTACGCTTCAGCAGGCACATTTTCCACTCGTCTTCTCCTCATTCAACTCCCCTTTCTTTTTTATACCAGTCCGGGCTTAAGTTATTCACCCCTCTTTTCTATCTTTCAGTATATCCCAGTCATGAGAGCATTTTAAAGCTGTAACTCTCAGCCGAATGCCAGTCAACCACCTCATGGATGAAACTGTAAAGAAAACAAACTTCTCACCTCTTTTTTTTAATTCACTTCTCACATGCAACCATATGTCTGTGCACAAACATTAAAAACTTTCTGTATATGCACTGCGGAAAACACTCTGGACACTTCATTAGCCCACTGCTGAGCTCACACACAAACATATACACTCACACTCGAGCAATTTAGAGTTTGTATTCAGCAAGTCTTTGGGTAGAACACTCTGAGAAAACCTACATGAGGAGGAAAATTGCTTCTACACCAAATGTGAACTTCTAAAAAAGATCAATTTTGAATATATAAATCTTTAATTAAATCTGTTAACTACCAAAAAGCACAAACTGGTTTAAAAAGTTTGAAAAATCTTGATTCCAAGTTATTATGAAACTAAAAGAGAAACTGCAAGTGATCACTTCCTCAGTCATGTCAAAGAACATTTCTAACTTGCTTTCTTCCAGAGAGTTAAAAGGGGTCCAAAGTTAGAACCCAAAAACTTGTCGTGAGATTATGTTCACCTTTAGAAGCTTTTTGATTAAATGAATTAAGACATTTTACTGCCTTTTCAAACCTTTTCTTTTCTGCAGATCCAGTCAAATAAAACCCACAGAATACTGAATGAGGTTCTGGCAGTAGGATGCATGTAGCTGACAGGGGTTACATTGATTGCTTGAGGCACATTGAAATAATATGAAGGAATATGCAAAGAAGCTCAGCTGTTCTTGGATTTCCTGAAATTAGAGTGACTGTTTATACACTGCTGCCTTTGAGGAGTAAAGAAAACATCATCTTTTGAGATAATCTGCAATGCCTACCATCGGCTTACTTGCATTTAACAAGCAAGGTTGTGTTAGATTCACAGACATTTGTAATGTGAACATGTCTTCATGAGGGGGGACATGGAAGAAAAAGAAAGCATAAATTACTGGGTTTTCTTAGACCTTCTCACTTGTAATCAAACAGGACCTCTCGCACCCTTAAATGATATGTACATTGTCAAATTTGACATCCACCTTCCCAATCAGCCTTGTGTTACTCCTAAAAATGAACAGGATAATTATTCCACTTCATCTTTTGTGCAATTCCTACATGATTCACCTATCTGCTGTGAATAAGCGACAATGTGACATTAAATCCTCCATTATCACATTGTGCTCTGAAAGGTTAGTGTGCTTAGGAAAATTAGAGGATGACTTGCATACCGCTGAGTGCGATAGGGCTGATGTGCTGTGGAAGAAATTGCTCAGAAAAAAAGTGGAGAAATAAATGTAACCTCTGTCTTTTCACAAGGCCCGTCGTTAGTGCTGCTGATGCTGTTTGGGAGCGAGAGGCTCTTAATGACACTGGCTAATCTGAGTAGCATCAAGAGAATGGAGATTAAACTATATTTAACCCCTAATTTGTCCTTAACAAACAGAAAAAAACAGTAAGAAAATCATTAGGAAAATCTTGCCTTGTAATCCTACTCGCACTGTAAATAAAGCAACAAAAGAAAAATAGACATAAATATAAATTGGGTGCTAAAATTGCACAAATGTCCTAATGCCGTTAATCAAGTATTTTCCAGCAATAGATAGCAACTTAGCCAACTGTATAGAAAAGTCAGCACAATACAGAATAAATCCTGAATATATTCACATCTTAGAGCAACAACATGGGGCAGATTGGTATGCAGGAGTGTTAGAAAGGACAGCTCTTTTTGCCAAGGTCAGAGTGACTTCTGAACTGCTGCATCCATTCAGTGACTGACAGGGTGCTGATAGAAGATAGATGAGAAGCAGAATACATATAAACATATTTTCATCCTGAGAAAAAAAAAAACAGCAATAACAACAACAACTGTACAGTACGTGCTGAAATAACCCCTCATGTTTCAACCAAAGGGAGCAAAGGTCTTGATCCTGAGTTGGAGCTGGCCACATGCTCATCTGCATTTGCACTGAGGTCAGCTCCGCTCACCAGGGGGATTCTATGCTCAAGGATGAAGCGCAGGTGAGTGGAGCTGTCCTTGAACTAGACGGCACATGGCCATACATAAGGAGGAACTGTTCAGGATAGAAAACTACAGCGCTGCTAAGAGAGGTACTTACTTGAATAGATAAACGAGCGCACATGTCTGAAAGGGTTTGATAAACAGAACAAATTCAATTTAGATATGTAGAGGAAATCCATTAGCTTTGAAAACAAAATTCTTAGGAGAAAACATGGTTGAGAGAAGCTTAAGAAAATCATTTTATGGAATATGAAAAGAGAGTACATAAGTGTTTATTACCCTTGGTGAACCCATTTGCATGATTTCCTGTATTTTAACAGTATGTTCAATTTTGAGAGGAAAAGCCTTCCCTCTTGTTTGCAAAATTACCAAAATGCATCCCCATTATTAACTTTCCATCCCTTCCTCTCCATCCCCTAGTAGCAGAGAGAGTGCATTGGCAGACAGGTCATACGGTTGAATATGTTAGTCCAGTCTGCCTGACTCAGTAATCCTCTATCTGACTGAGGTTTGTGCAAGTTAGAATCTATTGCCCTGACCACGGCTCTGAAATATCTGCAGCCAAACTTTGCTCCAAATCCAATGTGCTGTGTTTGGTGCTGTCTTTGATTTGGTCTTTTTCTCTCAGTCCACCCTCTTGTCAGTTTTATCTTGGATTTATACCATTCTCTAGGTGCTACAAGAATTCTATTCTGTTTTATATTGTAGAGTTGTCACCTTCATGATCAAAGTGAAAAGAAGCAACATTGAGTCAAGGAAAAGTAAGAGCATCACAGAGATGCACTGCTGTCTGTAGTATTCCTATAATGCTCCTGTAGTGTCTCTATTATCATTCAGTTGCTTCTGAGCTATTGTTAATACATCTCCAGGCCATAACACCTTTGCACAAAGTATCATAGGAAATGCATAACATCAGAATTACTTTTTACTATGGGGCTAGCGTTAGGGCCATTCCATCTGGATAGGCGTATTTTCCATAGGCATTGATTTCCCAATTTGCTACATTGCTTATGAACTTCACCCTCAGCCAGTAATGTGAAACCTCTCGACTGCTTCAGACAGTCTCTGTCACAGTTGGGACTGCAGAGCCCCTTTCAGTGCAGGGAGACAGAGAGGCTAAGTGGGTTGGTTATAATATGCACTGAAAATGGTCAAGTAAAGTGCCCGAACATATTGATTGTTCAAGACTTTGCAGTGCATAAAGCTCACAGATTGACATTCAGACAGGTGAGCAAAGTGAGTTAAGCTACAACCACTACAGAGAAGGATGTCAACAACCACTTTGTTACCTAGCAACATAGTGCTTGTGTGCATGTGCACTACATGATGTGTAAAAACTGTGCATCCATCTCTGCTTTAACAGCTGCAGCAACTGTGGAGTTTACAGTGTTTAAACATCTCTTTGTTGTCTGCTTTGATTATGCTATATTCTGCTGTTACCCTGGCAGTTATTTCATATCTGTAGTCTAATATTGCTTGTTACAGCCGCTGTGGTGTCCATGTCTCTTTTTATTTATTTGTGGTCATTTGTGTAGTGAGGCGATACAGAGGAAGGCAGTAGTGTATTTATAAAAGATAATCAGTGGAGTGCAGAAGCTGCAAAATCTGTCAACACAACTGTTGGATTTGGACATAATGGTTCTGCTGTGTAATATTCCGCTATCGAGTGTTGTTGAATTGATATTTAATGCAATTGTAAAGATGTTAATTAAGGGTGCTCTTACAGTAAAATCTCACAGTTTTATTTAAATACTGCCTGTGGGCAGAACAAGTCTGAACTTTAACCACATCAGCAACAAACCGAGAACATGAACTTAAATTTTTTCATTTGTTGGACTATGACCTTGGTTAAATATTGTGAATTATGAACATAAAGTGGTTCATTTTAATCTTTGTGGACAGATTCTCAGCCGGCTCCTGTGAAGTGTAAACTTGTACAACACTGACAGCTATCTCTTAGCTTGTCTGAGCGTTTGGCCCAATGATAATATGAGAGCTGACACGCTGAATTGGTTGGAATGAATTTTGCTTCACCTTTAACCAAGTGTCAGTAATATTTACTTATTTTCAACAAGATGACAAAATTAACATAAAAATGCTATCAGAACATAAATGATTTGGTGTCATGTTGCTCTGATGGCAAATAGCAGATGGGATGTAAGCAAAGCAAATTAATATAAACACATTTGTAATAAAAAAAAAAATCAGGTGCTTAGAAATATTCTTGACAGTCTTGTTTTTTGCTTGTTGCATGTAATGGGCTCGGATGGTGATACATTAGACTGACAACATTTCAGTGACTTTCAGGTGGTTGTTTGTCTCTTTTAATTTTTCCTTTATCGTCGTGCTCAAGTAGCCAACTCATTGAAAAAACATTTGTGTATTCATATTAAGATATATATTAGACTGACTTTTTTTTTGAATAATAATGTAATTTCCAAATGGAACAAGGTGGAAAACAACAAGGTCATATTAGATAGAGACTGAATGATGCTCATTAAAGCCACTATCTATGAACCCATGTGCCCATGCACACACACAAACTATGAGCATCTACTGAACATGATTATTTGACGCCCTTCAAAAATAAGTGCCTTTTTGAAAACAGGTGTAAATTACAACTCACAAATAGCAAAGTGTGACAAACAAATAGGAAATTAAAAGACAAGCGCCACCCTGGCAGCAGCCTGCTCACCCTGCTGCTGAAGTATTCCCTGCTGTACCACTAGACTACTGAGCAGGTCCTTTCCTTGGGCTGTGAGGCTCCTTAATTCATCTTCTGCACTCCACCATAAAAAATAGTTTTTCTTGTGTAGCATAAAGGGATCACAGCTTGCACTTCATTGTGAAATCCTCTGTTGAAGATTGACAAATAAATGAACCTTGAACCTTGAAAATGTAAAAGAGAACGCTTTGGATTCCTGTGTAAAATGAAAAACCAAAGTCAGGACCTTCTCGCTGTGAGGAACCACTGCACCGCCATTTATTCATCAGTGACCCAAAAATGTTGGAGTGAAATTCCTTTCATGTCAGCCATTCTTTAGTGAGTTTAACACTCACGGTCAGGGTCTCCACAGCAGGTGAGGATGATTTTCTTGACAAAAGATGCTTTAGTGTAGCTTTATTGCAAGCAGAAGTGGAATGTGAGTCATTACTTGTGCTGCATTATTGTGTTTAAGGGGCTTCTTGATGCTCTGGCACTTTCTTTGCAGGTCCAAGTGCTATCTGCAGTCAAGGTTTTAGATTTCATGAAGTATTACAAAAGAAACAGAATGACAGGTAACCAGTTTATCACATGCATGTCTTTGCCACATCCAAGAGGGAAATATTGTTCTCGTTTTCTTACATTTAGTCAAGAACAATAGTTACTCTGCAGATTCTGATTTTACACACAAGATATTTGACCAGCATATCAAAAATGGTACATAAAACAAGATCTTTAATGCAGGTTTACAAGTTTTACAAGGAAACTAAATACACATAATTTGTTGTAAATAAAGAACTCTTTTCATACTAAAAAATAGTATCTGTATTTTCAGGTGCAGTGTGAAGGACGTGGTGTAATTTAGTGATGAGGATGCAGATTGCAACAAACTGAATTTGCCCTCTCCTTTAAAGCATTTAGGAAAACCCACAGAGGCTAAGTAACTGAGGAGAGAAAATGTATAATTCCTATCTAAAGTCAGTCTGTTTAGCCATTCTGGCTCAAGTTTACCAATAATTCTTGTAATCATGATCGTATAATAAGGTTATATAGTACATTAAATGATATAAAATTAGTTATGATCAGAGTTATTTTACATTTTTGCCATATTCTGCAGAGACCACTTTTTCTTCCACACACCTTTGAGCAGCAGAATTACAGTAACATTACATCACTTTGAGCAGGACACACACACACACACACACAGGCTTGAATTCCTGTGCCGCTCCAGATATTCTCTTGCCTGAAGCCACACTCTTTGGTTGCAGGCATGTGCCTCTTCTGTAACTACCTCCATCTAAACTGAGCAGCGTTTTATTTTTTTTTCTTTCTCCACTTAATCACTAAATTTAACTGATTGTACAGAGGTTATTGACTGAGGTGATTAACAAGGGAACCTGAGCTGAAATGGCAGCAGCTAATGAGGCACACTGGGACTCAGAGGGTACGGCTCTGTTGTTGCTCCAACAACAACTTCAGTAAACAACATGCTGACTCATCCAGTGAAACGCGGAGGTCCTGCTGCTCTTTTTGCAGCACTTTTTGCCTTTATTTGTTTGCATGGAGAATTTATCAATTTAAGACATACAGAAACAGTGATATGCAAAAAGACACAGACATGCACGAACAGATTGGTGGACGGTCAGATTGATATTTGATAAGTCATCAGCTTCTTTCCTCCCTCTGGTGAGACCTTCATGTCTGCTCCTCTCATCCTTTCCTCTCACCTCTGGACAGAGAGGGGACCAGGGGACTGTGCTGACAGACGTCCATACATCCTGAGGGAGGATGAGGCTCTGAACGAGTCTGGCAGATGTGTGTGTCTCAACGGTTTCCCCCTCCTCTGAATCACTGGCGGTCATGTTCCTGGGATTAACCCGTCTTGTGCTAAATACCACCACAAATACCAAAAGACCTCCCAATAAATATGTGCTGACATGCATTTGGGACCCTGACAATGCAACTACTTTCACAAACTCCACCTTTTTTGACATCTCAGGTCTCTTCACGCCTTAAATTTAACTTAAGTGTGACTCAAGGAGGTTTTTCTAACAGCAGACAAACCTTCTCGTAATTCTTACAAACTGTGCACATGCAAATGACAAACAGGTCACTTTGTTAATGAGACAAAGCTCTGGCTTAGCAATAAGTCATTAAACGAAGAGGAAGCATTTCAGTATTGAATGCAATATGACTCATTGTTTGTTGACAGACACCTGAAGGTATCTGAAGCAGATTATTGATCTGCACATGGGCTGGCAACAGATTTATACTTTGATTTCCTCAAATAAACACGGAGTGTTTGGATAGGGATGTAAACCAAAGCCCAGTCTGTTGACTCCATTTGTCATATATATTCTCTGTTCGATAACTCAATAAAGTGTTTGAGACAGCAGCTGCTGAGGGAGGAACTTCAAGGCGTGCGTGTCTCAGTTAATGTATTTCTGTCAGCATGGAGGGACCCAGGGGTGGAGGAGGAGTAGGACGGGTGGATGGAGGTAATCTCTCCATTGCTTTCTCCACCACTTTCTTTCTCATCTGTATCTTGTATTCTCTCCCTCTTCACCCAGCCGTGACAATGCCTTGCCTCTATTAAAGACATTGGCTTATTTCTCTTAAGAGAATATCCTTTATGTTTGGTCTCTTCCCACAGACACACTAACTATGGCTACGGTTAAGGCCATAAATTGTGATAAAGTGCCGTTCTCCAATTATGTTCTGTTTGTTTTTCATAACTGCTTGTTTCATTGATTGCCGCAAACCATTAGAGTTCTTGTTGACACATGTATATATCAAACCAGTTTTCCAAATTGGTTTTGTCTCTGTTTCCTTTCCCCTGTTTGTCAATTTCAAAGTTTGCACCAATTGGGTTATGAATATCAAACATGAATATCAAACATGAATATTTAGAGGTCCAAAACTTGTTTTGAGACAAGTTATAGGGACATGTTTTCCCTCATAAAAAACAAAATCAAATATATTTTTCATGTCAAAATGAGTTGTCAAAAAAGTTGACAACATGTTGCCACGGGATTCATCAAAATTCATATATTTGTTCTCAACTTTTATCTGTATGTCACACAAAGTCTTAGCCAGTTGTTTCCAAAGAGATTATACAAACATGACAGCCCATCAAAGCTGTTTATTACATTACATCACATCTGATCTCTCTAATCTCTCATTGGAGAAAGAGAGAGAGAGAGGGAGAGAGAGAGGTATATGAGATCAATGCACTGACAACGTAGCCAACCTCAGATTCCCCTTCCTCATGAATATGGATGAACGAACCCACCAGGAGAGTATACACAGCTAGCTTTAATGCTTTAATGCGCATTAGAGCAATAATAAGAGAGAAGCTACTTAGATCACATAATTCTCCAGAGTCCCATCATAAATAACAGCTTACATGTAGCTTACTTAGATAAATAAGCGGATGGATGTGAGGGATGGAGCGCCTGCATTCGCTCAAGCTTAGGAGATTTTTTTCCATGCACATGAACTCCAGCTGCACACAAATCTGTGCAGTGTATGTGTGTGTGTATGTGTGTGTGCAATGTACATCTGTATTTTTGTGCATGCAGGAAAAATAAAAAGCAAGAGCAATCATATCTCCAGAAAATGTCATTGACTCCCATTACACCCACAAAGCCCTCAGTGCCATTGAAACACAGGGCAAATTAGTCACTATGAAGATGAATGGGTCCACGAAAACATAATAACTTCGCATTCAGCATGTAGAGTTTCCTATGAATTATTAACAGAGCTACTCATCAGAGTCATAGGAGAGGAGGAGCAGAGGCCTGAATTCCTGCGTTACAAAAAACATGGATGTTTGACAAATATCTTCATGGTACATCTGCACTCGCACACATGACCAGCCAAGCATGGGGGCACATGCCAAGACATAAGCACATATGAACGACAGTATATCACCCCCATGCACTGTATATCACTCGTCACAGTGCACATACACAGGCACACACACACACACCCCGGCGGCACACACTGGCCATATCCTATTTATCCAATTGTATGTGGAGCCATACATTATCTGCGGCTTGACACCAGACCATTAGTTACAGTCTCTCATCCAGCTATCGGATGGTGAGTCCCCGCCCGCAAATCTTCTACTCTGCATCATGCCGAAAATATTATGCGAACCAACAGGAATATATTTACACAAAGGCGCAACTTTATGTGCATATGTGGACACATCAAAAGACAACACAAATTAATGGTAGTTTGGTGAAAAAAAAAAAGAGACAAAGCAGAAAATGCCGTGGGGGCTGGTGTAAATAAATGGTGCAGGTGGTTTTCACAGCAGTATCTTTTGGGAGAAAATAGCTGTATTACTGTAACATAATAAGCTCTATTTATCTTCTTGGTCCCTCAGCTTTCAAAGTTTTGGGTTTGACAGGTTTTGGGTATCATCCACAGTACAGCATCACCATGATTACTGTTATCCCCATAGCTGGTTATTATGATTTCATTTGCAAGGGTACAGTAAAGGCAGAGAAACAACAGTAGTCACATTAAAAAGCTCTAAATATACAGTCAAGGTAGATTTCCTTTTTAGAGTGAGTGTGGGAGAGCTATTCCTCAGTAAACAGCCAAATGTATTGATCCAAGCTTAATTTCCTCAGACACTAACTAATTTTCTTTTCAAGTCATGAAAACATGCAGCACTCGCCTATAGGTGCATGCAGTGTTTTTGACCATGTGTGCACAGAGCAGGGTGGAGTCGGGATTTACTGGTCTTAGCCATGTGCTGTGCAGCTCATATCAGGTTTATGTGAGCTAGGCTAGCAGCGATATGGCCATTCGACTGCCTACTTCTGCCGCCTGACAGTGAAAGATGTGTCCATAACGAGGTGGCGACGGATAAACTACGTAATGGGAACTGAACCTGTGAGACGAGCTATTAATCTTGGTAAGGCAGGGATGACCGCTGGACCTGGTCTGCTCACTGTAACAGGAACAGTAACATCAAGATTTCATGCCTCCCTGACTTCTTCCAGGCGCGTCCTGTGTTCTGGCTTTTTGAGCAGAACCCTACCTGATTTCCCCCAAGGCTCCAAGCTATAAGATCATCTCTGGTTTTGTAAGCATAAAGCCTCTAAAAATAGGCCTGCTGATCTAGGTCAGGTCACAGGGCCATTAAACAATTCTCCATATAGAAGTAAATGCATCATGCTCATATTAAATCTTAAGTTTGTAAGGAGTACAGAGTGGCAATAACTGCTCATGTAGATTTCTCTTGGTGCTTTTTTTCCCTTCTTTCAGGCAAATTGGAGACACTGAATTGTGCTTTAAGTATGACTCTGATTGTCTGATTTACCCCAGTGTCTGCAAGGAATAAATAAAAGTGTTAAATTAAGCA
>JAPZDY010000022.1:15017767-15030420 GCA_029783645.1 Ctenochaetus hawaiiensis | reverse complement strand
GTCCATTTGCTCTGTGAGGACCCAACTTTTAACAAGCTCACAATCCATTTTGGACCTAGACTGATGGTTAAAGAGACCCTACTGGACAAGCCATCAGGAAAACTATCATATAACTGGCAGCTGGCTCAGCAGTATGCACTGGTGATTTAATTAGAGCAACCGCATTAATGATGATTGCATCTCTTGGGTCTGTGGTGTTTGCATTTCGTCTCTGGAGGTTTGCGTGCACAGCCACCTCATAGGTCTTATAACAAGACCATATATTGGAGGAAATAGGGTAATTTTAATGTTTTATGTCTGCTGCTAATGGCTTGCTTCAGTCAAGGCTGGTTAGGTTTAGCTCAGTTCATACTGTTCAGGATTGTTTATTCTGTCAGGATTTTGTTATTAAAGGAGAAAAGTGTTTAGCTGACCTGGTTGTTCAGTTTAGTTGACCTCTCTTTTTTATATTTAAGCTTTCACACAACCTTAACCACGGTGTCTTTCCTCAATTTAGCAATTAAGCTTCATGAAAACTTTGGACACAAAAATGTTTACATGTTAATCTGTTTCCTTTGATTATGGATGCTATAATTGAATGCTGAATTTAGAAGCTAAAAACTTCATCCTGAGGTTTGTGTCTGGGAAAAAAAACTGCTCCAAAAGTTAGACTGCCCTGTTTCATGTGGCAGTATAATATCTATAGGATTAGCCTGTTACACTCGGTTTCTCAGTGGACATAGGAAACTGGTGTATACCTTATGAAGCTTTATCTCCTCTTGGATGTCTTTCCACCAGCAAGGGACCGACTGGAATCATTTCAGGTCAGGCCGCCAGGAGTTCACAACGCAGAGAGGTCCGCAGCTCAGACAGAGTCTCTGATCCCCGATAACATCTCTCCACTCTCTGCTCTGGCGTTCCCTTCATCTTTCTCTTTCTGTTTTGCCTCTCTTCTTCTTCTCCTTTGGCTTTATCCAAGCCTTTTAGCAGCCTAAGGTTTCTGATAAATTATGATTTCTGGGGTTCTGAGTGGCAAAGGGGGTAAAAAATGGTGGGCAAGCTACAACAGAGAGCAGAGTTCAGTCCCATGCAGTGGTGCCTTCAGCTTGTTTGTGCATTTAAACAAATGTAATTGGAGGTTTTTACAGGTGGGAAGCCAGTGAGGGATAACAGCCTTGTTGCTTGACCTGTGACCCTCTTATTGTACAGAGGGGTGGGATCTAAGGGTAATAGTGTAAATCATAATTCTAAAGCTTTATGATTTGATTTGGAATTAAAAATGATGACCAGATTTGTGTCACAGGCAGGGATGTGCTTATATAATGTGAATTTGTTAATAAATATAAGAGGTTGTGTGCGTTTCTGTATGGACATGATGCCTTTACTCCTGAGTTAATGCATTTTTTTTTGTGAGCATGTGCGTGTCTGTGTGAGTGTATGTAGGTGCGTGTGCAGCAGTCTAATAGTTTCTCTCTCTCTAATCCTGGGTTTATCTGCTGGTCACCGAGGTGGGAACGGCACCAAGACGTCAGTCATCTGACTGGCCAACCAAAACCTCTTTATTTCCTCTGTCACTGGAACCCATTTGGAGGGTGGAGATTTATTTGGACTCTCTTATCTCTGCAGTCCAGTCAGGAATCATATAGCTGAACTCGTGTATCTTTTCCGCCCTCTGGATAGAGTGAGGGTTAAAGAGCCCTAAAGGCCGAAAAGACCCTTATGAATATGTTCCATGAATCTGCAGCATATGTCTGATACTGTAAAAAAGAAAAATCAGCCTCTCTCCAGACCTAAATGCATGCAATAAATAACACAGTTTGGTCTCTACAAATATGCTGTATACTTACTTCTGTGAAAATATAAATATATTAGGTCCTGGTTCAAAGTTGTGGTGGTTAATATCCTGACTGTATTACAGAGAATGTGGCCATTTTATTAGCCCCTGCTTGATTGGATTATTCCCAGAAAAAAAGCCCACATTTGTTGAAGTATTATTAAATTACTAAAATTTCTTTATCCATGCTGATGTAGTAATTTAACATAGCAGCCTATTTCCCCTCTCCACCCTCTCCCATTGCTGCTTAATTGGATTGTTGGCTGGAGACTACGGAAAACATCTGAATAAACTAAAGTTGTGAGATCAAGTGCGATTCTGAGATGCTGCAATATCTTGCTAAAAAGGATTTGCTGTATTTTCTGCAGATGAGAAGATACCCTGCTATTATGTCCTGACCTCTGTCATTAATGCAACAGCGTTTAGGCTGCAGGAAACTGGACTTAATTCAATTAAAGCTCATTTCTTTGTAAATGCTAGACAATACAGAGAGGATGTGAAAATCTAAGGGGATCAGTTTTTTTAATGCATGAGCAATTAAACCATATTCAGTCATTTTAACCTCCTATTTCACTATTCTGAGATTTACTAGAACACTATGTGGATTTCCTGACCCTGGCTGTAGAGAAGTTTTAGACACAGAGAGAGTGATTTGTAACTCATCTTGAGATGTTTGCATTAATCTAAGTAAAACTGTAGTTAACTACAGAAACTTTACAATATTTTGCAAAAAAAGGGTAAAGCTGTGACTTTCTAGTAAGATTAGCTGAGTAGTCAGCACTTTTAAAGCAACAGCATATATTTAGTTTCTAGAATATCATTTGCCATATGCACATTCAAAAACAAGGGGTTGCTAATGCTCCTGCATTTGTTAATAGGAGCTCTTGAAAGACAAAAATAAAACAAATAATGTAAATTGCCACGTTTTGCTGGGAAGTTGAATTAATTAATTAAAAATCTGACTGAAGAGCCCTTCTGGGTTTAAATTACAAGGAAAAAATGTAGAAAGAGTTCACACAGGGAAAAAAAAGCAGAGCAGTAAAACGGCATGTTTCCATTTTAGTTGGGCAGCTAGAGTGGGTTCACCACAAGCATGCATCAGGCCAGTTAAGAGGTTAGGCCTGGCAAGTCATTACTGTCAGAGCTAATGTAGAGAGATGAGGAGAGGGACTAGGGAGGTAAGCACTCACTAATGAATGAACACACTGCTAAGTTCAACAATTACACGCCCATGTAAATGCAAGGATAACACACCAACACAAGCAGACGGCTGTTGAATTCCCCAAACTTAACTGAGCCTGAGAACAAAGAGAAAGTCTATCCGAATTTTTCTATTTTTGTAGCCAACGAATGAAAGAAGATACTCCTCTCAGTCTAGAAACTAGAGGAAGAAAGTGTCTTTAAAGGTAGAATATAAGGCAGTTTTTTAGGGAACTGCCTTCTAGCATAGATTTCCTTAAGTTTGAACACTGATTTGAAAGAGTTCGTGCAGCTTAACAGAGTTAGAGGTTAGAAAAATAAACTCTGGGTCTGTTTTGCTCTGTGCAATCGTATAGCCAATATGTTTTCCAGGTCAAATTCAGTTTTTTTTTTTTTAATCAAGTGAGGGCATGCTACCAGCATGGCTTCATAAAGTGCACCGTTTCTCCAGCAATGATTTGTAAAAAGCAGTGGGTTTGCTCAGATTCATGCATTATCGCAGTATTTTCCTTCTTATTTTCTCCAGTAGATTTACCTTCATTTGTTGTCCAAACGTGTGGGATCCATTGTGCATTTACTTCCACTTTCCTTTAAACAGAAAGCAAAACATCCCATTAAAAAAAAAAAACAATCGCTTAACTTCAGATAAAACAGCACATTGCCATCATATCCACTCTTTATTGTATGTTTCACATCCTGCTTCTCTTGACCCAACAGTGGCATAAACTTATGAGGTTTTACAAGAGATTTTATTTTTCCCTTATGTCCTTTTCTTGTGTGGCACTATTATTGTTTCTCTGTTTACATCACTCTAAATGTAATGCCTTTGGGCCTCTGACTTTTGGTTGAACAAAACAAGCAATGTAAAAACATCTTCTCGGGTTCTGGGAAACTGTGATGTGCATTTTTCAGAATTTTTTAGTATCTGAAACTCAAAGTTATTTATGTAATGATGAAAATTTAAAGGTTGCAACTCTGCATGTTTCATTTTGTTGCAGAAAATTGTAGTTGCAGTTGCAGCCCTAGCTTGGACTTTTTTTTATTTATTCTTTTATTTATTTTTCTGGATATTTCCTCCATTTTATTAACTGCTTTTAACTGTGAATGTGTCTAAATGTAATAAAAAATGCAGTTTGTGATAAGCCACAAATTACAAATTGTATGCCTGTTTAAAAAAAAAAAAAGTATTTTAATTTAATTTAAAACCACTTCACCCAAAAATACAGTGACATGATGTCATGTACTCAGGTAAAAGTTGTTTTAATTAAATGCATTATTCATTTTGACTGATATTTTTTAACTCCCTGCAACATGCAGTGTACAGTAAATGTGCAGGTTGTATTTACATACACAAGTGCATGCACACAGCCTCACAGTGCCTCTCTTGTCATTTTACCACTTTGTTCAGTATGTAGTACCTCTCTTGGCTTTCTTCCTGCACACTAAGCTGCAGGATAAGCTAGTGAAAATGACAACACAGTTATACTTAACTGAATTGCAAAAGGCTGAATGCTCAGATTAAATAATCCCTGCAAATTCACAAATGTTGTACATAGATACACACACACACACACACACACACACACACACGCTCAAACTCATTCACCAACTTAAATTGAAAAAAGCAAACAGAAAAGCACCGGCCCTCATGTTTCTTTCACTTTGCAAACCAAACATCACTAAACCATATATTTATGATACTCAACTAACTGCACGAGACCAGGTTGTCGTATGAAAAGGATTTGGGATGTGAGTTGCCTCCGTTCAAACAAACACAACAAGCCCAAACGCTCTAATCAGTCCCAGCAGTCTTACACATGCTTGTTCAACCTCAGCGGAGAGTGAATTGCACTTATTCGTTTCAGTCGCTGCTGGGCAGGAGTCTTGCAACAGACCGTGGACCACCAACACTGACACCCACTCTCTTGGCAGCCTCAGCTGTCCACCAATCAAGGGTGTTTACCGCCGCCTGCCTCATGATGTCATTCCCGCTCCCATTGCCAAACTAATAACCACCATAGGCCCCAGTATGTGCATTTGTGTCTATGTGGATGTGTGTGTGAAGAATTCCACATGTCAGAGTGAACCGTTGTTCCTAATGAGTCCTGAGCTGGAATGAGGGATAATAAAGCGTGCCGTCTGTGCAGCAAAAGGTCAGAGCCATAAACGACTATGATGGCTTTCGTTTTTTTTCTTTATTCTTTGATTTTTTTTTTCATCCCCTTTAAACTCAGCAGTCACTTATCAAAGCTTAGAAAATAATCAGGTTTCTGGAGGAATGCAGGGAGGCGTGGAGGATCTGCCCGTAAAGTCTGCAGAGAATGCAGGATTGACAGCGAGCAGGCAGACTGAGATAAAAGTAAAACAAAGGAGCGGTGTCACCAAAACTTAGTTTTTTTTATTATTATGTCTCATCTTTCAAAGGAAAGCTTCATGATTATATTTTCTACTTAGACATATATTTTTTTTATCTGTTCAAAGAGATAAACCCTCTCAAAGTATGACAAATGCCAGCAGTACACAATAATGTAGCTTTGGTTGCATACTAGACCTTTAGGGAAAATCTACATTTGCATTTATCATAATATCTTTTGACTTACTTTGCTCTGCGTTTTCACTTGCATCATCATCATTGCTTGCTTGGAGGCCTTCTCTGTATTTATGAGACTACCAACTGTTGACTTTTGTTGTGTTGTACTGACAAATTTAATTTGCTGAATGCACTGTATTGAATATTTACATCTTTTTTTCATTATCATTCCTGTGATTACAACAGACGTTTTAAGGCCCCTGTTCAGGCAGCAGGCATTAAAAGGAATTATTTTCTGGAGTTTTCTATGTTTGCCTGAAATTTTTCTGATTTGGTACACATTTTCACTTGGACTTATGAATGAACTGATTAGATTTTGGTGGGCAAAGGTCAAAGTTCAGGGTCAGTGTGACCTGACATGATAATTTTTTTTACCATAATTATTACCATAATGTATACAATGATCTGATAGAATGAAATAATGAAGCGTAGACATTTCAGATGAAAAAGGTCAAAAGGTCAGCTTTACTGTGACATCATGATGTTAAGCAAAAACACTGCCCGTTGTTCATTGCCATTGTTGAGATCAGTTTTGAAATAGAAAAAAAAGGGTTGCACAAATGATGAAAAATTTTCAAAATGCCTGATCATGGCCTCGGATGCGAGCCCTGACAAAAAGGCAGAATTTAGCTAAAACTTAAATGCAAACGAGGTCCATCAGTTGAAACTGAGGAAAGCTCTTTAGTATTTTAATGTCAACTGATATTCTGCTGTTCTTAATACTAAAGCAAGACAATGGGAGCCAGTATGACTGCAGGGGAGGAATATGATAGATAAAGAGCGCAAATCAGAGGGAAGGATGAGAGAAAATTGTTTGACAGTGCAGATGCCGAAGTCTATAGAGAGAAAGAGAGAAAGAAAATGGACACAATGTCTAAACTCAAAGTTAAATGACTATCAGTAGGATGAAAAAGTCAAAATATAAACCATTTGATCACATCTAGATGAAGCAGGAAGAGAGAGAGAGAGAGAGCAAAGAGAGGAGCGAGATAGCCCAGTTGGTGCTCCATCCATCATCTGTTTGGATTGGATGCCAGCTTGATACTGGGAACATTCGCTGATTAATATTCATACAGGGTTGAGGGTGCAGTGATGTTGGATGAATTAGCCAGCTTTTCTCTGATTCTCAGATTTACTGCTTTCTCCAAACAGCCAAACCAATCCACTGGAAGCTTTTTAAGAACCAAAACCTGAGGCCCCATTTATAAAACCGCTCTTGGACTCATACTTAAACAAAGTCTTCAGATCATTTCTGACAGTGTGATTACGTTAGATTCAATAAAAACATGTTGAGCATAAAAAACGGACTTTTAGCAGGTTCTTAAGATTCCCAATTATAACTTACGCACCTGTGATCTATAAATCTTCAATAAGCTCAAATTGACGGCACCTGCTTTACGATTTCCTCTTTTACAATGCCAGCATAAATGAGGGTTTAGTCAGAAATAGGGACGGGCCAAAAGAGAAAATAAACTTTTTTTGGAAGAAGAGATTGAAGCAATAGTAGAGGAGATTAAAGCCAGGCAAGTTGTATTATTCAGTGGAATAAATAGTGTGAGACAAACAAAGCTCAGTTCGCAGGTTGGGAGTGTTTCACTGCTGCATTAAATGAGATGGGACGTAGAGAAAAGAAATTATGGTTGATATTAAAAAAGAAAAGGTCTGATCTTGAAATTAAAGAGAAGTACAAGAGCCATAATCACAGCAGTCTGCAAATTTTAAATTAATTTCTTAAATCTTTGATTGATAATTGTATCCTTGTATAATTTAACATCACAATGTTTATCAAGCTCAATTTTCACAACAGATTTTGACTAATATGCCTCAGTTACCTGCTTTAACCCCACATAACCAGCAGGGACATTATTTATTTCAGGAAGGGAGATTTGATTACAAGCAGTGTCATTTACTTATATTTAGTTTTTTTAATAAATAGTTGAGGTTTTTTTTGCCTAAATTATGCTTAGCAATCAATATATAATTTCTGCTGCTAGAAGTCTTTCAATCTAGAAAATTAAAGAGTTATTAATTTTTTTTAATTCACTGTTAAACAGCCATCATTGCAGATGAAAATTTATCTGACTCACTCGGACAGTAATGTTCACGGACGGTGAGGTAATTAAAGTTCATGTTATGCTGAGTCACTTCTCCGACTCTCTTCCTCATTTTCTGACTGGCATCACCCTTGAAACTGTGACTTAAAAAAAAAAAAAAAAAATCTCTGAGTTTGAACTTTGCTGTAAACATTTGGACTCATGTAAGTGTACAGCTCAACCAAATTTGAAACACAGATACAGTTATTTAAAGACACTCTTGTGGAAATGTTACATATTGTACATTTAGGATCAAAACGCAGGGCAGCATGTTGCTGTAACAGTGTTCATGTGTTTTGTTCCAGCTTGCTGGCTAAACATACATGATGAGGTTAATGACTCGTGCCTTGACCACTGGGGGGGATGTGGGTCTTGAATTTGCACAGGAACCTGCAGAAAGTGAAGTGTCAGCAGAGCGGCGGTTAGATTGACCAACAGGGTCAGCATTTCTGCCACGTGTGCGTCACAAGCGACCGCCATGGGTGACCACTGCTCAGCAGAAATGTCACAGTGCCCCTGAAAATGGCACAGCTGGCTATCTGACTTGCACAATCACACACACACACGCACACACATTTTTCTCTTATGCACCCTGTTACTCAAACACACACAAAAAAGAGCACACATATTTGCACAGTGTCAGGCTTTGGGGGTAAATTCTTAAATGTATTGTAGAGCAGCAGCAGCAGCAGCAGCAGCCGTGGAACAGTGATGGAAGACCTTGGGTGTCAGCCTTGGCGTCGGCAGGCTAGATTTGTTTGCCTCGCGTTGTCATTATTTGGCTTCGCTGTTAGCTAGTAATGTCTGTGCTGTGAGGAACATGAACTTCCGATATTGAGTGTGACACTTGTGTGCTCACAGCTGAGCAAAATATGTCATGCATTTCAAAACCACATAAACACACTTTTTGCAGAGAAAATTCTAGACACCTGTGCCGGGTTGCTCTGTAATCATTTCGAGTTGTTGACCTTTTGTGATCAAATAAGCAGAAACATCAACTCAAAATATTTGAGACTAACTTTTGCTCCTGGTGCAGAAACTGTGAATAGATATGATGTAACTCTTGCATATCATTTTCTCTCAGTTATCTGGTGTTGTTTGAATGATCACTAATATCAGATAATGGAGTAATATTATGGAGTTTAGATAAAGCTAAAGAGAAGAATCTTAAGACAAGTCATTAGAGGATATTTAGAGGGGCAGTACATCCAAATTATAAAATACAAATTGTCTTACTTCAGCCTATGTGCACACGGTAGTTTGGGTGTTTCTTGCTCTAGTTTTTATCTTTTTTTCTTTTGTTAAAAACAATAGGAATAAAAAAGCATTTGTTAATTGTGTTGCAGAAAAACACACACTGTCAATATTTCTTAGAAATGCAAATAACATGTTGCTCAGGAATATTTTAAATGTCATTTTTCAAATTCAGTCACCTTTGTTTGCTTTTCCGTCTGACTGTCTGGTTGAGTCACTCGCACCTCATCCAGCTAACTTGACAGTCATGAATGCAACCACGTTTTAGGCCCCACAGCACTGATTAAATGTAGCAGGTAACATCAACAAGTCTCAAGGTGTCATGCAAAAAAAGTTAAAAAAAAGTTAAGGTTAATGTATGTCTATTTGCAATAGAACTTTTTCCATCCCATAGCAGTTGAAAACCTTCGGTATGAGCATCAGGTAATGAATCAACATCCTGAATGTGCCAGACGTTCAGCGAGACAGGAGGAACACTGTTTGACTCAGTGTACGGCGGCTAGAGGAGACAAACTGGCACGCTAACGGGGGGCAAAGCTGGAGGTTGAGGGTGGGCGTTATTGGCTCTGCCTTCCCCTGCCATACCTCTAAATGCATACAGCTGGCCTAACTCACTTTTCAATTCCCATTCGAGGTAAATACAGAGCAAAGCAGATGGAGATATGACTGGCTAAATTGGACTAGGCTGTCCAAATATTGCATGACCTCACACAAGCTTTTAGGGGTCATTCGAACTTGCGCTAAATGTTGTTGTAGGCCACTTTGCACCCATTTCCCACATACAGCCAGACACATGCATGCAAACACACAAGGACACACGGTGGAAAACACATGGATGTGTGTTCTCACACTTTTCTCGCTCTCCCATAAGCTCACCCAATCTTTTTTTTTTTTTTTTAAATCTCTGATACCTACATTACTCCTTAGCTGCTGTGAAATAGTTTTCAGCTGATTTCCAGTTTCATATTTCTGTAATGCTCTGATGTCTGTATAGCATAGACTACCTACTATAGGAAAAAGGTCAGGAGTGTTAGATATCATAGCACAACATCTTTGGCCAATAAATTGCTGCTCACTAAAGTCTGGATACATTGCAGAAGACAATCTGTGCACAGAAATAATATCCTATGCTTCTGCAACGGACATATTTTTCAAACTAGAATTATTTTAGAAAAGAAGTGTGTTTACAGAGGTCAGTGGTTAAACTTTGGAACCAACAGGGAAAAATCTCTGATAGGGGAAAACAAGCATCTTCATATTTCTTGACAGGAGCCTCTGAGCGAGGTGTTTAATCTTCCAGCTGCAGCAGCAGAGATGCTCCTAGCTGTTAGATTGTTATTGTACCAAGAAGTGCCCAGTGTGAAAATGTGCGAGTGCATAAGTTGCAATGTAGCAAGGTGAGGCTTTAAAAGGAGCAAGCATGCTGAGGCGGATCACTCGGACAGATAAAAGTAGACCGTTTCAATTAGGGCTCGACAGGGGATCGTGATAAAACTTGGCTCAATAATGATGACGAGCCGTGGATGTTTTCGCTCAGGACAGATTGATCTAACAGCCTATCACACAGCAGAAATGAGCGAGATAACAACCGGTCAATCTGCAGGCTTGCACGTCACAATACACGCCCATTTCTCACAACAAAGCATTGTTTGAGCTTTCAGAGAAGAAAGTGGATGCCACAGTGGATGTTCCTCTGGAAAAGAAGAAAACAGTGATTGAAAGTGAGAGGAACAAAAGCTACTCTCTGCCCTGTCTTTTTGTCCTGTTTGTTGGAAGACAGCAGTGTAACTTCAGAACAGAAGCTGCAGATTTAGGATTTATTTTACTCAAGTCAGCAATGACAGTGCTCATTATCCATAAGTGAAAGAAAAAGGAGACGCTGTGATCAATTTAATTCGAGCAAAATGTAAATGTCTTTGGTCAATTTGCCTGTAAGTAACTTAGCTGCCTCCTCTTAAACCACACACAGTTTGTTTTACGCAGCCATGCCAAGCTCATTTTGGCTCGTAAAGCGCTGAAAGTGAACTTGTGTTATTCTCTGAAACTGAGGAAACTCCTCACAAAAATAGGAAATACAGTGTCAATTATATCAAAGTGATTTGGATTTCACAAAGACAACAAATTGCAGATTAAAACCATCTGCAAAATTATGCCTTCAGTTGGAGCCAACCAAGACAGGAAACACAACAATGTTTTTTGAACACCTGCTATCGTATCATCCCAGCAACCACATCATCATTTTCATACTATTCAAGGCAAGATAACATGTATATTTTGGCTAACTAACAAAAACTATGTTTGCAAATCTACAAATCTATTCATTTAGATGTTACAAATATTTTTTTTATTTATGTGTTTCAATAACAATAGATTTTTGCTGCATCTGATCAAATATACATCCCTCTTTGTAAAGCTGGATGGAGCATCCTGGTAGCTCACCTGTATCATGGCTGACTCCCCACAGCAGCAGCCAGGGTTCATTCCAGCCTGGACCTTTTGCTGTGTGTCATCTCGTCTCCCTGCTGCCTCTCCTGTCTCTCTCCAGCTATCACTATCAAATAAAGCAGAAATACCAAAAAATAATCTTAACAAAAGGAAAAAAAACAACAGGAAGACAGATGTTGATAAAGACAAGGCTTTAATAAATCCGGAGAAAAACAGGCCGTTATTATTAACTTATTACTCCAAGATGCATGTTATTTCAAAGCCTTTATCATAAAGACTTTGTGAATCTGAGCGCGTCCCTCTACACTTATTTGTTCCAGAAGCTTTAAATGGCGGGAGGAAGACTGGCAGTTCATGCTGTTCAGAGTGTGTTGAGGAAGTGAGCATATCTTATTATTAAGATGGGACTGAAGCATCGCTTTTCTCTCCATGTTAGTTTGTATCCCCCTGCAGCTGTTTGTCCTCCTTATTTTCTATCCACCTGCTGGTTCTGTGCACATTCAGCCCGCCTGTTTGCTTGTTTGTTTCGTCCTTTCTCTGGCTTTTCACTTGTTTTCTTCTCTTTTTTTAAAAAAAGGTAGACATCACCATAAATAAAGTACAATTTAGGGGAGGAGAAATCAATAGTGGGACATTAGGCCTTTCATTTAGAGACTTACAAGGCCATCCTCCCTGTAATGTGCTGAGAAATTGGACATACTGCTCATTCAAGGAGTGCAATGCTCTCTGTATTTGTGTGTGTGTGTGTGTGTGTATGTGCCTCCGTATTTGTGTGTAAATGCTCAAAAACTATGTGTGCTACTTAATAAGGTATATGCTATACGTCAGAGCATGAAGCTTGAAACAGAAACAGTCCGGCTTGCGTCAGAGCGTCATCAACCCTGTTCACCCACTGTAACACACACAAGCACATGCAAGCACACACACACTCACACACACACACACACACACACACACACATGAGGAGCTTGTAAGGCTGAGGCAGAGTTATTATATCAAAGACATCCAATTTAAGTACAGGCTTTGACCTGCATTCATTAAAACAATTTAATGGCAGCAGAAAGTGAGGACACTGTTTCTGGGAAAAAAAAAGCCCTATTTTCTTGCTTTCCCAATTTATTAGAGATATTTTCTCCAGTGAATTAACTGTATTATGCATGCGCATTCACACACACACACACACATGTCCACACACATGCACATAAACAAACATGTACCTAGGCTTGGTCAAGCTCTGCTCTGGTGAATACTTCCTTGT
>JAPZDY010000022.1:14964564-15011179 GCA_029783645.1 Ctenochaetus hawaiiensis | reverse complement strand
TTTTAAAAGTTTTTTTTTTTGGGGGGGTCCCCCCCCCCCCCCCTCCATGGAACACCAGAAATATGTGACCTTCCATAGGCAGCGGGGCGGCCGTGGGTTCGCCGTGTTTGTTCAACCCTCTCTTATCTTCTGTCCAAAATGAAAAATAAAAAAGAAGCAGCTCTAAGATCCTAAGTAATCTTGTGGTCTGTCTTCTCTGATACTTATCAGTGGTGGAAACATGTTTCCAGTTAATTCAGACCAGAAAAAGGTGGACAGAGGAGGAGAAAAAGAGGGTATGGTTCCCATGGATAAATGCTGAAAAGAAACACGATCTAAATGCTTATTAATTTCTGCAATGGGATAAGTTGCGGGACCAAACATTAACAGTGTGTACATTTAAGCGTAAAAGTATAGGAAGAGGATACTTATCTCTTTCCAGCTTAATTAAAGCCATCCTACTGTAGCATGGTAGATGTTATCCTTATTCTCCTTTTTTTTCAATTTATCATTGACTGAAAAGCTGAGGTCATGGGGAGTTAGTGACTGTGGAGATATGTCTATTCAAAAATTTCATGGCATTACTGTAGCGTGAAAAAGCAGACAAGGCATAAATCATAACCATATGGATTGAATTTACAAGAAACTATGACTGGTGCATCATTGTAGTTGGAATTCATCTGTGGGATGTGCTGTGAAATAAACATATATTTTAGAATTAAATTAACCTTACAATGGGCCTATAAAGCCAAATGGACCATGCTCTGAAAAGCCCAACTAAACCTTGTTCAAGACATGATGAACGCGGGAAAGGTCACCACCACCACATGTGGTGTCTGTTTTGGTTTGGAGATGTGGAATGAAACGGAGGGAAGCAGAGAGGGAAGACACACAGAGGGAGGTCCAGTGAGTGTAAATAGCAGAAAAAGCCTCCTGCCTCTTGGGGGAGACAAAACGTGGTGTATTTCGCCTCATCCTCCTCTCTCCTCCACAGTGCAAGCAGCAGCAAAACACAACTATTACTTACTTCTTCTACAGCTGCCCTGCGTTCTTAGATAGATTCGTGTGTCAGAAAGAGGCGTGACCCTTAACTCAATCTGTCATCCGCGGGAGAGTGTGGGATCTGCAAGAGGTCAGTGCCACAGGCAGCCATCCTGCCACCTCAAATGACAATAGATGACGCTAATAGCAGGAGGAGCCATAAAGCCTTATCAGATTACAGACACAATGAAACCATGACATATTACGGCTGGCTAAACACCACAGTGGGAAAAGTCAGTGATGGTGTTTTGCAAGAGTTTTACGGCTGTTTTATTTCTCTCTCTTGTTTATATTTCACGAGCTCTCTGCGGGCCGCAGCACAGTTCTCCCTTTTCTGTGTTTATTCCTCTCCTCCCTGCAGGTTCCTTGTGTTTGCATTATTACTTTAAAATGAACATGCTTATGTGCTCTTCTGCTGGTTTGCATATTTCTGAATCTCTGTGTGTCTGTGTGTGTGTGTGCGCGTGCAAGTTGCCATCCTGGGAAACATAAGTGGCATCCCCCCCAACGTCCATGTGTGTTTGATAAAATTCTTCCTGGTCTCTCTCCATTTGCCGGCAGCCGCTAACCAGCTCCAGCTCTGCCTTCAGCTGCCTCCCATTTTATCATGCAGCCTCTAAACAAAACCAGGTCCGCCTGGACACACACTCTTACACACACATTCAAGTATGTGCACATGGGCAGACGTACAAATGAGAGTGCACACACATGGGTATCTCTCACGCCCTCTAATATGGTTTCAATTGTCTTTTGAGCTTTCAAAATGGTAACGATATTCCATTATGACCAATAAAATGTTAAGTCCTCGGGGGCGTTTATTTATGTATGTAAAACTGGATGAGCAGCATGAGTTTAGCCTTTACCAACTGGGCCAAATGGTGATTGCAGAGTTCCTTAACATTTCTGTAAAAGCTGCCCACAGGAAAACTGTTACAGTGAGCAGCTTCTCCCGCGTGCATTACAAGATTATTTACAAGGAATCTGCCCGCGGTGTTTCTGTAATTTTAGGCTGTATAGTAGGTCATATATTACAGTATGAATTCAAAATTACTGCAGTATGTATAGCGGAGGTCTTCAGTCAGAGAAACATATGTTTTCTATCCACAGCAGTAATTGATGAAAGGCATTTAGTACATTAACATCTAGCTGCTTGTGATTAAACATAAGCTAAATGAAGATATCAAGCTTTAACTCGTCTCCTGTTTATGGAGGTTTACGATGTGTAAATTTAAACGAGATAAATTCCTGTATTCTCACTACCACATGTTGCTGCCTGTCTCCCTTTGTGTCTTGCTATGTGTAGGAAGTTTAAGCCATTAAACGCACCGTGCCTGGACACAGGTTGTTGGGGTCACCCTCGCTCCTGTTGGCAGATCCAGAGGCCCAACAGGCAGACAACAGATTTTTATCTTCCCTTCTGGAGAGCACCTGGATTCGTCATGCACGCCACCCCACCCCCCCACATACATGCATGCACACAGACTCTGCACTAGAGTGAATGACAACACGGTTTAGACCTTTGACCTACCCATAGGAAGAGTGGGAGACGGTGTGTTAGTGTGTGTTTGTGTGTGTCCACATGCATGCTTAGGTGGGAGCGTATGGTTGCATGTAGCTCCGCATGTGCTTGCAGTAAAATGAAAAAGAGAGAGTCGTACGCTTCCTCATTACTCTCTGTGCTGTTTTTCTTAAATTGGCAACATTTAATTTGGCCACGCTGTATTTTGTAGCTTTGCCAATAAAGCATAACTAAATGAAATTGAAAAGAGTGCTCGTGATTATAGAGAGAACAGTAAAAGTAGTTCTCACATTTACCGTGGACATAATTTTCTACAGACAGGTCATTTACAGCTCTCTGTTCAGTTCGGCCCACAGGAGCTCAGCGGGCTCATTTTAGATGCTGTTTTAAATTCTCATCCATTTGATTCAAATTAAGGAAGAATACCATTAAATCTGAGAATGATGTTACGGATTTAAGGCAGGACACACACTCCCCTTTCTTTATGTTGCTGGCTACGGTTGGGGATGTTTTTTTCTAATACAGCAACTGCTTGACATCTTTCTGGGAAAAGAAATACTTTATTTTGATACTGAAATTCACAGATATTTCACCCTTAATATTTATGACTGCATAAACTCTATTAGAAGAGATGATGTGTGTGTTTTTTATGGGTTTTAGTGTTTCTGTTTACGTTCAGCAGCAAACTCTATGGACACAGAAATGCAGACATATTACATTGTCAGTGTCATTTGGGCATATTTTAGGAAATATTATGTTCAAATGAAATATGAATCAGTGCATTAGGGACCAAAGAAATATGCACATCTATTAATACATATTTAACTACTTTGTTAACTAGCTTTTTTTTAAATTTTGATTTTTTTAAAACTTCTGCTGAGTGCAGAATACAGAGTTTATATTTTCATCCTATTTGAAATATATTTCACCCTTTTCTGTGTGAGACTCTTTATATGCTAACACTACAGTAGATCTGCAGTGTTTTTTGCATTATTCAGCATTTGTTTTGAAGAGCTGTTGTGCCAGAGCACAGGTCTAAGATATTATGACAACATTTATTGCTATATTAGGCATGTATTTTAAAGAGTTCTTGAAGTAAATGCAGCTCAGTGAGGGGAAGGTTTTATGATGCTCGTACTTTTCCCTTTTGTCATTTACTCTCGTTCATAGATCATTTTACTTGTTTAATGCATATTCAGTAATTCTGACATAGAGAGCTGAGATGAAAAATGCCTCCAGGTTTAAGGAGGAAGTGTTGTTTGAATGATAATAACAAGTATTTAAGAGGAGGAGTTGGCACTGGGGAGATCTCACTTTGAAAGCCATTAAAAAGACATTAATGTAAACTGTATTTACTGGGAGATGTGACCAGCAAATTTTACACTGAACTTTTTTTATACATATGTTTCTGAGGCACTGTATGGACCATATGTGCGAACATATGTTTGTGTTTTTCTCTTTGGGGGTGTGTGTGCTTATGTTGAATAGTTACTTTAACTTACCTACACCAACCGAACCACACACACACACACACACACTAATATTGTAAGACCATAGATCTGGGCCAGGGGTGAGAGAGCTTTAGCCGTTTGCTTTAACATTGACTTTATTGGGTAGCCCGTTGCCTCCCCTTTTTATGCCATTAATCTTTTGGACGGTTTCTTCCTTCTGAGATCCTGTTCTCACAATTCTGATCTAAATTTATTCGTAGGAACATTTTCTGTGGCTGTGATCTGGCAAACAGCAAGGTGTACTGGGAACTTTCAGAGCAATATGCCCTACCCCCCCTTTTTTTAAAAGCTGAGTATAAACAAGGCAATGAACTATTATACCTTCTAATGAGTCATGTCATATGTTTGAATAGTTTCCACATCACCAAGGGTCTAATATCCAAGTAATAATTATAAAAAACAGTCTATTTTATTACTCTAAATCACGAATCTGCAGACACATGGGAAGTGATGCATTTTACATTACTGGCAGAGGAAACACTGACTTGGTTGGATAAACAGGAGAAGCACTCTGTACATATATATTCAGTGATAAATCAGGGCTTACCATCATGACTAAACAGACAAAGTTTACCCCCTGTGTGAGTTTTTTTTTGTCAAAGAAACAGCCAGCAATTAAAAACAAAATTAAACAAGTATGTTCTCTGTGTAAATAAAAACCAGAAAAAACAGAAAAAAACATGTTTTTAATGATGTTTCAACACATTCAAAAACACAATACAATTATTCTCAAAGTTTTACACGTATTGTGGATTAAGGATACAAGTTTATTGTGAGCTATACGCACAAAAAAAACATCTTAGAAGTTGAGAATAGACAGACAAGACAAAATGCAACTTTGCTATAAAGCATGTATAATATTTATGACATCCACCATTTTAACATTTGCTTACTGGCAGAGAACTCAAACTACAGCTGAGGGAGTTTTAAGTGAAGCAGCAAGTCATTTGATTTAATTAAAATTTTGACCTGATGGTGGCACTAGATAAACAGCAAGGGTATTGCAATTCATTCTGAAGAGGACATGATTGTTGTGCAATAGATTTTATGTCAATCTTTCCGATAGTTCCTGAGGAATTTCACCAAAATACATAAATTTCAACCTCGTGTTGGCAATAGAAACCAATTCAGGGGTTCACCAAAGTCCTCAGGATTTATTATCCAGGAGCAATGAAAGTTAATCCATTGTGGATGTGGAGATATTAAGTGAATAATTGAAAACTTAACCTGCCGATGGCACAAGAGAAAATTCCGATCATCTACAGTAGCATTTATTCTTGAAAGGCATCCCTCCAGTGGTAGCGGAGGTACAGAAAGACTGGATCAGAGTATCTTAGGCTCTCAGCTGAGTGGAAGACTCTGGTGAACTTTGCTGTGAAAGTTCAGCACATGTTTTCAGTGCACAGTTGGTAAAGATTAGAGTAAATGCTTGAAACTAAACAACAAAATCATTACAGTGTTTAAAGAAAAACAACCCAGTCTGAATGACTGTTACAGACGTCCATTTATATGAAGTAAAACATAAAATCCCAACTTTAAAAGTGAAAGCTGCTAGAACTGACCTTGAACTGTACTGTACACTTTATCAGTGCAAACATCAATATGTAAGCATGAGTTAAATTTGACAGACATGTTGCACTCAGCCAAATGTATGTCTCTTGTGTATCTCTTTGTGTTCAGCATATTCATTACATGAGTGCCTCATCTGCAGCAAAAACAATGACCCCATTGTTTACCTTCACCTTCAGCTCAAGTTGGAGAAGTTTCTGGCTGACCAGTGTCTATCTGTGTGTGTTCGTGCATGTGTGCGTGTGTGTGTGTGTGTGTGTGTGTGTGTGTGTGTGTGTGTGTGTGTGTGTGTGTGTGTGTGTGTGTGTGTGTGTGTGGCTATGCAGATATATGTGTTTGCATGTGTTATATGGGGCTTTTAGCATATATTATAGCAATATTAGCATTCCAAAGAACATCAGGGGGATACCAAGTATACATAAGTTGAGGTCTGTTTTAAATAATTTTATTATTCTTGGCATATGGAGAACCTGAACAGATGCACATTTTTTGTAGTATAAGGTGAATGTATTAAATCACAAAGCCTGAATTTTCTCAGCTCAGATGGTGCTTATGAGAAGTTAGGACTGCAGAAATGTATCTTGACCACAAAAGTAGCGTTGGGGCAGCACAAGTGTGTGAGAGAGGATATGAACAGTCTGGCACTGACTGTGCTCGAGGCACCACGCCGAGCTGTCTGTTTGATATCAGATCAGATCTGGAGCTGAAAAACAGGATTTGACGAAAAAACGCTCAGCAAACAGTGATGCCCATACAGTGCTGAGGAGAATATTATTCTGTTTATGGAGAATAATTGGAAAAGCCATGCAAGTAGAAATATAGAGAAACACTGTGTTTTCTTGGCTGAAATTGTTTACTGAAATTTCACTTTGATTACGAGCATTATTTTAGAGAAGCCAGATGATGGCAGTTCAAAGCCAGCTGTTTATTGTATCCTTGAGGACAAAACGGAAGAAGAGCACCACAAAATCCACACTTATAACCTAGATCTGTGATGCATATTACAACCTATTGTCTGTAGTCCGCATTGCCGTTTGTTTTACGATATGTCAGCTTGTGTTTACTCCACTTCCTTGCTTTCTAAACAATAAATTTAATCAGTTGTAAACAGAATCACCCCTTGTTTGGGCTTCACAAAAGCATGATGTTTGTTTATGCAAAGGTTTTTATTGTTTAGTCTGGCTTATGTTACAGGTAGTCTTGATTAAAACGCAATGAGATCATTATTATGACCTCAATGTTTTTGATAAACTCGTTTCACGGATTGAAATTTCCATAACAACATTGTCTTAGTTATTAACAACCTGAGGCTGCAGAGAATAAAATTGCAGGTTCATCAGTCCAAATGCAACACATGAAATCACTGATTGAGGCATTTGCAACTTAGGTCGATTGACATGTTTTTCAGTAAGGTAATAGAGACTTGTCTGTCTGCAGGTGTTGCTTCAAATTTTGCAGGAAGATTTTAAGTGGCTCCGAGAGTAGAAACCATCCTCTCAATCCAGAGAAGTAAACTGAAATTAGTTTGTGAAATGTGTGACCCTCCCTGCATTATTTGTATTTCAACTTATCAGAACAACAAGTTATTGTTATTTTATGCAGCAGTTTAATAATTTTATTTATGCTATGCCATTGGAACTGCGTTTTACATCCATATTTTTATTTACATCCAGTGAGACAACTGAGATAATCAAACTATAGTATCTGGTATGAAAAATTGATGGAAACAGAGTTTACCTTTGTGCACTTATGTAGAATTTCCAATGTAGCAGTCCCCATAATTTATGAAACACTTAACCAACACAGCAATATTCCATCCATGCTGTTGTTGCCCTTGGTTTTGCTGTTTTGTCTGCACAGACCCACTTTTAAATAAACTCCAGGCCACAGGCTGAAACATCTGAAACTGTCTAAACTCCTCATTGAATCAGGATGATGAAATCATTTGCATAGATGGTCATTTTTTTAGAGTGAAAATCTGACACGATTTACAGTTTAAGAGGCTGATTAAACCAAGGGCGCTTTGATCAGCCTCTTTAACTGTGATTGCACAGTCCACTTTTTGACTGGCTCATCTCACTCCTGTCCACACATCAGGCGACGTGGGCTACACTGAGCTCTGGAGCCTTCAAATAACCCATTAGTATACCTTCATTTGTTGCCTGATGAGAGATTTTATTCACAGTTTCTTTTCTCTTTTTTTTTTACAGTAATGTTGGTGGGAGATTTTTTAAATCTAATCTTATTTGTTGTGTGTCTCATAGGCCACAAGAGGGCATAGTGACAATTGAGAGTTTTTTTTTATGAGATTTTTCTTCTTTTTTTTTTTTACACTTAGGTATTTATTAATGTATACTAATTAGAGTGTAAAAAAAGATGTATCAACAATATTATGGTTATTATTGAAATTACATTGATTGGCAGGTGTGTGCTTGTGTATTTTTGCCCTACAGAGCTTTTAAATCTGCACAACATAAAGGACCCCGTATCTTTAGACTGTCGATTTGAATAGGTCAAGTGAAACATTTTACAGGAAACATGTCAGTCATTGTCAGTGTCTTTTACTCGTTCTTAAAGGTCAGTTTGGTGCACAGAGTTTATACATTCATGGTTAACTTTGAGGCGAAGATGTGTCACCACCCACATTGCTAAATCTGCAGTTTAGAGAAAGTTTGTAACACTGAATCAAGGTCACAGAGCTTCCATTGCTTTTTCTGGCATTGTAGTTCATACAGATTCCATGGGTAGGCGGGGAAAGCGCGAGAGTTGTTGTCATATGTGAGTGGAAGGCTGCATTTAATGGAAACAGATCACACCCCTGCAGATATATACCAAGCTCAAAAAGTTATCAGTCAGATACATTGTTAGTTCATTTTTGCCTGGTACAAGCCCTTTCTGACTCAAAGTGCAGCCTTAGGTCCTCGGATGAGACTTTCTTGCTAGTCTCAAGTCAAGGTTAAAGACAAAAAATTGATCAGTCTTCCACTGTTGAGGCCAATTGGCTGTGGGCTGGACCCGAAGAGTTCAAACTGGCCGAGTCAACTTTATTCTTCAAATCAATAAAAATCTGTAAGATTCTTTCCATATTTCACAATCGGGTGTAGAGTTAGGTTGTGTTTGAATTTACAGCGTGTTGTGCAGCATGCCCTTCCTTTTACACACACACACACACACACGCACACACACCCACACACACACATACACACATATGCCTTAGCAGGCTGGTCTATAGAGGCTGAGAAGGTTGCCCTTTCTCTGAGGCAAGAGGAGAATCAAATATAAAAAGTATAATTACTTGAAATAAAACATAACTGGATCTCTGTATTATTTATTACTTTTGTTACTCTTCTTTGGAAAAAAAACCCATTAATGATCTGATTAAAATGCTTTAACGGTGACACCTGCAGGGCAGGCAAGACGGGAAAGCAAGTCAGTTAGTCTGAAGTCATGGTGGGGAGCAGAGAAGGACAGGCTTCTGCTGTCCACTTCAGGGGAGATTCCCTTATATTATTTTAAGTAAATTATATTGTTTATGCTAATCTGTTATTGGGAAAAACAAGTAAAATGACGCTGTGAGGGAAAAACATACTCTCTAACCGATCGACAACCAGAATACAATATTGACATTGTGTTGGTCCTATAACAATATTTTTACTTAGGAGGTGCTGCAGGATGTTGCCATGGTGGGACTATGGTGACATTGGACGGCCTGACTTGCTGCTCCACTTACCCGTGACTAGCCTGGTATTGGCGTTGAGCTGCTGCATAGGCTGCATGGCATAAAGGCCAGAAAGGACCTTTTCTTTTTTGAAGCTGTAAGTTTATACACTGTAAAATAACTGTAGATCTGGATTACCCAGACTGCATTGCAGCAGATGAGTTTGGACAAGGATTCTGATGTGAAAGATTGGTTAAATTGCGCTTTTAAGGTGGTGTAGAAGGGCACACCAGGGAGTCGCAGTCCTATGGCATGAAACCACAGTTTTTCATCCAGGGCCATGCCATCATGAGTGAGTGATTAGCTGTACAATAATTCTTTTACTGTATCTGTTTTAGTGAGAGCCTTCAATGTGGCCATAAAGTTGAATCTACACTTCTCCAAAAAACTTTATTTATAACCCTCTTGAAAGCAGGCTTTATTGAATTGCTGTTGTATTAAACTGTATTGGCTCATAAATTGGCAACCATAGTATGCTGTATAGCTTTAGTATAATTACAGTATGTAATTATTGAAATTTGGGCCCAGTGTGTTTTATTCTACATGGTGGGCTCGTGATTTAACCATCCCTGATAAATCATCTTTATTAGGCCTGTATGGTTAAGCTGAAAGCACCAGGACTGAATAAAATCATTGTTTTTAATTTTTGTGGACTTTATAAAAAAAATTATAATAATACAAAAAAAAAAAACATAGAGCCATGCTTGGTTTTTCATTCATTTTTCATACCTGACTTGTATGGCTAAGCCCTCTGTGTGACTTATTTTTCTTTCCAGCTTCAAGCAAAGACTTAAATTAATTATCCCCAGTAACTTTTAACTGCATCATATTAACTTATTTAATTAACACATTTTATTATTTAACCAATTAAGGAGCATGATATTCCATTATATTTTGACACTATCCATCAGTTTTTAAATTAACATTAGCTGCAGTCTATTATTATTCTAATTAGCCGTTTTATTAACAGTTATCTGATAACAGGTGATATCTGCTTATGACTGGTTTGCTGGCTATTTTGTGACCTTCAAAGCATTTCCCCCACCACACTGCCTCCCTAGAGACGGTAGCTTTTGAAGGGAAAAGGAAGCTTTAAAGGTCATTAAAAATAAAATCTATGTTGCATATCATCATGTCATCAAAATGCTTTTGCTTCTTCTTTAAGTTATTATATTTAATTGCCGCCTAATGTTCACTAGGATGTCCAGCGCAGTAGAGCTCACCTTCCTGCAGGTCTGAGCATGTAAGCTACACAGTTGACCCCGCCTCATTAACTTTTAACAGCTAAATTTCCTGATGTAGCTGTCAGGGGATTTGAATCTTGTTGACTGAAGATCTCTTCTTGTTATGACCATAAGGCTCATTCTGATGTAAGTCAGGTCAAAACAATGCTCACATAGTCTGGTGGGTGATCATAAACACCTAATCTAAGTCTTTTTGCTAGGAATCCCCAAGAGAGTGTTTAATTTCTATAATTAAAACAGAGTTATTCTTATTTGAATGAACCTCAAGCTTATTCCTGCAAATACCTGGGCAACATATTTGATTAAAAAAATTGTGGGTGCAGCTTTGCTGAATGATTAAAATCTTTTATGCTTGCAATGGCAGAGCTGCACTGTCTTAATGTTTTTATTATTCTAGCTTAGAAACAAAAAGAATTAAAATCATTACAGAGGCAGACTGTTAAAATGCAACACTTTACGCCTCAAGGACATGCACTAGTCCTGTGCAAACACCATCACACCTCTTTGGTATGGATTGTACACTGAGGATCTCCAATCCGTGTGCCGGTCTATTAGTATTGACCCTGAGAGTGGAAAACAAGACCCCTCATACAGAATATTGATGCCAGTGAGGCAGCGTACAGGATGATTTGTGCTGCACATGCTTCCTCATTGATTGTTTATTACAGCTGCACACTATGAAAAAAGGCTTCATCCATCACCCACCAGTAATGAGTTTTTACATGCAGACTCAATTCAGGGGTCTAAGGCATCTCAAATGGGCTGTCTCTGAAGAAGACAAAGATTGAGCTGCAATCATAGCTTATTATGTGACTGCACTGCAGGACTGGAGAGAAAAAGCGGCTGATGCTGGATGGAGGAAGGGTGGGTGGAGGGGGTGGCCAGTATTTGGTGCAGCTAGCGACCTTTGCTTCGAGCTACCGTCTAGTCTTCCTCCTGCAGGGCAATCGCTGGATCAATGGTAGCGCTTTGTCACACGGTGGCACAGACTAATGTGCTTCCGTTAAAATGCAGACAGCAGCCCTGGTGTGAGCTATGCATGTACACTAATGAGCTGTGCTGCCGCATGTTGTCGTGGTGATTACCATCTCTTCTGGGCATTGATCCCAGCAGGGTAAAAACAGGAAGGAAAGAGGTAAGGGACCGACAACAAAAGCACTCTTTCCAGGCGTCACACCAGGACGTTCAATGTCTTTTCACAGTGGTTCTCTCAAACTACAGAGCCTCCTGTGGACCTTCATTTGAATTACATCAACATATATGTTTTGTTTTTTTTCCATTGGATGAATGCAAATCCCAGCATGGAAATGGGAATTATTCACAGCTGTTCTTGCTCTGGAAGTTTTGGCTCCTGCCTTTAAGTGGGAAGCCAAAGATGGGCTACGTCCTGACAGCTCATGATAACAAAGTGGAGTGCCCCTTGCCCCCTTAGGACCCACTCTATAACCAGATGTGTTTTGACTGAGCTAATGAAAATTTGTCAGGTAAATCTGATATGTTGGACTTGTCGACCAGACATGTTGTAGTGCAGGTCTGAACCCACAGAGGCTCCATTAAAGTGGATACACCGCCTGCGCTGATCAATATCCTCACACAAATGAGAAACTGCATCATTTTTATTGATGAGAAGCTACTTGGACTCTATAGGAAAGCTCTCAATAGACACTTGGCAAGAGGTTTGTCTTGATCACATTGTGTGTACTTGTGGTTTGATGTGCCATTGCTTAAATATACAAGCATGACTTCAAGGGATTAGAAGGCTCCCAAGTGATATCTGATGCAATTATAGAGAAGCTTTCGAGATAAAATAGGAAAAGATAAAACTTTAATCATCTCTGTGGGGAGATGGAGCAACAATGAGCACTTGGATACATTAGTGGAATAATAGTTTATGAACAGAGAAATAGAATATTGCAGAAACAGAGCAAGTGTGGAGCTTTATAACACAACCACAGCCATACTATAATTTTTCATTCAGTTTACAAAACAGGTTTGGACAAAAAAAAAGGTTTTTCCACGTTATAAATCGCCTTGTCCAGTATTATCATAAAAGTTTACATGCATGAATGTCTTATTTGTCTGTATAATGTCCTTAATGTATTGGAATTTAAGCTGTAAACCAAGACACCAATGATACTGGAGGTTTTTAATGTGAGTTGTGGGCTTGACAGTAGCGTCGATAGTAGGAAGGCACAGCCGCTGAATCAAATGAGCTTTGCATGTTTTGCTGCAGAGACACAACAGGCCTGTTGTACAAAGTCTGTCATTTGCAATCTGGTCGATCTGCAATGAATAGCCTGTTCCGCGGGGCTGCCTCCAGAGAATGGAAACCCATACAGCTCTGAAGCCTAAAACAACAGAGGAGAATCTCTCATATTGTATCTCTGGGTATAAATTTACATTTCTAATTTCTCTGGCGTTTAGCAGGCAGCCCCACAGGCCAATACAGATGTCTCTGGCAATGACCTAACTCTTCATTAATATGTATGCTGACAACCAACCAAAAAGAATAATAAAATTGCTCCTCTCCAGTTACAGTTTCTCCAGGCTCCCAGAGTGCAAGGCAGAGTGAGAGGCTGTCCAAGTGTACATCATGAATCCCCCTCTCCTCTCATCTCCTTGCTGCTTCTCCCCCGTCCATCTGGACCAAGTGGGGTGGTCGGCTCTTAATAAAAGACATTTAAAGAGGATCCTTTACCCGCTTCTCCTTTAATGTAATTGTTTAAGTATCGGAGCTCACATCATACCATGTCAGAGTGGAAACCTCTTTTGTAGGAAAAAAGGAAACAGTGATGTGATTGTTCGCTGTTTTTTCTTTTTTCTTCGGTCACATCTTAGACAAGTTAACCTCTTTAATTAAGAGTACTTAGCTGTGTGGGCCCGGATGGGGCAGGAAGCGATTGTTGAGACCCTGCCAAGCTGGATCGGGTTTCTCGGTGGCCCATGCCTCTAGCCAAGGCTGAATGGGAGGCTGGCTTGTCAGCAGATGCTGTGCTCAGGGATCAGTGTCTCTCTGTTGGGTTACAAGAGCTCTTTTCCTCAAGACAAGAGGGGGGGGGGGGGGAAGAGGACGAGTAAAGAGTGTAGTGGCGAAACAAGGATGAGGGGAAACTTGTATTGTGAGATATGTGTTCTGATGTTAGTAACTCAATACTTGGCGTAGACTGTCAGTTTGTTTCTGGCCTAGTGAGCATGTCAGCACAGCATTGTCCTCTGCAGGGATATCATCAGTAGCAGCGCAGTATATCAAAATCTCCTTAAGAACACGACACAAGCCAGTCACTTAGCATGAGAGAAGGAATTTGCCCCCAAATGCTGTGGTGTTGCACAGCAGCAGGAAAACAGTTTTAATCCTACTTACATGCACTCTGGGACGAAAATCAAAGAAAAACAAATTCTGTTCAAGAAATTAAATGGTTTAGTTTAACTGGGTACTGTGGCTAATATGTGTCGAGTTGATTGCGCTTACATGGCTGTCAGAAATAAATAGGAAGAAGTTGCATCCATAAAAAAAAAAAGTGTGGAGCTGACTTGAATATTTCAGCTCACATAAGTGCCATATAATGAATCACAGTTCTAAGTCTTCAGTTCCGGCAAATAATAAGATCCAGCCTGCTGTGTTCACATGGTATTTTCATCCAACGTCCAACCCTAAATGGATACATACGTCATGTGGTTTATATACTCTATCTGTATTAGTTTCTCCAGAGCTCTACGAAAGACGCCTCTAATTTCAGTTTTTGATATCCTTTATGCATGCTTTATGCGTGTGGTGACATGGAATGTTCTATGGGGACAACCCCATAATCTCCATGTTTATTGGTCTGTTTGCCAGACACACGAGTGAGACGGCTGAACACACAATCTTTCCAGTGTATAAGGAGATGCAGCAAAACACGGCTACAGCTAAAAAAGGCAGCATTTCAAAAGTTTAAGTTTAATATGATGGCATAATTAGGCAGTCATTTCTCAGTTTAACATATTTATGTGACTTGTTGTGGTTTGTCAGAGTGCTTGTTATGAAAAAGTTCAAAAAATTAAGTCAAATATCTTTCACTCAGTTTCATTCTCAGTAACATTGGGTAGATTTTAACCTTTTTTTCCACTTAGGTTTTATTTTTTAAATTTTATACAAATTTTGATATTATTTAGTTGTGTTGAACAGAACACTGCACAGCAATTTGCATTTAGCAGATGCAAGCCATAACTTCTATGAGTGGGTAAGCAACATGCACTGTGTAGCACTTAAATGAGAAATGTTTTTTTGATAAAATAACCTCATAAATGTGTTTTGGCTTGGAGTTTTGGCTAGCCCAGCATATTTAATATGTCACAGATTAAGATAGCATTATGCAAAATGTCATTAATAAAATTTGATATAAGCTTTTTCTACTTGTTTTGCTTAAATGCCAAAGGCCTCATGTATCCATAAATGGAAATTAAAAGACTGCCTCAAAATAAATAAAAATTAATGGTATGGAAATGCAATTTGTGTTATGTAATGTCATATCTCCCAACCTTACTTATTGTATGAGTGTTTGAGTTGAGTTGAGTTGAGTTTTTTTTTTTTCTGGATTGTATTTATAGTAGAATCTTATTAAGAAATGTTGTTTACATTGAAGTGTTTATTATAATTCATTTCTACAATTATAAACATTTCTAATTACATTTGCATATGGATGTGTGTGTGGGTTTGTGTGTGTGTGTCCAATATCTCCTTGATGGTGACTTCTTCTTTACCTTAGCACACCGTGAACTGAACCTGGCTACCCTCTTAGTGTATCAGTATACTGAAACACACCCATATAGAGTTTCTCTGTCATGAACTAACATATACACACCGAGGTCTACAAGAGTTCAAAGTTCTTGGGTGTCCTAGGGGACAAACTGGAGTGAAAGGATAGACTTATTTTGGTCTAAATTACTTCAAATGACTTTAAAATTACACCCTGCGATGTCTAGACTCTTTGAAAATGCACTGTGATGCCTATAAGGTAATAACATCTATTATAATGAGACGTATGTCTCCAATAAAATCTCAGCTAGAGTAATATTCTTGTATTTTAAAGTGAAAAAGGGTGTTGTGGGTCACATTTAAAATTTGCACCTGTAGGTTTCACCTAAGTGTTTCCTGTACAACATGTTTCAGCGATCTGAGGGAGATTACAAATGAAATGGATGACTGTGTCTAATTGGCTATTCTCTTTGATCTGGGATCAATCTCTACCATATGAGCTGTGGTTTTGGTTGAAGGGAAAATTGAGAGGGATGGCAACCTCATTTCCCAAGTTTACCACAAGGTTCAAGCGTCTATAGCCTGTGGTCAGTTCCTTCTTGTATGCTCTCGTTATGGCTGTCTGCTTCTCTCTCCTCCTCCTCCTCTTCCTCTTTTCATTTCTCGTGTTTCTCTGTACTCTCTCAGGAATACAGTGACCCTGCAGGGCCATTGAAGTGTTCACCTTTAAGACCTTTTGAAGCTAAAGGTGGTGGCCTCGCTCATATCTCACAGATTTACAACTAACCACATCCAACGTGACGCACATGTCCACACTCCTCAGTGAGCTCAATCCCTCATTCCATACCTGTGCTTGATTTGTATTCACCCACAACAATGTGACCTAAGGGTAATGAGCATAGATCGAATAAAAAGCATGTTTTAAGTTCTCTTCTCCTACAACAGACCCTCCATTGTAATGGTGTTAAGTTCCGCTATCCAACATGCACTGAGATCTTTTTTTTTGCATGCATCCTGAGATGTTTAATGGCATTGTCAGCAGCAGCGGCAGCAGCAGTTCAATTGAAATGGAAAAGTACTCTGAAATCAGAAAGGGGCTCTAGCTAGCTGCCTGTTAAAGCACTCAGGCTCATCTGGAGCTGTGGGCCGCAGCGCAGGGGAATTCAAATGCCACCTGTAACTCATTATACGCGGGCCCCGGCACTATGCACCATCCACATTTTGATCTTTCTCCATTTCATCTGAAATAAGTTCCATGTAAAAGAGCAGTGGATTCGGGGCGTTAGTGTGTTAGCCTCGGCAGCCGACACAGCTGCCTACACCGACTTCCTTTCCCCCTGGTTGGCCTCTTGACTGTGGAAGATTAGAGACAGATTGCAGCTTGGGACTCTGGCCTCACCGTATTGAGAAAATGACAAGGAACATTCGCCATCACTAGTCTGTAGATTTTGTACTGATTTAGTGTTTATTTTACAGTTTAAGCAAAGGACTGAAACCATGAAACAGCAGCAGGTCGGAATTCAATGTTTTGTTTTGTTTTTTCTTTTTGAACTGGTCAGACGTATGGAATAGTTGCATTTGGCTGCAGCCGCTTGGGTTGAATTGTGACAAATTAAAACAAACATTTGCAGTGCTGTTTTGTTGCGAAACCGCGCAGACATTTATATTTTGCATGGTGTTTGCAACAACGTGTGTGAAAAATATTAAGTTACATTAGAAAGAGATAATTTAGACGGTCAAATAAATGCTCTTAAGACACAGTTTGATCGTTCAGTATTTCATTAAAGTCAGCAGCAAACAAGCAAACTCCTCTTCAGTTATCATTGAATATTTTTTCCAACACACTCACTAAATGTCTTTGGAGTGGCTGCATTTTTATGAATGTATAGAGCCTCCACTGCGGGGGTTTCAGGTTTGGCTCTCTTTGTCTGACAGTCATAATGCTCAAAACTTGGCATTGCTGCTGTCTGGGCTGCTTTCCAGAAAGCTTAGAAATGCTCCAAAGTTTTCAATGTGGATCCTCTGCTCTCTAGTTTAGACGCAGCATTAACAAGGGAGCTGCTTGCCATAGAGTCAGATGGATCGAGTTAAATAAAATGAGCGAAACTACGTAATGTGATTATTATATAAAGCATTTAATGGGGGGGTGCTGATAGTGTTTTGCTGAATATACCGGTGTGCGTGATTGTGGTTGAGTCAGGTATGTTTAGCATCCAGCATATTCTTTTCTCTACGGCAAATTGCTTTTTGTGTAGTTACGGAAAAAAAAAAAAAATTCTCAGCCACAACTGGCTGACAAAGTAGCAATTTGCCACTAAAATGCTGCTTGTTTGGTATTTTTGTTTCCCTCATCAGCACAATTAGGCCCATTTATTTCTTCCATCTTTTGCTAACCAGCCATTTTCTTTTAGAGAGCCAATTTGATCTCAGTATGAGTATGCCATTTAGTAGGGTTTAATAAATATGCCAATTTAATAATAAAATCCCTTTGCAGTGAAGGTCACTACACAGTAACTGGAAAACAATGCTCGCCTATATTGGGCCTGGACGTTTAAGTGGAGTGCATGAACATTTGCATTTTGCATCAGTAAATTTGAAACAGCTGAAAACAGAGTGCATTTATTTTAAGTAATGGGGGTAGTCTAATTACTTTCAGAAATTAATAAGTCTAAAAGCTTTTAATAGTAAAAGCCCTGTGCAGCAAATTAAAAAAAAAAAAAGTAAAAGAAATTTCTGTCTTAATCCAACAGGGATAAATGATACACATGAACTTAGACGTTATGAGCAACAAAGGCTGAGTGTCATAGAAATATGCTTTTTCCAAATGTCTAGTAAAAGACGGTTCAACACTGACTTTACAAAAATGAGCTGAAATCACTACAACTTTTAATTTAGCAGTGTTGAACGTGCCACAGTTGACACGTAATAATTTTCCTACCAACTACAAAAATATCCATAAGTCACAAAATGAGAAACTGCAGAAACTGCCTCTTAGAAATATAATTTTTCTTGAAACAAGTTAAGGAAAAATCTACCGACTGCCTGATCTCATCTCATGGGCTTCCAAAGACAATCACCAGCACTTTGATTTTAATGTGATGCTAAATTACTTCTGATTGGAATTTATGACAGACAATAATTTGCTGACACTAGACAGTCGTATGCGGCCCAGTTTGAGAACATTTTCCATCGTTTGAAGGGTAAAACATGCAGTCACACTCGCACTGTACGGGCAGTGATGATGGCAGGTGTTTAGTTTCTTGCAGGAAGGTTTCCATGCATCTTTCTGACCTTGGGCTCATTTCCCTGTTGGCACACCCCTGCAGCACATGGGAGCCCTCTGTGAAATGACTCATGCTTGACCCAAACATGTACAGAGAAAATAAAACATCCTTTATTGTGTGTATTTTTCATGTGCTTGTCTGTGCACTTTTGCTTGTTTAGAAAAGTTTTGTGACACAATATATTTGCAGTCATCAAAGAGCTTTTAGAAGACTGCGTTGTTGCATATGGAATGTATGCAAATAATTGATTGATGGCACTTTTTGTCATTTTTATCCGCAACATATTTTCACTAGCCTTATTCTCACTTTATTTGCAGAAGAAAATAGGTCTGCTGGTAGAAAAGTGATTAAACAACTGAGAAAACATCTTTCAATGTTAATATATCTTTCTGTCAATTTTAATTTCTCCTCATTTGTATTAGGCACCTGGCCAGTGCTTTAAATGTGCTGACACTCTCTCGTTACTGCAAATCAAAATGAAACAGACATCCCAGTGTTCCCTCCAGACACCTTGTGCGAGTGACTTTCTGAGGCAGCAGAGAGTCTGAATGAACTCCCTGTGGAGTTGCCAGAAGGAGAGTTGGGCTGAGCAAGGCCAGGTGATCTTACCTGCCGACAGATGATAGCTGCATTGTTCTCTCTGACTCCTCTGTTTGAAAAGTCCTCTGGATTCAATCGCAAATGCCCCCGCTGCTTTGATACAGTTGCCTGGATACCAAGTCCACCTGGACTAGCATATGGTCACAGCATGCTGCTCTTCATGTGAGACAATCGCTCAGCCAAAACAGTCTTTTCCTCCCTCTCTTGCTCCCTTCCTCCTTCTCGCTGTGTGTCTCTCTACCTCCATGCCGATATCTTACTTTTTTTCCTACCGAAAATGATTTTTCCTGTGCTATTAATGTGAAAAAAAAACGAGATTATACAGCAACAAACTAGTTGTGAAGGTAAAAGAGAAAAAAAAATACCTCCAGCCAGGAGTTGATACACCTCAAACTCTGTCAGAAGTCATAATTTTGCCACTGATGAGGTTGGCCTGCACGTCTCCAGCTCTAATCACTTCTGCAGTTAGCCTGAGAATAGACACATATGTTGGCTCACCCTTCTACTGAATGCAGCCTGTGTGAAAGTTGCAGTGACAGGCGGCGAGGTAGCTGTACATAGTAATTAGACACCAGATGATGGATGGGTCATAGCCATAGACTGACAGGAGGGATATGGGGTAAGGTTACATTGCACATTGCCCCTTGGAGAACCGCCTTAAAGACGAAACAGAACCAAGCAACTGAGATGAAAATCATTAGATGTTCTTCAGACTGTCTGTGGATGACACAGAGCAGAGAGAGACCGCGTGGGCCCCGGAGGGAGTTTGATCGTCGAACAATAAGCAGCTAGTCACAGTAGAATGCATATCAGTTCCTCTGACTGACTCTTTGATGGAGATAACAGCTTGTGTCTGTATATGACAAATGGCTTTTATAGACTCTGGACAAGTTACTCGCTGTTTCATAATAAATGTCTGCCCTCGGTGGTAAATTTGAAAAGTCTTAAGATTCTTTTGCGGTTTAGATTTCAGCTGCGAAAGACTAAATCAGCCAATTACAGGCCATGATCTATTGTCATAGTCAGCTTAAAGTCTATGTGAACTGGTGTTGATCTCGCCTCTACATAAATCATCAAATATGAATGGAAACAAAAAAGCACATTCAGTCAGCAGCTGTTTTTATCAAAGCTCAAGTATTCAGACACTTTCTCCCTCGTGTCAAGTTCTTCCAGTGTAAATGAGTGAATAAATGAGTAAGTGTAGTGCTCCACAAGTACCACAAATGACTGTGATACGACATTTAAGGTTATTTTGACTTCAAAGACGTCCTCTCACACTAATGTCTTCCTCTTTGAACAGTCTCATTAAATTAATATAGAACAGCAGTGTGAAGAGTCCATATACTTGCAATTTATTTGTCAATCCTCAGTAGCTCAACATGTTGATATTGAATGCTAAATAGATTTGTTATGTGAGTAATAACACAGTTATGTTCTTTTGCCATTGTTCAAGCTCGTTCAGTGTATTTGCTCTAGTCAAAATAAACTCCTTTGGGTGTTACTGAGCTGCATTAAAGGCATTGAACTAACCTTTTCTTTGTAAACTTGCCTTTTTTACAAGATTTCTATGCATGAACATGCAGGGCCGTGTTTTCAACACTTGGTCTAGTGCTGCTGCTGCTGGGGGGTGATGAGAGATGAGGTCAGAGGTCAGCAGTACATATGGTGAACTCTGTGCATGGCTCCGGTTAGACAACAGATGCAAACACCTGCAGCTTTGACACACTCACCTCTGTCAGGCTGATGTTTGCCACGACCACTCGCTGATCAGATTACCATTTGTGAAAAAAAAATAAAAAATAAAAAGATATCTGTGGCTTTAAATGCAAGTATCCTGAATACATGGTGGGTTTTCCCACTTGCAGGTGTAAATTTAATGCATTAATTTACTTATTTAAGGAAAACATACTACATATGAATGCATGCATACAAGTGGAATAATTATTCCAACTTGCACAGTCAGCATCCATCAAAAACACCATTTATAACTAAGAAAAGGCCACATGTCTGTTTCTGACTCTACTCAAGATGCTGCATTTTATTTTTTTTAATATATTCTTGTCACTTGAGTACACATTTTTCAGAATGGATAATTTTAGGAAGAAGTCTGAAACTGTTGAATAATTCAGTGCCCACAATGACAATTTATTTAAGTTTATTACTCTTTAAACTGTGGTTTTATCTCAGTGTTTCTATAAAAAAAACTCACAACATTTCTTTTGGGGTGCTTGCAGCTTGTGAAGCAGCTGGATGAATAAAACATGACTTTGGTGCATCGTTTAGCCGATTCCGCATCAAATCTGGTCTGTGCTCAGCTTGAATAATGTAGATAGGTCCCATCGAAAAGGTCATTGGATATTACCTTTCATTTTGAGCTTTAATGTGTTTTCTCCAAACAGGTGGTATCTATTGCAAACAATGTAAAGTCAGCAGGCTTCTCCAGAGCCACCCAGGCTGAACTGAATAAAGAGAGCCGGCAGAGTCTCCATACACAGTGACTGGTGGCTTCTCTTCCCTCATATCATAAAAACAAAGATGGAAAAGGGGAACTGCATTTGCATATGAAAGCTAAATATTCAAAGACCTCAGTATTCCTTTAATTACAAATAACACAAGCAATGATTACAGGTTGTCACACAGTGCAGAGCTGTCTTTCTATTTAGCAATCAAGTTTTCTCCTGAATCGCTCCAAGCAACAGATCTCATCAATGATAATGGCTGCCGATCGTGTCCTAAAAGAATTATATCACAAGTTATGTCTAAATCATTTTTGTCACTCTTACTTCTTTCAGCTAACGGGTCCCGGTGTGTCGTGTCATCTCCGTGAACTCCTGCCACAGGTGCTAACAACACCACTCTCATTGCACTAAATTAAACAATCATTTCAAAAATCATAACGGGCTGCAATTAGTTAATTACACAAGCAAGAGCAATTAGGAGGTGAGGCAAACAATGCGTCATGACTGGAGACAGCCAAGGGAGTTCTCCTCCTGTCAGCACTGATTAATTCAGCTGAACACTAAACTTATTTGTCCCACAGAGAGCAGCGCCTGTGACAGCTCACGTGTCACTTACAATTTGCGTTGCATCCAACCAGAAGATGATGCGTTATGATATTGATGGATTCCGAAAAAAGAAAGGAGGCAGGGGGTTGTGAAGAAATGATTTCTGGTCAGACGGAAATGCCCCCTCCTTGTCTCCTTTTTTTGCCAGCTGTTCTTTGGTAAGAGGAGACTCTTCAACATCTCCACCAGCAGGTGTTTGACAGGTAATTTGCTGCTAATTTATTTGCTGCTTTAAATCATGTGACGCTTCTGAAGAAGTCATGGCTCCTGGGTCACAGTTCAACGTGGACATCCTGTAAAAGTGTCACCGAAGCAGATTGGCTTGACGGTCTCCACTGAGAGGGGATGGAGTAGCTGGAGGGGAATGAGAGAGAGAGAGAGAGAGAGGGAGAGGAGTAAATGCAGTCAAAGGGACAGAAAGGGAGACAGATAAGAGCGTCAGAGCGAAGAGCGAGGCGATCGCCCATGGGCAAATTCACGCCAGCCTGAGGCTTCCAGACAAAGCGTCAAAGCTTGGCGAAAAATGTGTTAAAAATGCAATTGTAGCCGAAACTGTGGCAGAAGTAGACTGGAGTTTTACAGACAGTGATTTCTCACAGGTTTAGCAGAAAAACAGACACAGCACCTTCAGTGTGCAACACAGCTGGCACAGAAATGTTGAAATGAGGTATTTCTGGCTCGGAGGCGAAAGAGGAAACAGACCTGACAAGTGCAGTTTTATTGCTTTTCAGTTAACATGTTTAATTATAAGGTTTCATACACTAATAAAAGTTTCACCTCTTTATGACTCCTCACTCTTCTAGCAATCCATCTTCAATGACACAAACACGCATTTAAAGTTTTATTTCGAATCTATATATTAATTTCTCTTTTTTTTCCACAGAGTCAATAGAAGTCCACAGTATTAATTTGTTTCAGGTAATTGAAAAGGATGTGATTAAACCAGCCAAATATCAGACACGGACCCTCGAAAGGAAGTTTGCTTCTCTAGCCACTTAACAGTCCTTCCATTGATCTTTTTTTTTTTGCGTGTGTGTGACTAACGCTGATCGATCTTACCTCTGGGTCTATAACCCGCTTACTGCGCAGATGGCTGGAGTCTTGTCAGTTGTCTGTTTTCCCTCCATTGGGTTGTCCTGTCAGCTTTTAGCCAACCTCTATCACCAGCATTATCTTTGCCTCTTCCCTTCAATATTCATCTCTTCCTTTCACACCCCATAATACTGGACAGGATGGCCCCCTCTGCTGAAGAGCCAATACAGTGGCTGTCTCAGCCAATTAGAGTTCAATAAAAGTCCTGTTGGAAAAGAGAGAGGAGTGCATTTGTCAAATCAAAGGTTTCATTTTGAGCAGTTTCTTGCTTCATAATGAGCTAACGCCTGTCTGAATGTAGGCGATGTACATGTATGTACAATGCTTGTTATATATATTCAAGTTGCACCTATTCGTATTAATAATTCAAAACTTAATCCAAAGTTATTAATTTTAGTAACTATTAAAATAGTTACTAAAACTGTGCCAATTGTTAGATGCAGTAAAAATATACAGTAATTTGCTTTTACTTACAGTTAACAGTAAATACAAAATAAATCCCTACTCTTTAGTGTGTTAAAAAATTAAATAAGTATTTAAATATTTCTAGGTTGTTTAAACTTTAGAGAGGCTCTTAATTCAGAAAATAATTGATTGAGTTGTTTTTATGTAAATAAAGCAAATAAATAAGTGAAAGGACCAAAGAAATGCAGATTATCCCACTTTGTATTTCTCCTCTGATAAACTGGCTTTGTAAGCTGTTAACCTCAGGAGACCATTAACATCAATGAAAAACAATTCATCCACTGCAAGATGCTTCAGATCTGAGTAAACACAAATGAGGAGTAGCTGTTCTGATAATAACTCTCTCTCTCACACACACACACACTTGTACTTTTATATATGTGAGTATCCTTGTAGAACTAAGGTGTCTTGTAACCTCTAACCCCAACTTTGCCATTACAGTTACCCGGGGTTAGGGGTCCTAACCTTGACCTAAATCCTGAAACAAAGAGACTGTCCTCCAAAGATAAAAGTACAGCATCATTCACAAATGATGTGAAATCTCAAAACAACGTATGTTCACGTTCCAATGACAAAGACTGGAAAGCGCTGTTTACATCTTACATTTTTCCTACCAGCAGTTAATGTTGTTTTCTTTCAACCTTGGTCATGATTGTTTTTTTTTAATCCAAACCAAGTCGTGTAATTCCTTTTTTGAACTCCCACTAGCAAACACTTGCTATTACACAGTTGCATATGCTGCATAAATATAAAAAGATTTAGATAAACACGCATACAAGTTGACACACAATGCCAAGAAAAGCCCATGCATTCAAACATGTGAACAAATAGACATAAATCTACAGCATACAAAAGCGCTCACATGTGCATGTTCATACAAAGCTGGGAGGTGAATAGCCATCTGGCTTCTGTTTCCCTGCACTGTGTGATTTACACTCTGAGGCAGAAGACTGAAACTTTAGCTTGACATTGCACAGTGTGCTGCTCCAATCAGGGTCTCCATCTTCTGTTTATGGATCGCAGCTACCAGCTGTTAAGCACTTCCACTTGAACTGTAGTCATTTCCTGGCAAAGACCAAGGAGGCCAGCTAGTCAAAGGTTCACTCTGACCTAAAAGAAACAAGGAATGCTCGATTAAAAGTTCAGTGGTACGAGAAGCTCCTTTCAGCTGCTGAGAATCAAGCAACGATGTGAAGAAAAAATAGTTCACCTAATATCGAGTTTAAGTTTTTGTGATGTTTTCAGCATTTCTACTGCATTAATGTTGAATTTATAGCTCTACGTTTTGCCCAAGGGAAAGGGGGCTTCCAATATATCACTGCATTTCCATTTTCTGTTATACAGCTGAAACCTTTTTACAGTGATCATGTCTATCAAAAGCAAACTGAGTACTAGCAGCAAACTGAATCATTTTTAATGATTTTGTTTTTAGTTCTTATGCAGATTACCATACATAAACATCTGTGTATTTATCGTAGGAATCATTAAAAGGAGTTCATCTTTTTTTTTAGATTTTATTGACTGTTTTTATGCAGCACAGTATAGCTGTACAGTACAGTAGCCCACATATGACACCTAAGTTTAACAAGTTTGTTTTGTTTGTTTTGAAAGTTTACTTGAACATGAAAAAACAAACAAAAAAATCACAACAAGCAAAAACAACAGTCAATGAAAAAAAAAACTGAACACTGAATGTTGAAAAAGAAGTGGGGAGAAGAAGAAGTATTTGAATGAGGAGGATTTAAAACAGTGCATTTTTGGATTCCTGCTTTACAATTAAACCATTTTTAATTAATGAGTCAAATATCATAAATGTAGTTTGTCTAAATATTTACAGCAGTTCAAAACTTTGCTAAAATAAAATACTGAAGTTTTGATTCAAAACAATTAAAATATTTAAGTCAGGAAGGAATGGGATATCATGCATCTTAAAAAAACATTTCCTGCATGTGACTGAATTATTTTAAGACAATTTTACTGTTTTGCTTCTCATCATGTGGACCTAAAGCTAGAATGGTTTTAGTTTAAGATTCAAGCAAAGAATTTTGCAAAAAGATCCTGTCTAACCACTATGGATCTCTCAAAGTGAGTAAAATGTGTACATTTTCACAACAACACATGTTTCTGAACATGAATACTCTGGTTAAGAAGTTAAAATGAGTCTTCATCTTGCATTCCCAGATGCTCAGCAACACATCCTGCAAATAGTTTTCTTTAGTCGGTGCACATGTTAGAAGTCACCTTTTTGTTTGTAACCTCGGTGCATCCTGGAGCCACAGAATGATCTCCAAAATTAGTATTATTGCTCATAGGTTGCTAGGTAACCAGTCATTGTGTTGGTGTTCTGTGACAGTTCTACTTGAGACCAGTCGGAGCACTTCCACTTACATCTAGACAGAATGTGCATGATATTTCTGTCTGTTTGTCTCTGAAAAGAACTAGGTAGAGAGCGAAGTGAAAGAAAATATGAGTGACGGATCCAGAGAGAAAAAGAGAGAGATAAAAATTTTTAAAAAATCTCTGCGCATTCACATGCAGTACATGAGTGATGCAATGCACTGTAACGAGTGTTCTGTTTAAAATTCTTACATGTGCATTTCCCTTGAATGATCCTGTTTAGACGGATGTGAGATAAATGACATAAAGAGACATCTTGGTTTGGAATGCATTGTGTAGAATCTGGCTGCTGGACAGGTTTTTTGTGCCACGGGCGATCCGTAGGAGCAGGGCCGGTTGTGGACAGCCTCTAACATCATGATTCTGCATAAACTGACAAGTCAGTGTCAACTTCTAACCTGCAGCCACTCATCTTAATTCTTAAAAATCAATTAGCGCTGTTTGTTCAAGAAAGCTTTCAGTGTTTGCTGTGATGACAGAAGTACTAGCAAGCGTTTCAAGGTTTATGTTGAGATATTTGAAGCACAAGATCGACACATACTTAACACAAACTAAATAGTAGCATTTTTCTTGTGTGCACACAGAACAGCACAGTGCTTTAACCTGAGATGTGCGCACACACAAATCAGTTGCAGAGCCATCATGCTTTTGTTGCTGATTAGCATGTAAATGCCCCCAAGTTGTAACAGGGCAGCTAAACGCTTAAAATGAAAACCTTGTGTTACTCTGCAAGGACTGAAAAATCTTTGTTTCTCTGTTTCCAACAGCGGTGCCATAATTGCTATAGTCTAGCATGAAGACAGTCAAGCATTCAGCTGCAAACATTCTAAGCCCTCACAGTAATGTTTCATTAATTCAATTTAAGACGTGCATCCTTCAGGGAGTAAAACTAAAAATCCTGTGATGGATTTGTAAAATAATCAGATTGAAACATCAGCAGCGAAACTCAAGGGGATTCATCAAGGTGTTTTAGATATTCACATCTGTCCGTGACATGGGCATGGCAGGACGTTGGTCTGCTTTCATGGGCAAATGCAGAATAAAAAAACATGAGATGTATAAATGAGTTAAACGGGGAAACGAATGGGAAGAGGGAGAGACGCTCATCACAGCACAAAGGGAGGATGCAAGAGAGGGGAAAAGAAAGAGGCAGAGAATGAGAAAGCAATGACGGTGTAAATCTCTCTGTGAGCATGTAGTCTCCTCCATAATGGAAATGGGAAAATGCATTTTCATGATTCATGGTGGGCATTTCCACTTATGGTCTGCAAATCATTAGAGCACCAGACGTCATATTTCTGTGGCCTAAATGGCAGCTGAGATGCTCGAATGCTGCAGAAGGGAAGGGAAAAAAGAAGCAGAGAGCGAAAAAGAGTCAGATGAAGGGTGTAGAGGGAAATTGTATTGGATGGATAGATGGATGACGCAGAAGTGGACGCAAGCTCTGAATTTGCCCACTGGCTCCTGTCTGGTAACTAGTAAGTACAGTATTTTAGCACATAACCACTGGCAACCACAACCTTTAAATGGCTTCCAAAGACAGAGATAGGTGTACTTGAAGCTGAAGATGTGTTCTGCTTTGGTTTAGTGTGTCAGAAACAGGCTTTGCAACAAGAACACTGGTGTGAGCATGGATTTACTGTAGTTAGGATAATATTCGACACCAACATAGTTTTTGAGCTCAGTTTTCTTTTCATGTCACTGGCTGGATCTCTGCTGTGGTTACCTCCTGTGAGCCCGACTCAGCAAGCTGCCACATCAGCACAGTATTTTATCCAAATGTCTGGCAGAGTCTTAGTAACATTAGGAAACACACAAGTCGTAACCACAAGCATATGGATGCACACAGAAACACAGACGATCTCATACTAGCCTAATTCCAACAGATGGGCACATACACAGGAAGAGAGGGGGAAGGAAGACGGAGAGAGACATAGAATGAAAAAGGAGAAGCAGTTTAGCATTGAGTAAGAGTAGAAATTCATGTTTTCTAATTCTAAAATACACTCAATGCACTGAATGAAGCTCATGTTGCAAAATAGTAGTAAATTCTTGGATAAATGGATAAATATTCAAACTTCTGTTCAGCCAAAACCAAGATAATTCAAAAATCTCATGATTAAAACAACGGACAGTTAAATTTGGAGAAAGCTGAGCCCATATACCAGATCCCGTCTCATTTCAAAATAAAGGCTTTCTTTCTTCTCTTAGAGCCATATAGGAAAGCATGCACTGACCCACATACACTTAAAGAATTCTTCTCTTATACACTGAAGAGTTCATTCATGAAATGAACCATTTGTTTTGATCCCAAGCCCCAATGGGTTCAATCCAAGCCTGAGTAACTGTAAAATTGTAGTGATTAAAAACATGGTATTATGCAGGAGCATGAAAATGTGACATTTCCACAGTGTTATCATTTGCCACATATTTGTTCACAGTGCATTCAAACATTTATGAAGGTTTACTGACATCATTGTAAAAAAAAGGTTCTTAATTGCCAAGAGTTTCTCTGACAGGAACAAGTTATTAATCCTCCAAGATCTAAGTAAACTATACACACACGCTTACACACACCCACACACACAAAGAGAGAGAAAAGAAGAATGTTACAAATGTGTTTTGTTAGCCTCTAAACATCTAGAAGTATTAAGGTTAATTATAGTGCAACATCACCAGGTTTATAATAAGAATTTGCATATTTCATTAAAGCCGTTTGGTTGTACGCTGCAACTTACATGACACCTTCAAAAAGCCGCCAATTACACTGACAGCCTCCATCGGTTGCTGGCTGTTTGGGACAATTTGTATCTGCATGGTTTCAGTTTAATTGAGCCAAGATTGCTCCCACAGATTACAGAGGGAGGCAAGGTCAGAATGCTAATGTGCACATTCATTGTAGCACATTAAGGGGAACATAAATCATATTTTCTTAAGAAAAAACACTCACACTACGATAACTTACAACAAAGATGTGATTAAAGCAGTCATTTTCGTTGACACGTCTTGTTCTCTATTAAATGACTCAGAGCTGTTCTGCCTTCACTCTTTGAACTCATCTATTTCTAAATTTGAATGAACGTCTCTCTCTGCATCTCTGTTCACCTCCGTTTACTGTATTCCCATAGAGCTGACCCTCTGCATTCTCTCAGCCCTGATTGGTGGAAAGCTCGGCGCAGGCTGCCATCGCATCCTGATCTTAACTGAAGACTGTTTTTTTTTTTGCTCACGCATCTTCAGGGTGACAATTAACTGCCCTGACATCTCTCATGTGTAAAATCAAAGCCTAAGACAGTCTCACTGAAGATTAAAGGCGCGCAGAATCATGTTGCCATGTAACTGACAGGAGGAAAAAAAGCAGATTAATTCACTGAAATGTTATCAAAGACAGAAAGTGGGACACGTGCCTGTACAATCACACTGTTTTCCTTTGTTGGACCAAGAGAGGAAAAGTCTAGACAAAAAAACATCAGACAGAAAAACTTAAGAGGCTTTTATTTTATTACACAGGCTTTTTGTTTTGCTCACATTTGCTAGGTGTGAACTTCTTGGACCTGCATTGTTAAATGATGTGTAAAATCACACTTGTGTGACTGCCTCGTCTCCTGTGTACAACCTCGTGTCCCCTCTCATCTCGTCTCCTGGTCTGAACTGCTTTGTTAGAGCAGAGTCTCAACTCAGACTCTCTTTGCTCTCTGTTGAAGTCTAGTTCACAGTTTGTCTGGCGCCAATTCTGTGTATAAAAACGCAGCTCGACTCTCCTCCGCCTCTTGTCTCAAGAGGCCCTTCTCTCTCCACCTCAACTGCTTGTTCTCCATGATTGCGATCTCCGTGCCTTTGGTTGTGCCCTCCGCATCCCGTGCTCCCCCGTTTTTCAGAGTAGGTTTATCACCCACAGCACACACGGCGTCCCCGGACCAATATTCAGGTGGCTGACTTGTTACCGTTTTCCCTCAGGGTGCTGTGAATCAGAATGGAGATAGACAGAACAGAGAAACACACGTACGGCAGACGACACACACACTTACATGCAGATGTGACTTTGTGTGTTCTCAAAATGAAGGCATTGTCAGCTGTTATCAGCCTGTCTCTGTTACACAGAAACTGGCTGAGATGCAGACAGCCAAATCTAAACAAGTCATTCATAGTGGAATAGCCTCAGAGAGGAGCTTGTTTAATTCCCTCTTTAATATCTGTCTTAGCTTTCATGAGCGCATCTCAAAAAACATCCACAGAGACGCGGCTCTGCTGATAGCAGTACGAGAAGGCAGAGAAATGAAGCTACAAGGATCCCAGAGGTGCATTTTTGCAGGGCTTTTACAAGAGACCTGCTCAGCATGGGGCGCAAAGATGAGTGCTGTAAAAAGCACAATCATACTTGGAAGAGGAATCCATTCAAAAATCAAAAGTTAATTGCTCAAGAGAAGGAATAAGGCCTGCAAAACACTTTGTGATGCATGTGCAGGGGGCAGGTTTAAACGGTGGTTCTGAGGTTGCTGGGTGGTGATGTTCTTTTGTTAGGCACTGGGTTTTGTTGGATATTGTGCTGTGCAAAAAAAAAAAAAAAATGTGCTGGGATTCACTCTCACAGGTTGGCAGTAATGGTCAGCATCCTGCTAGGAGAACAGACCAATAGCCAACAGCCTTGGAAGCACGCAAACCCACACATGCATTCAACACAAACAGAACCAGGCAGCTGTAGCCTAACTTCGCTCCGTGCCAGCTCGTCGTCCGGAGCCCAGCTGGAGATAGCGGTAAAACAGCTAAATCTGCTCCTGCATTATGGCTTTATTCTGTATGCACTGTTAGATTCATGGCTTTTAGTCTTTTGTAGAAGCAAACTCTGCAAATAAGTGGACAATGAAGCCTAGTGGGAGAGCGTTTAAGTGACCCATGGGCAGTGACAGGGATGATCCATCCAGGCAGTGGTCGTCCGTTCCATTTGTGTTATTGCAATACCTACAGTTAAATTCAAATATGTCCACTAATGCAACCCTCTAACTACCAATGGACCATTTCACTCATCCTGACTGCAAGTGCAAGGGAGGGGATTTAGCGTCCACTGATAGCACACAGTCGTTGGTTTTTATTACAGTATACAGTGGGAGATGTAGTAGAGGACTACCCACTAATGGATCTGCCCCAAAGTGTTACAGGATCTTCCAAAAAGATGCTTTAGGGAGTTCAGCAGTGGTGCAGCAGAGAGAGATGTGTAAGCTGGTATGTGTATGATAGCTACAAGTCAGTATTAACCCAGGAGTTAACTACACTGCTTAAACAAGGTGTTTGAGCAGCCTGCAGTTATCATGATTTATCAACTGCTTTTTTGCCCACAATCAGCGATCCAACCTGGTGTAGCAAATCACTCACACGGGCTCATCAGAAAATGGTATCATCTCATTTGTTGTGGTTTTTAACCCAAATTAGTTAAGGGATTCTGGGATTAGATGAGAATGGGGATTATACCAACCACAACATGGAATGCAGGAGTATATGTGTGTTTGTGTGTGTGTGTGTGTGTGTGTGTGTGTGAGTTTGCTGTGACTGTAGGAAGGAGAGCGTTTTTTGTTATTGTACTTTGCTCACAAGCTTGTGTGTTATGATTGATTTCTTGTCTGTGTATATGTTCGCATTTGTGTGTTTATATACTGTACATACATTTGTGTGCTTATCTGTGTGTGTATGCGTATGTGTGTGTGTGTGTTTGAGTGACTGTGATTGATCTATAACCACACAGCTCTCTCCATCACAGATGGTACAAATATGGATGCCAGCGTGATGATTCTTCCAACCCCAGTGGGGGCCAGAATGATTGTCTGAGATCTTGGAAGAGCTGGAAGACAGAATGAGGCACAAATTAGACTTGTTAACGAAGGACAATGAGTCTGACATGCAGCTGTCTAATCTCATATCTTTGAAGCATGCAGAGAACATTCAGAGCAGAGCTGCTTCTCAAATAGAGGCCAAGACCATGTTCTGTCTGTTGCACAAGGCCGAGCCATATTCCATCTGAAGATCTGGCATGACGTGTCGGATATTGCACAATGGGGAAAAGCACTTTATTCATTTTCCATGTTCAGACCATAAATCAGCCACTGTGTTACTGCATCTGGTCTCAAAGGTTTCACTTATTTGACTGTGGTAAGAAGCGCATTTAGATCCCACGGAGAAATCAGCCCTGATCTTGTGGAAATGCCATTGGATTAAGAGATACCATATTTATTGATTGATACCAAGCAAGTATAAAATGTAAGGTTATAGTGCTGATACTGGATCAGAATGTCTGTGCTGATTTAAAAAAAAAAAAAAAGAAGCATCTTGTGGATGCGTCTTATCAGGTCTACTGACATATTCACATGTAGTTACTGCTGCTGCTGCTGGATGACTCGGCCAGTCTTTGATAACTGCCTGCCAAGAACTGGCCACCATCACTTAGCATTTATGGCTGGGATATAAACTCTAAGAGATACAAGCATATCTCAGAGATATCAAAAATGAAGAGGAACAACAGCAGGCAGTCATTTTTCACAAGCCTTTTCATTGGCTCTTTTCCTCTTCCTGTTGCATTCTCACACTTTGTATCACCCCCAGAAAGATTTCAGAGTCATGTGAAGGGTCAGTGCATAATTATAGTGCAGCACTCGTCCCTAATGTGGAAATGATAGATTGCATTTAGAGAGAAACCACAATGATCACTGTTGATGTTACAAGATATTCTATAGCGTATGTAATAATTATCATATACATCATATTAGAGCTCTTAAAGTTAGTAAATCCAGAATCGGAGTGTGGGATTTAGATTTCACCACACACTTCTTGGCCTGCATGTGTACTTTCTTTGGCATGAGTGGATGCTGAACCTTGAACCTTCGGTCTCCAGGGTTTTCAGGCGTTCATAGACCAATCAGACGGGGAGTGGACGTGAGATGTTAGAGTGTCAGCACAGTGCGCATAGCCAAAAGCACTAAATGTTATTTCTTCCCCCTCTGTCAGGGATTACAAGGAGACAAGTTTAAGAGTTACAATGTTCTCTTACATGACCTCACAAGAACGAGCTGAACGATTTTACTGTGGCTGTTCATATGAGTTATATTATTTCTTCTGCTCCTCATAAGGAGATTCATCCCCTCTTTCACTTGTGGTTGTGGCCAGTGGTTAGACAGACCTTGTCAACAACACTTCAGGACCATGACTTCAATGCCTCCTCATCTGAAACAGGGCAAAAATTGGTATAAAGTACAAATCAGCTGAACTGTAATAATGAATGAGGGGCATAATGAGATGCTACAAATTGCCTTTCATTGTGTTCTCCCCTTTGGATCATTAGCCACAGTCCCCACATGACGCTGCAGATCAGGAAACTACATGTAACCGTTAGAAGACATGTCAAGCACATTTTAGGGCTCATTTGCGCACCATGTGAGGAATGTGGAGCTAAGAAGTTGCAAGGCTGGTGATTAATGCCTGGCTCCATCTTTTTTCTTCATGAAAATGGATTACTTCAAAATAATCCCATTTATGGGATCATAAATATTTTAACTCTGGAGCCTTCATATGTTTGTGGCAGTCAGATGTTGTTATTACACATCTGGAATTACTTTTTTTTCCCCCCGAAGGAGCTGCATATGCATATTTGTGCTTGTGTGCACATACACACACACAAATAACACATCATGTTGATATTGCTCAAACAATAGCCATTGTGAAAGCATTCGAATAAGAAACTGGGGCAGTGTCTCAACAAGAAAGATCTTTGTAAAATACATGCAAATGGGAGTGGCAGCAGCGTGAGCTTGTGCCCAAACCCTTCCTTTAGACTGGGCTGGGTATCAGAGCTGACCCTCAAGTCCCCAGCCACATTTAATTACCACTATGACTCAGCGAGCTGGACAGCCAGCCAGTCAGCTCGCCTGCCTGCCTGCCTGCCTGCCTGCCTGCCTGCCTGGTCCAACCTGGAGCCACAGCAGAATAGAGCAGACTTCGAGACCAAAGCTTTGACATTTTGAGAGATAGCAGCCGCACAGCAGTCTGGGGTTTGCACCAACTGTCTTTCTTGGCCCTGGATAGTGGGGCCTGTAGTATTCAGCACATTTCCTACACGGCTAATATCTTCTGGACAGTGTGTGAGCCAGTAAAAATACTCTCATTTCCAGGCCTTGAAGCTGGTTTGCATCCAGGCCTCTTTGACAATTTATGGAAAAAATAGGAGAGAAGGAAGGAGGTAAAAGGGAATTTTCACTGCTTGCATAGGTTGATGTTACTTGACTGCCACAAAGAAAAACAGTAGCTTGCGACATTTAATGTAATAAATCATGAGATAGGAGAGAGGGGGCTGCTTTTTGATATGTTCTACTTACTGTATTTGCATAATAGTGTGCAGAGTGAAAACAATGAAATGAACAGTTCACATAACAAGCTGAAGTGTCTTCAAAATACCTTTTTTTTTTTTAAAGAAAATGACAAGCTGTTGCCTGCAATTGACATCCACAGTGACTGAGCACCCCATTTGCCAGATTAGAACTCAACTAGAGGGCTAAATACAGATCGCATATGAAGTGCTCACAGCACAGTTTGCAATATCACTACAGGCTATTGTCTATCTGGCCTTGCCAAGTGCAGCAGTGCACAGATACACAGATATGCACATGCACGTTTAAACACACACACACTGTAGTGCACACGTAAAATGCAAACAATATTTTGGCAATACAACCTCAGTGTTTCTCATTGAAAGATGTTTGCTTTTACTAATCTGCTGGACTTAACCAATATGAACTCGTCTCAGCCTGTTTCCCAGCTTGGAACCCAAACTTGGCTCCGGTTCAGTGCGCTGTGGTTTGCATTCTTGTGGAAGATTTTGGACATGATGGTGGACAGTCTGACTTGTACCAACAGTCTCTGTATATTTCCTCAAATCTATTGGTCATCAGAAAACACTTAGGGTGAATCTGTTCAGTTGTTTTTGGACACACTTGGTCATCCCACATGAAAAAGGGAAAAGTTTCAGTGATCAATATCAGTGGGTCTCTGCCTGTCAGCATGGGATAATCAATTACGTCTGCTGGAATATCAGTTTATGGATTTAAAGACAGTCATTGATGGTGTTCCTGTTACACGCATTGTGATGTTTTGATACCGGAGCCCTGTTAAAGGAAACCAATCTCTTGCCTGCCTCAGGTCAAGATGGATGTGTTGAGAGCCACAGCCCAGACCAGATTCCCCGTGGTCGTTGAGCAACTGGCCCATTCTGGGCTCCGCTCCCCTCTTCCTGCCTTTCCCCTCTCCTTCATCCATCCCCTTCGTTTCCCCTCCCAGGGACTATTCCACCTCGAGCTGCTGGAAATCCCCACGTCTGTTGAAAGGCATCCCTCACTGGCACTCAGCAGCCATTTCAGACAGACATGTGATTCGGCCCGGAATGAATACGACAAGCATGTCAATCTTTCAGGCACTGCAAACATGACCACTGACTGGTCTGGGGGAAGGAAATACTTTGACAGGACAAATCTTTATGCCCTGACGATTCAAGACATGTAAGCGTGGATTAGGGACAATATTTCAGTGGCAAAGCAGTCAAACTGAACGGGAGCATGTTTGCCTTTCCTGACAAACGAGACAAGGGTTAAGCTGAGTGTTTTCAATCCAAATAATTATCATGTTTAGCCATGGCACATATTGTTTTAGATACAATGAACAATATACTGTAATGGTGCACTGAAGTAAAGGGTACAGTCACCAAGGCCCAATTACACTGAAATTCGCTGCCAAATAAGTGGCAATGAATATTTTGCACATTTTTTACTGTATAATAAACCACACTAATGGTTGTCCAGGGTACATTACAAACCATTAAGACAGCTTTGCCTTGAAAGTACACCAAGGCATTAAATTTGTTATAAAAGAAGTTGGTTTTCTTTGTACATGTTTCTAAAGTGGAACTGGCTTAAACTCTAAAAATATGACTATATTATATAATGTTATTTAAAATTCAGACTCCCTCTATTTTACTAGTCTCGGTGTTATATGGCTCTTGGTACCCGTCTCCATCCTCCAGACTCAGGTTTATGATTCTAGCTTTCGTACCCCAGAGGTGTGTTTTGTCTCAGCATCTATCCCCATTTCGCTTTTTAACACTCCTTGTCAGAAAGGGGATATGTCATTTCCCTCTGTAAATCTGAGTGGAACGTTAGCTTCCCCTGGAAACACATGTTTTACCTTTGCAGACCTGATGAAGGTTATAGCCTCTCAGTCATCGTGATATCGTACGCTGACATCCAAGAGCACAAGAATGCAATTTCACATGCCCATACTCACACACAGATGCAAACACTTGTACATTTATGCACACTTATAAGGTGCACAGCAGCTTTGTGCTCGGCAAGAGTGATATCATGTGACGCTGCTACAGGCCTGAGATGGTGCCCCATAGCGAAACTGTGAAATGTTATTATTTAGTTCCTTGCCAGTGGTCTGTGACACTATGAAGGACGACAGGGCATGCAGAGGAGGGGCCTTGGGTTAGGTTCATGGTGATAAATGCTTAAAAGCTCTGGTTATAGAAAGACTCCAACTTTATTCAACTGATGCACTGTGTTTCAACTCTGAACCAAATTTATGATTTTATTCTTTTGCTTAAAAGTGTGTCACAGCACACTCAGTGGGCTCTGACGAACAGTCTATGAGTTTCTTTTTAGCTGCAGAATAATGCAATTATCAAGTTTTGTTTTTTCCAACTTCCTTTCCCATTATCATTTTCCCAGTGACCTCTGTGGTAATTGCTCGAATAATTTCCCATTAGCCACAAGTGTTTGCTTGAGTTCAATGGCCTTGACTAACTGTATCTCAAGGTGGAATTTCAGTTTGAGGACACACTTTGGTGGGATAATGTCTGTGGGAGAGCACACTGACACAATTACTTTAACCATTAAGGTTGGTATAGGCTTACAGTAGACCAGTGATTAAATTAATGCTTAGAAGAGGAGGGGCGGATGCCCCAACAGCCAATTACGCCAACCCTGAACCACTGGACCGCATTATCTAATGAGCACTTACTCACTCATTACACAACAAAGGAGGAGGTGTGGGGGAGACATGTGCTGTGGAAACTTTGACCCCCCACCACCACAATTTGTGTGAAAATATGAGATCTTCTGCAACTTTGAGTGTATTTCACATCCCGACCACCAATCACAAGCATGATTGCTTCCTGTGGTGTTGGAAGCAACTTCCCCCCACTTTGTACTTCACACATACACATATATGCACACACACCACATAGGGTAATGTCTAATTGATAAAATATGGTATTCATTAAACCTAATGGACCCTCTTTTCAACGGCACACATGATATGAAGGAGTAAACTGCCTCACCTGTGCCCTGCTCCACACAAGGTTCACCATAAAAGAAGCAGGGTGCTAGTTACAGGAGACATTTTAAGTGCACAGTTGAAACGTCTGTAACCAGATATAGTACAAGGAAACACCCAGTGCTACTCTCAAGAGCAGCAAGTTGCAGTCTTGAAAACTGCAATAACTTTTTATGTAAATAAATTTTACAAAATCCTCTGAAAATCCATTTACATTAGATTAGATTTTCTACATGACTATTCTCACAAAATTCAGTTAAAAAATCAGCCTATAGAAGCACTAAAGATTTGATTTTCTACCTATTACATTTTATACTAGTACTTGTTTGTTTGTTTATATCTCTCTTTCTTTGTCTTTCTCATAGCAGAGGCCTGCATTTAAATGCAAATTATATAATTTTTGCCACTCGGGGCTCTCAATCAAAACAATAAAAACAAAAGATGTAGTTTAATGACATCATGAGCTAGTGTGGGATCATGAGAGTTGTCCTCAACAAGTTTTACTCCCTCGCTCTCTGCAGTATCATTGCCACTGACAGGCGAACAAATGAAAAACATCTTGCCTTAAAAAATTGCATATTTCTGGGTTTAAAGATTGTTTGAAACATTTGGTATAGTCTAAGAACAGTACTAAGCAAAATATATAAGAAATGTTTAATTGTTTTTAGACATTTTAATGTAATTTTGTTAAGTACAATACACTTAAATCCACATATCCATTACTATAATTATATAATTTTAAGTTATGAGGGATTATGAACCTCTTCAATGTGACTTTTTCTTTTCTGGGTTCATGCAGAACAGAGTCAGAAGCCCACTGTGTCTGTTTTAGCTGGACAGACAATGTGTGATCATTGAGCTAATGATTTGCAAACCAACTCCTCTCCCTGTTAGTCTGCCTGCCTGACCTGGCTCTGGGCGCTGCAGCTGTGGACAGAAACTGTGCCAAAACACCAGGGTTAAGGTTGGTGGATGAAATGGAAGGTAGTGGGGGAACAAAAATTATATCAAAGTTTACACGGCAGTCTAATTTGTGACAGTAGTGCTGTTTTGTTGTAGGAAAATAAGTAAATTATCTCTTACACTGCAGCCTTGTGACAGTTTTCATGGTTGTTTTATTGCAAATATAATCAGAAGCTACACTGCCCAGTCTTCCTGTCAGTACAGTAATGTTCCATCTTATTTATATACATACATTCAGAGGCCACAAAACAGCAGCAGCATGGTATGTTTTTCATATATCTGCTGGTTGTGTTAATTAATGTTTATGCAAGCCAAGTGAGAGAAATGCAGCTCTGCCACATTAATGCTAATCCACCACATACAGCTGCTGATTTATTTCACACAGCGCCTCATAGATGTATGATGAATGGAGTTAATTTATTTCTAATCTGTTACAGATCAAGCTGTGGAGGAATAATGAAAAGTGATCATGTGAACTAGTCCAGTCAGCCACATGAGTTAGCGGTGAGGTCGGCAGCCTTTGTAGCGCTGACAAATGTATAACACCTCGTTTGGTTCGCAGTGCACAATGCTGTTGCATGAGCAAATCAATTTTTAGATTTAGGAGAAAATTCAAAGAAAGGCTGATAAGAAGGAGAGAAAAAAATTAGTGATCAATCGTTTGCATCTGCAGGGATGATAACTTCTATGTGTCATTTGATTAATTTGGACCACCAGGAATTAGGATGTGGAACACCATATTTGCCATGATTGAAGCGTTTGAGGGTGAATGTGTTAGTGCTGTGTGTGTTGTTATCTATTACCCTACAGCACAATTAATGATTTTCAGACGGGGATTATACATCAGAGTGCAGACAAACCACGATAACCACCTTATCTCACAGAGACCATACAGTAAATGTAATGTCAGTAAATTCCATTGGCATATTTTCATTGATCAGCTGAAGTCACACTATCCCAATAAGAAATAGCAGTCTGGGTGGAAAAAATCCATACATTGGCTACACTGCTACGCAGACTACAGATTTAAGAGGAGGGAAAGCAAGAAGTTGCAACTCATAAATGAGGACATCTGCTGTGAGAAAATGAAGCAAAAAGAAACTCTTTTCCCCTGCTTGGTAGTGCTCTGAGTCTGTGGCGATGTATTCAGCGCAGTGATGTGATTGCAAAATCCCATCTCGTTCTTCCAGACCCTATAAAAAGCTAGTATGACGGCGGCAATACTGATGTGTGACTGTATGGCCCTGAGCGCACCGCCAGGTGAATGTCCCAGAAAAGCCAGAAAACACAATTTTGCTCTGAGCTGTGGATTCTGTGGCCTGTTTCTGTGAAGGGAAGAAAAAAAAAAACACAGTTTCATTCAGTGGAATCTATACATATTTCCTTTTGAGTTAAAAGAAAGATGGATGGATCAGTTGGCATCATGGCTCTGGAAATGAAACATAATACACAATATTGACCTGTCTGGGTATTTTTTTAAAGAAATGTAAAGCTTCTTTTGCAGTGTTTTGCACTTTATCTTGGTTTGGAATGTATTGGATTTGCTTTTAAAGGATACATACACACAAGGTGGAGGAAAAGAGAGAGCGATGAGTATAGTGGAAGTAAATCCAGAACAAAAGCATCACTCTGTGACCTTGAGTTGAGCTGCTGACACTGTGCATAGCAGGGCCACGAGAGAATTAGAGGGGAGATCATAACAGTCAAAGAAAATAAAAGCATGAAATGTCCAGAAGAGCGAGAGCGAGGGTTCAAACATGATTACATTTGTGTACATCTGCCTGTGTGAAGTGGAAGCTGGAAGAGTACTGAAGGGCCTGAGAGGTATTCCTCATAATAATACCGCATTTAGTGGTATTTAGCAGGGCTGCAAGAAAACCAGCCTGAGAGCAGTTGAAGTGGTTAAAATGGGGAGGAACTAGAGGAAAATCAAAGACATTTTTTTAGAAAAAGGAAGCCATGTATGCTTTAATAGCTATACCCAGGTTTTTAATCAGCGGTACAGCCGTGTAATGCCCAGAGTACAGCTTGATACCGGCTCTGAAAGCTTTTTACAATGACATGGAAAGTAGATTTTATCGTTCGAGTGCGTTCTAATAGGACCCACATTACTGCCATGGCAACAGACACACCAAATATAAAATCACTAAACAATACAGGAGGAATATAATTGAGATCAGAAGAAGGGAAAAAAAAAACATGTTCCCTGGATGAAGTGTATCATCTGAAGTAAAAGACTAGTTTGTGGTCTACAGAGGGAGAGAGTTCTCCCCCAAAGGAGCTTATTATCCACATATAGACACATCACTTTCTCTCTGAATGACATAGAGGATTGGGTGAAGCTACAGTAGATCTCACACACAAACACACACACACACACACAAAATCTGGTTTTAGAGCAGATACACTACTGAGAATCTTTCCACCATGTTTGACCACCCTGCTAATCTAAGATGATGAAGTGTCGGTGGCTCTCTGCCGAGGGAAACACATGTGCATGAGTATATGTGCACGTTCTTGCTTGTGTTTCCAAGGCTACACATGCGTTTTTGAGTTACTTAATCTATTTGAATCTTGCTTGGTCCCTCACTGTAAATAGTTGCTTGCCAAGAGAGGTTGGTTTTAGGGTGTTTTCCTTCCTTTTCTTGTAGATTTAGTGACAGGGTTTAAACAGACCTCAAACTACTTCCATTGGAATGTTGGACCCAGAGTTTTATTGCATCTACGGGAACGGCTGTTTGGAGGAATAACCTTAAATACAACCTCCAGTGCTACGGATCAACAGGTACTTTCCCACTGTACCGCTGGCCACAGTTGATTTGTGTCCAGAGACAGAGCTGCTCTTGACCCAACTATTCAAGTGGGATGGTTTTTAGCTGACACATGGCACTGAGGGTTAATGCTGACCTTAGTGAGAGGTCAGTAGACCTGTTGCCATACCATTGTTCCAACAGTTTATTACTCTAGTTTTCCACAATATTTTTTTCCAGCCATATTTTGCGATGGCCCAGCCCTGCTTCCGCCTCTGATTGGATCTGACCCTGACATTTGTTTAACCCCGACCATCTAAGCAACCATCTTACCGTAACTCTTATTAAGCAATGAACACTGGCCAACTGGAGAGACATAATGCAGGTCTTTTATGATTTTTCTCAGACTATGGGGTTTCAAAACACTAGGCGGTCCCCATTCTTCCACCAGGTCTCAGGCTTACTTCTTCCACTACAAACAACATACTGGAAATAAGGATCACCATCACAATTTTAAGAGCACTTACAAAGCAACATGTTCATTTTCTTCCATCTCAACTGTATTACTGATAAATATTTTGGTTATTAAGAGCCATTTCGCAGAATTATCAATGTGCTGTTTCAATTGGAATGAAAAAAATATTTAATTAAGTTGTGCCTTGAGAAAAAGTCATTTTCCATGTCATTTTAAAGTGAGGCTGCAGGACCTCCTAAATCCAAAGATGATAATAAAACAGTTTACACTCAGTTAAAACACAGTTTATACAGTGTTTAAACTATAGTGTCTTTATTTCCTGCTGGGTACATGTAGCACAACAAATGTGAGGGGAAAGAGAATTTTGTTTGTTTTATTTTATCTTTTTATCATCAAATATATGAGTTCATTAAGATTAATTATAAGGTTGACAATCAGAAACCAAAATATTAATCTGTTTTAGCAGAACATTTTAAACAAACGAGTCTTTCACTTAGAAATCTCAGTGATTTAAATCTGGGTTTTATCTCTGTTACAACACACATGGCCATGGGAAAAATCTGGTCTCAACAAAAATGCTTGACCTATTGATGATGTCAAATAAATGAATATATTGATTATCATCAAGTGTAAAGGGAGCCCTCTGTTTATTAATAAAGGTCAGAGTCCTACCTTTGCATCCTTTGTACCTGGTGAATCATTTAGTCTGTAGACACTTATATTCAAGTGATATGCTCATGGTATCGGATACTACCAGAGATTTGAAGGTTATTAAAGACCATCTATGAAGCTGAATTGTGCATTTTAACCAGATTATGACCAAGAGCTGAATTACTCCAAACATATAAACATTCCCATACAGTCACACCCTCCTGAACTGGAATCTCCCTGCAGTGAAACAAGCCTGCCTCTTAGGAAATTAAATCTGAGGGGAGGAATATGATTATTTTCATTAAATCAAAAGGCTTATCCAAGCAACATGCTGTAAACGTAGCTTTCATATTGCCGTGTAATCATCTAAAGCGAAGGAAATCTGATTTGTGTTTCAAATCTGATATTTCAAGCTTATTTTCCACACAATGTTCAAGTGAGAAGAATTAGTGTGGTGTATTGGGGCAATTCCTTTCCTGCCGCGTTTGCATTGGTTATTACAGGGAACTACACAGTCATATATCCTACATGAATGGAATTTCATCTAAGTGTCTGAATCCAAAGCCAGTCTGGTTTCACTTTGGTTTGACTCACAGTTTTTCGAAATTATGGAGCCTTATACTTACCTGCATTAATTGGTTCAAGATGATTAAGCTATGTCACCCTAATGGCTTTGTTTACCAGACAAGTCACAGGTTATGACCAAGCATATGACCCAGCCATCACATGGACGTGGAAACATTTCGGCATTCACCTATACATAACTTGTATTACATTCAAAACCACATAAAAACATTTCTCATATGTTTACTGGCACAACAGGGGAAAACTGAAGTTCAGGAGTAGGACGTGAATCTCATGTTACTTTTATGCACCAAGGTGGCTTAATGGTCAACACTGTCACCTTCCAGGAAGACTGTCATGTGTCCTCGTCTCAGAGTGCAGTTGGCACATTCTCCATGTTTTCACACTTCTTCCAGTTGCTGGACTGACAGCCTGTTTACAGTCTTTTAGCCCAGTTCATGTCTGATCCGCTCCACGCCACCTGTGAACCTTAATAAGTTAATAATTTTAGAAAACTGATGAATGAACAACTAATTTCCCTGCACTTTCCTGATGAATAAACTCCATTAGAGAACAGTTCGAAAATGTATTGCAAGCTTTTTACTTTTCTCCAACAGACACTGCATCTCTTTTTGGCTTTGAGTGTCGGTTCAGTTTAGTTGGGCCATCAATCTCCATCAGAAGCCTCTCTGCTTGGTTCATTGGAATTGCTGCATACAGAATGAGCATTATTTAAAGACTAGAGTGTTACACTGCTCTAAGTGGCCAAGAAGGAAATAAATGAACTGAAAACGGCATTATCTGGAGTAAGAGATTAAAATGCTTACAGGCTGTTAGACCCAAATAAAGCAGGAAAAAAAAACATTTTATGTGACTTTATTTCTTTCTGTATGTATTTAGTAATGGTGCACATAAACTGATTATTTTTTTTCCTGTAATCCTTTCAGGATTAGGGCTCTTTTAAGACTTGACTGTTTGTGATTATACCCCACGCAGTCAGCTCTGCCTGGTTCAGCCCAGAACATGTGTTTAAACACTTCATTGAGAGTTTCCATGGTCGCCCTGGCTTCCAAGAGGAGCTGTGATCCTGCCTTTTTTAATGTCCCCCAATAAAAATTCATAGTAGTCCATTTATCTCAAATGCTGGTGTGTGATGTGTGCCACAGCGCTGTGGTGAAATACAGGGAAGGTTTTTTTTGTTTGTTTGTTTTTGTCACAATACCGTCATTTCTTCCTAGGTAATCTAGAACATAGTCAAATTTCCGCTCATGCATACCAATGGGAAGACTTGTGCACCATTTTATTAGGGGCCACACACACTCTCCTTTTTTTCTCTCTCTCCTTTTTATTTTTTACTGTCTTCTTGTGCCCACATTCCCTGCATTACCATATTCATGTTCATTGATTTGGCAATATTAACAAGACGTCTGTAATAGAAAAAATCAAAACCATCTATTAAAACCAGTCTAGTGATGTAAGTCTGATCAATACTGTCGAGACAATGGGATCACTGACGACCCTAAAAATGAACAGCTTTAATGGTGTTTTGGGAGAGATAACATCAAGGGGCACTTTGCCTTTGACATATAGGCATTATTCATGGTTATTACACTGTCATCAAATCAGTTTTTGAATAAAATTATGGACCCACAACCCACTTGAAATGAGAGTATGAAACCTTTTCAGTAATGCAGCAGTGGATCATACTGGTTTGAATACAGAATTTGGATTCTCACTCCCACAGTTAAAGGTAACAAGAAATTGGCCCTCTGTTTTGCAATTATAGTGACACCAAACACTTATTTTTTCTCTTGTCACATTAGAGATATATTAGGACAAGCGAGAATGTTTTTTCTGAGCATAAAATAAGGCAAAATCAATAAGACTTTCATAAATCAGGAAACAAGCATTATTTAGAAGAATAAATGAATATAAGTCATCTAACCTCAGGGACCAAAGCCAGATGATATCATTGAGAGCCTGTTGACGTCAAGCATCAGCCTCAGTAATATAATAGCTGCCAGAATTCAATTTTATAGTGTATTTCTGTTTACATTATACAAATGATACTTGACATGCCACAAATCCCTACTTTTGTACGTGATTTTATGTAACAAAATTAATAGCAGTAATTATAGTAATAAAGTAGTTGCATTCTTGGTATTAGCATGACTCGTGCTACAGCTGAAATGTTGCCTGAGGCATTGAGATGACCTCTGCATGATTCCTGGCCAAGTTGACTCAGGCCAGGCCATCATGTTTCAGTCTCTCACATAACCCACATTATTACAGCTCTCAGCAGAACGCACGGCTCATACAATGACAATAAGCATGTTCAATTCCACTGAACATAGAGGGTCATCCTGACTCAATTTAACTACAGTGCTGAGTGTCGGCCATCTGAGGGGGCGGGGACACAGCAGTGTGGTCATTGGTCTGATCGCTGTCTGGTTTCATTGCTAGATGTGAATTACAATTGATTGTGTAAAACAGGACTTGATATTGCCCCTATGATTCTGATTAATATTCTTTTTTCCACACATTATTTTGTGATTCTGGGTCAGTAATGTAAACGAAAAAAAAATCTGTTTTTCAGAACAGAGCAGCTTTTCTTACTTGTTGTCCGATTATATGAATTTTGTATTAATTGCTATGGGGCTCGTGGTGGTCTCATCTATAACAAGAACTCTATTTCAAGATATTTCACTCTGTCCTTCATTAAGACACAATAATCATGAAACTCTCACCTGAATTTTGCCTCATCCCATGCATTTCCGGTACTTCTTTTTTTTTCACTATGCATGATCTCTCAGGAATTTTCCTGCAAAGGGTCATGTAATTTGGTACCACTTACTGTGTTTTTAAAAATAAATTAAAAAACTAACAGTTTAATTGGTACAATTCCTCTTGATTAATTCCAGTAAACAGCCAGTGTAACCTGGAGAGTTTCTTAGCCTGTTCACAGCAGGTCAGCTGTTGAATACAGTTCCCACTGATTTATCAAGAATAAATGGGCTTAAATGAAGCTGTTATTTTTCTGTAAATTAACATGCATTCACAAATTCGGCATAACTTATTTTAACCGTCACAAAACTGTCTCTTTCCCCTACAATTAGTATTGAAATACATAAACCTTTTCAATAAAAATAAAAAATCTTCAGGAATGAAGCTTCCTCTTTATTTTGTAAAAGTATGAAATCTGTAATAGAAACACAATTGGCATGTTTTCTGCTTGTAGTTTTGCAGCAAAGTGACAGTTCTTCTGACACAATAAATAAAGAAGCTACAAACATGTTTTTATCTGTCAAGTCTGTCTAGTTGCTGGGCAGAGTCTTTGGGGATTTTTCTTTGAAATATCATGTCTCTGATCTCTGCATACTGTACTACATCCTCAGATCCTAGCGTGGGTTTGTAGTTTTAGCCTTACATTACCGCAGCACAGAGTACTTTTATCTGGCATTAGTGGCTAAGCTCACCTAAAAGAGATACCCACCCGCCTACTTAAAGATATCACACTATACATCTTTACTCTGTCATCATCTACCTGCCCACCCAACACACAACCATCCCGACACATTCTCAGTCACTCAGTCAGAAGCTTAAACACACACACACACACACACACA
>JAPZDY010000022.1:14930399-14964464 GCA_029783645.1 Ctenochaetus hawaiiensis | reverse complement strand
CACCCAACACACAACCATCCCGACACATTCTCAGTCACTCAGTCAGAAGCTTAAACACACACACACACACACACACACACACACAGGCTTAAGTGCACAAAGTGTAACACACAGGCAAGCCTGCACAGTTACTTCACTCAACAGCTACATTCCAGGTGGGTTACTTAATTTAATTTTTCTGCATCTAGTGGTTTGGGCCTCCTTTGTCCTTGACCTCGTTGCTGCTGGTCAACACTCCCCCTGCCAGGGGGCCCGCCTGCTTGGCATATTTATAACTGAGCTGGAGAGGGAGGACAACACTCAGACCAAGTGCTAAAAAAACACAGACCCCAAATGTGGGCATCTGTCAGTCGTCTTTCCATTTCAATAATTACAGCAAATTAACACATACATGCAAAGATAGCCACTGTATTAACAGGCTAATGGAGGAAAAATGCTATTGATTAAAGCCGGATAAAATGTAGCTCTCACTGTAAAGGGTGTTTTGCTTTCATGTGTGACACATCCCAGCATACCAGCTCTTCATGACTTTATCCACATGAGTCATGTCCTCATTAAACAAAGCCCCCTGTTAAACAACAAATGCATTTTTAAATAAAGTATGTCAAACACAACACACCCTGACTGTGTTTTTTTGTTTGGCTTTTTTTTTTTTTTGCACTGCAAACCAGGTCAGTCCAAGTTGTTCAGGTTTGGACGCTCTTGTTGATGCGATCACATTACATCGACACTGTGAAACACCAACATGACTAATCCTCCTTACACCTCATCCCAAACTTTGGTATCTGACCATAAGGTTATAGTCCTGACAGGTACTGAAGTGCACAGCATTAGCTCACACAGTGTATGCAAAATCCCTGTCATATCTGCTGCCCACACACCAAGCTGGGCCTACTGCACCTGTCAGATAACATCTGTTCATCTGTCCTCTGTCTTTCTGTGCACTTTTCCTGCCTTTATCTCTCTCTGCTTCCATCTTAAAACTATATACGGATTTATTTTTCTTCTCTTAAAAAAAAGTCCTTAACTTTTACACTGTTTTATATACTGTCATAAAAAAAACACCATCCAGGCTGTTCAAATATTTGTGATACACTCCTTGTTTGCTTTTCCTTGTATACACGCTGCTCTACAAGAGTATGGCTTTCTGTGAGCTAAATAATGCAGTGTGATGTTGATTTGATAATTGCTCTGTTTCAACAACCTGCATGGAGGCTTGCAAGAGGCGTCCACACATAAAATACTGATAATTAAATCCCCACAACAGTGAGACAGGACTCCATGAAAACAAGTTGCCTTACAAGTTTTTGCTAAAATTGCTCCCTTTGTTGTGTCATGCGGTGTACAGAGCAACCTAATGGCTGCTCTAAAGGACCATTTTAGGAAATACTTAAAGACTTTTAACTTTGCAAACTCCCTGTGGCACCAGAAGGATGATAATGCCTTGCCGTTTCCTTTAGTTTCATCAGCCTTACCTTCCCCAGTGAAGAAAGAGATTTTCAACTCTTCTTGAGAAATGGGCAGCAATACGTTTAAACGGGAAAAAAATATATATATATTGCACCAGGCCATGTGAGCTTGATCTATCTTGCACAACATTGAAACAGCAGGGCCAGATAAAACACATTCAGTATTCAGTAATGGAAATAAAATGTAGTCAGCTTTTGAACTTTTTATACTTTTATACGACTCCACCGCATTTTTCTCACAGATATATACCGTGCTTCATTATCCTCACTGCTGCTGAATGGCTAAATTTTCTGACATTTCCACTGGTGTGAAGTCACAAATAAATACCATTTATTTGTGCGGGTATTTTTTTTTTTTTGTTATCCATCTCTTGACTGTAACTCTGTGCCCAAAGCAAGATGACATAATGTTACAGCCCATCAGCTGGAGCGGCTCATGTTCTTTGGCAGTTAATGGACAGGCCAGCATTGAAGACCATGTCTGAATGTTGACCTCATGACCCGTGACATTTAGGATTGACCCTTGGGGGTAATGCAGGAGCTCTTAGCAACGAGACTAAAAAAGTCAGGGGTCAGCAAAAGGGCCAGCCATGTAAAGATGTGACTCCCATGAAGACTGTAGTTGTGAGTCCTTAAAAGGCTGAGAGAAGCCATTTAATGTTTGTTTGTCTTCATTTTGACTTGGAATACACATCTGAAACCAGCACATTTTGTTAATTTGCATGAATATGTCCCATTTGAGCTAAATCGAGTTCAACCGTGGCCTCTCTAATAAAATTCTATTAAATAAAAATGAAATATTGCTAATATTACTGAATTAATCATGAGGAAATCCAGTTTCGGTGTTGTAATGTGTTTTTGCGTAAGACTGTGCACATACTCGTAGGTGAAAAAAGGGGGGGGACAGGACAGCAGGGAGGAACGGGGAGAGGCAGAAGTGAGGGGTCATTTGCATGATCTTCAGAAATGCTGTCATAGCCTTAGGCTTTTACTAAGAATACTGAGCTTAGAGAAAACTGAGTTATTTCCCATACTGTGTTCACTCTGCCGGCCAAAGATAAATACTGCACTTCCATGGTGCATTAAAACAACTGTAAAAGACAGAACTCTTACAATTAGCTTTGCCTTTTGCCTTAATTAATGTTATTCAGTAACACTTGAGAATAATGACATTTAATAAAATCCACTCGTGAAGAAGCTGATTCCTAATGCATAATTTGAACAGTATTGACATAAAAAATTCATTTAAATTTTTATTATAAACTCACTCACCCTCCTTTGGGGACTTATCTAATTGTCAGTTTTACAAATGGTGTTTGAGATGATAATGTAAAAAGTAACATATTAATTTAAAATATGTAGATGTGTGTTGCATTGGAATGTACTGGAATGTACAATTAATTATTTGTTAGCTCTTTTTGTTGCATCTTAAGAAGTGTTTCATTAGTTTTTACAGCCCTCATTTGTTAGTCTGTGTCCAAATCGTATAAGTTCATCCTTTCTGTGATTTTAATGACTAATCTTCTCGCTAATAACTTATTTAGAGGCATCCTCTGTAAGATTTTCACCAGCCGACATCTTGCCCTTAGGTCATCACATACAGGAAGGGGTGAAATTTTAATTTTTTGCTTTTGCCAATTTGCTTGTTTTTCCATGTGTGCCTCTTAGTAACGTTCATCCCCTGTGCAAGGAGTCTTATCAGCTTGTGGTTGTCTCATTTGTTAAATTTAAACTTTTGTACTCATTAGTTTAGTTGAATAAATCTTCGATTCCTCATGAATACAGAAACACAGTCATTTTCACTTCCATGTTCATATTCATTAATTGTGCACAACACATTAAAAATTGCGCTGCTGTCGGTATTAAGGTGCAACTTAGAACAGTAAGAGCACTTATCAAAGCTAGAGATTCAAATGTTACATTTGGCATGATAAATGAGATGAAAAATGCAGGGACAGAGTTTGAATTAAATCAGTGGAGGAAACCTTGTGCACACAACAGCAAGACAGAAAATACTGAAATCATTCTGTTCATTCACAAAGCGTCCATGCAGCCAGTTCAAGATCCAGCCATGAAATATTAAACTGTGAATATTCATTATTTTAAACTGCCACCAGTTATTCAAACCAGTGTAAAGTAAGGAAGCGGATAGGCTTAATTTAAATATAATTGAGGGTCATCAGTTAGCTTTAAGTGGTACAAGCACAGTAGAATGAGCCTGTATATTTCTATGTATGAAAATATACAAGCTGTTAGGAGCTGCAGATCAAAAAAGCTGTCAGTTATAATGTGTTGGTGTTTTTTTTATTATCTTGTTACAGATAGAACTTTCAGTGTTTATACCTGGATTAATGAAAAGCTGGAACATTAAATCGAGCTGTGTGCGAATCTGGTCCCAGACATGGATTCTCATTTGAAATACAATATGATGCTATCAAGAACAGCAGTGATAATCCACCAGAAGACACATTTGCGGAGATGGCGGCTTCAAAGAAATTGTGAAACAGTGAAGTGAAATATTGTCTGAGGAGGAAATATCTTGAATTAAGAATCAGATTTAAGTTATGGCGAGCTTCATGAATAATGCAGCCAATGTTTATTTCCCAGGAAGTCAACTGTAAAACATAGTCCTCTCGCCAAGTCTCCCTGCTCTCAGTACTCTCTACTTTTCATCTGCACAAGTAATGATGGATGGCATTTTAAAGTAAACTAATTAAACCAGAAAAAGAAATGAATTGTGACAATATTTCATCACATCAACATCATAATGGCACAAGTGTTGGACTATTTCTTGCCATCAAAAAATTAAAAGCATAAATCAAAGGATATGGAGGCAAATATGAGATTGGGTTTGAAAGTTATTGTTTTAACGGGATGACAAAATCATTAGAATTTAATTTACGACCCCCGGGGCAGAGACTTTTCTGTCATCAAGTGTGAGCATGTCAGTGTAATATCCCTGTCATGGCATTTGCCTCATTTATACAGAGGCACTGGCAGGAAATTCGCTCATTTCAATGGGAAATGTACTCTGAGTGGAACGAGCTGCTCAGGAGATGACCAAGGCCCTCTCTTCCTTCTGGCAAAGCTACAAAATGGATGTGCTCAAATTCCACAACAGCACCCTCTCAAATATAACTTCATCTTCTCTATGAGGAGGAGGAGGAGGAGGAGGCAGAGAGACATGAGGTTGTACTTCTGATTCTGATTTCTGATTTCCAAATAGAGAAATAGTCAGCGAACAATAAATTCTGCTATTATCAAAATAAATAAAACTCAACTCAGTTGCGGTTTTTCATCAGTCCGCACTCTTAATCAAGTGATACAAGTTCATCAGTGGAAAAAACATTTCTCTGATCAACACTTTAAATAGAAATATCAACACTTTACAGACAGTGGAAAATTTGCTTTGTAAATTTCATTGCAACCATTTGACACGAGCCAATTTGTTTTATTGTAACCAGTTGTGTGTATTGGGTCGTTTCTAAGCAAACAAGCCACACACTTTCTCGTGCTCTAACCAGTGTTGTGTTGGCTTCACACTGAAACTTTTGGGTCGCATTCTTTTTGCCTGATCTCCCTGCAAAATAATCAGAGGAGGAAATCTTCATTTCTGCATGTGTGAATACTTAATATAACACATCAGACACAGTGTGAAACGCTGTGTGAAAACCTGCTGTTTTCATAGCTTTTCATAGCATCCAACTGCCTTCACACCCTCCATCCCACATTAGTTCACATTTCACAGGCAAATTAAGACCTTTCTCCCTTTTTAGTTAAGATTATAAGACAGTGTCCATAAAACACACAAACACATAATCCTCAGCATCAGTCGTCACCTTCCTCCACCAACACCTCTTTCAATCTCTGTCTCATTTTCCCTGAAGTTGATATTTTGTAGTGGCGTCACATCTTTCCATAATCCTCCTCTGGATTGGCTGCAGCCCCTCATCTCTCAGCCCTGAAGGTCAGCATGTGAGAGGCATCAGTAAAAGAAAATGGCCTGCATGAAACACATTGCAGTAACCTCCACTCAAACTGGGTGTAGCCCACCTTGGATTTATAAAAGGATGGGTGGAGAGAGAAGCCTTGATCATCTGCTGCTAATCATTGATTCACAACACAACAATCCTTTCAACCTACTGCAGACGTTCATCCCACAAGATCTTTACAACAAAAGCATTCAGTCTCTGTGTTTGAAGGATGTTGCTTCCTGGCAGTTTATTTACATGCTTCCTTTTTGTAGAAACTACATTTCGCACGTCATTCACTCGTCACTCAGGGTTCATTTTTCCCCGAGGTTCTTACTCTGCGAGTACAATAAAAGTAACCAAGACATTTTATTGTGATGGGTATTGATCAAACACAGATGAGTTGAAAGATGTGTTGCACATGCTTTGACAGAAACATGGTGTTTCAAATAAATATTTTTTTGTGCTTTTCTAATAAACGTGCTGCAAAACAGTACGCTGATGGCTTTTGTTCAAAGATCTCCTTTTTCTCTTGACAAAGCGATTTTCCATTCTATTTTCATTTCCTCTCTCTATAATTATTTCTATTTTTCTTTCTGAACTTGTTCTTCAAACATGTCAAAGCTGTCATAAATCATAAATCCTAACCTTGAATTCAATTCCAACTTTCTAACCCATGAACAATGTGACATTCCTCCGTGTGACTGAGACTCTGAAATGTATTCAGCTTATCAGTTATTTCTGGCACAAGCAGCCACCCCCCGATTCCCTCTCAATAAATATGGGGTTGACTAAGTTGATATGCCTTCGAGGCGTTTTAAATATTCCCCCCTAAAAAATATCTATTCATAAAGCGGGGCAACATAATTGGGTGATTTATGACCTTTTCAAACCACTGGAGCGATTAACTGAAGACATCATTCAGAGCTGTCAATCAAACTGATTGTTCACATGGAAACCAAACACCATGCAGCCAATAAGGGAGGAAGCTGACTCGAGAATAATGCCTCGAAGAGCCTTTTCACCAAAGTGGCCTCTTCACTTGTCATTGTGTTAAGATCAAACTTCCTCTATCAGAAAGCAACACTGGCAGAGAGAGAAATGGGATCAAAGGTGCAGGTGAATCTGTGCACATTCATGTCGCCGTCTCAGCGGTGACATGGTTACAGTTGAACGCCATCTCATCCCAGGGCCCCCCTCTCGCTCGCTGCTGGTCACAAACCTTGACTGTGTTCATAGCTTAATAGTACATCTGGGACGCATCTTCTCATAAAGCTATCATTACCTCAGATTTAACGATCAGGCGCAGTGATTTGTCTTTATCGGCCTTCATAGAGACACACACCTGCATCTCCTGAGCGTTCCTTTGGTAATAACACCAGGAAGAACAACTTGACACTAATTGGCTCATCATGTCAAGCGTGTTCATGCATAAAGCATCTCTTCCTCTAATGCTTAAAAAAAAGTACCAGCTTTGGAAAAAAGGATGAGATTGGAGAGGATTCGCATCCAGGATGAGATTTTGTGTCTTTGGCATCGGCGTGTATTATTCAAGCCTACAAAGCGATGTCTACTTAATCTTCACTGTAACCCAACGTGGTGCTGAAAAAGCCTTTAATACCAAAGACATACTGGCAGCGCAGCCACCCTCCAAGAATCTTTAATTTCTCTATCAAACTCTCTTTCTTGTCCAACTGTTTATACATATCATGTAAAGAGCAGTGCTTTCTATCTCATTCCACATTTTATTTTCATTCTCTCAAGTCAAATTTGAGTGATTTTTCATTTCATAACATCCCTTCGACTGGCTTATCAAGAGGCCTTTTCCCCTCCTTTGGTCCTGAGGGCTTACTTGGCTCTCAGTCTAATTACCAGAGATAATGGAGGGTGAAGCTAAATGGCGCTGATGGGGTCCAGCAGAAGGTTATTAGGTGTCCTCATTAGTGCCCGACTGAAGTGAAAGGAGGTTTAAGGTCTTATTCTGATCCTGATGGATGGTGTTCCTCGCAGTCTGTGTTTAGAGGGTGTTGTTCCACGGTGTAGACAGCCAGGCAGAGGCTCAGATAGGCAGATACATAAATGAGAGAGAGAGGAAGAGTGTGTGTGTGTATGTGTATGCTGAGGGCATCCAATTCAGCACATGATGAGACATGATTCCACTCGAGTGCAAGGTGTATGCTCATTTGCTGTATTAGTTACAGTAGAAATGTTTAATGCAGCAAACATTCCTAATGCACCGACAAATATGACAGTGCTGCTGATTGCATGTCAGTGTGATGGCTGTGCTTCCCACTTGTACTTCCATCCCTCTGTAAATGGGTCAAAGAAGAGAAAAAGAGTAGCACAATGATCAAAGCAATGTATTTCCATTTTATTGTATTACTCATAGTTGCTCAGACACGTGTATATACAAATACAGATAAATTTTTTGTCAAAGTTTTTTGTTGTTTATATACTGTAAAAGAGCAAGTTGGAAAGATTCCCCACTGATGGCAAAGTGGGAGCGGGGGGTTTTTAAAGGTGAGGGAAGAAGGACAGCAGGTGGTGCGGTGGAGGTTACACTAGCACAAGAAGAATGGGACAGGACAGGTGCACAAAATGAACAAGTGGCTCATCAGCAACAGGGGAGGGGGAGCTGACGAAGAGAGGCTTTGGCCCTGTACGCACAGAACCTGGATCAATGATAGGCTTTACCCCGCGAGCAATCCAGTTCAGGATTTGGTTGAGGGGGTGCACTAATCCTTGAACTGTGCACAGGACCAACATCTACCGTAGGGACAAGTGATTCAGGGTTGTTTAAAAGGGAGAGAAAGTGAAGGGCCCCTGTTGTAGTCTCTTCGACGCCAGCAGCCGTTCCGTGTAAAAGCACAATGGCAGAAAGCGTCTTGCACACAGACGGGGCTGCCAGGGCAGAGGCTGAGGGGCTAAGGCATGGGAAACACTCTTCGTTGCCAAAGAGGGTTGCCGCTTCCCATTCACTGCGGCAACAGCAAATGAGACACACATACACACACTCACATACACTCACACACACACAAACTCAAAGGTCTAACACATTTTTCCACGCTGAAAAGTGTCCACAAACTGATGTATCCACTCCCAAACGCCTCCTCTCGGGGGGAGCAAAGAGAGGATGAATAGTGAGAAAAGACAGACTGCAACTACATGGCAAGAATTCAGTAGATGGGTACAGAGTCAGAGAAACAAAACAAACAAAAAAAAAAAAAACAAGAGAAGTTGCTTTTGAACTACAAAATGACCATTCCCCTCCCTCCCTCACTGTAACTTCACAACAGTATTTTGTGTTATGTACATTTGTCATCTGTCACTACGCAGCTTAATGACATCACTCAAATGGGGATGCAGGAAAACACACAACATGAAAGTGATCTGAAACTTTAACACGTCTTAAAGGAAAAAAAAAGAAATAAGATCAAAAGAAAAGCTATCTTTTTCAAACTTTTTGTTCTTTTTTTGTTGTTTTTTTCTGTTTTTTTTTGTTTTTTTTTTACATGTCATCAAGTTCATGCGCATGCCACATAATGAAACTGACGAGATCCCTCCATCAAAAAAAAAAAAAAAGCAAACAGTCCCACTCATGGCAGATCTTGGAGCTGACTAACATGCTTTCAAACACTGAAGGCAAAAAAAAGTACAAACACGTGAGCCGTCCGTTTAGTCCCCAGGTGTTTCTTTCCAAGGCAGGATCCGTACGTGAAGAGATGGTGGAGGTTGGTGACTGGTTTGAAACATGTAACGGGTAAGCCACTCGTTTGGTTAACGTCCAGCCTTCTGTACATTGATGTACAGCTCCCACAGGTTGCCCCTTCATATTAGCTCAAAGTTTCATTTATGCATTGAGGATCAAAACACACAATGCATTGTTTGAAGACAGTACACACTCCGCGAAACCCAGAGATAATACCGTGTTCATTTTTTAGAAAAGACATAAGAACCAAATTAATACTTTAATATCAAACACTATTTACATCAAGAAGTTTTTCCTAATAATAATAATAATAATAGTCATAATCATCATCATCATAACAATAATAATAATTATACAGTTTTAACAATGATGTATCTCATTTTTTTCTTTTGTCCTCCAGAAAGGTACAAAACAGATACTAACCTAACACTACATGTTTTATGGTTGACTACCTCAGGATACACAGTATCCAGTTTATAAGTTGATCCTCATTTCCCAGGTTAAGGTGTGTACAGAATAAACCATGGTAATAATAGCAATAATGACAAAGAGTAGTATTGGTAATAATAAGAGAGTACAATTGAAGCTGGTTTCTGATAAAAGTCTAGTGTTAATCTGCTGACAGGCGTCCATTTTGAATCGTATGCGGTTGCTCATTCCCTGTGGTGTTCTCCTGAAAATTAGTACCTCATTAAATGGCCTCATCTCCTATTACCCCCCTTAGCTGTGCTGCTATTCTGCTGTAATAGCGTTGTTAACGTGGCGCAAAAAACAAATGGCAAAAGGCAAAGGCAGTCTTTGCGGGTGAAAAAAAAAAAGGAAAGAAAAAAAAGGCAGCCATAAAAATAAAAAGAGCAATAAAAAAAAAAGTGCATGCCTTTTGATACAGTATGATACTGAACAGTAAGTTTGTCACGAATCCGGTGGTTGTTTTTTTTTTTTTCCAGTAGTGTTGCATGGATTTTTAGTTGCTTCGTCTTGTTTGTTTTGTTAGGCACTCTAGTCACATTACCTTCAGCTACCTCCAATGTCTTTTCTATCTGTTCCTGTGTGTGTGTCTGTCTCTTCCTTTTATTCTCTCCCTCTCCTTCACTCACCAATTCTCTCAAACTGCAAGGTCATTGGTGCTTTAAAGCCCCCTACAGTGGAAATCTACACCCCCCTCCCGAGACCCCCCAAGCCTTCCACCATCTATTTTTAATACCAGAAATAACTCCCCTTGCCACAACATGGGGCCCACATGCCTGTCATTTTGAACCTCATTAAAGAGTCACTTAAACCAGTAACACTAGGAGCTGTAGGTGGACATGCAATTGCTCCTGTGCCCCTTTTTTTCTTGCTCTATTTCTCTCTCTCTATCTGTCTTTCCAAACCAATTGGTGTCTCATGCAAAAAAAAAACTGGCTCTGACAGGAAGTCAGCTTCAACGGGGTCCATTTCTCTCTCTGTCCATACTTCTTTGAAAACAAAGAAACAAGTCCCTTCCGCTAAAAAAAAAAAAAAGACATAATGGCTTTCATTATGCCAACTCACCATGTGCATCTGTGGGAGATGAAGGAAGCTGAATATCATTATAACACAGGGAATTCATTTTAATATAAGTGCTAAAGCAAACCTGGCTAAACTAAATAGAGCTGTACATTGCCTTGAACTAAATAATGTAGAGTGGCTTCTCTGTTCACGCTGTGTGTTTTTAACTAATTGGAGCTGTGCATCAGTCCTTTAAATGTGCACTAACTGCTGCAGTGAACTGAAAATGAGAACCAGCTAACTAGGATCTGATGAGCATGAGTCAAAGCTGTGGCCATGTTTAAGGGACAAAGACATGAGGAAAAAGTATGGCGCTGCAAAAATAGGGGTCTTTCCCATGATCTCATGTCTGATGTCTCATCCCATCTTGTTCCCATTTAAGTGGATTTCAGACAACAGAAAAGCACAAAGTTTACAGTGTGCAACTTAACTGGCAAAGTAAAAAAAAAAAAAAATCTAAGAAAAAAAAATAAGGTATCCAATTAAGCTGTGAGTCATTTTTTAAACAAATGGAATCAAAGAAAAAAAAAGCTGTAGATGCAAATGTCTATGGGAGTGTTAATATTGACTAATACTCGAATGGAACGGAGAGAACAATTGCTGCCCAGCTCAGTAAACATTGCATAAAATGACTGTGACTGTTGCCATGAAATTGTGTGATCAACTTTCAAAAGATATCGACCCTCCATCTTAATAGCAGTCCACAAAGTGTCTGGAGAGAAAGTTTCAATTTAGCTGTTCTGTGAGTCAGAGTGAGCCATATGCTTTGAGAGCTGTTTTATTGAGCAGCCTGGCATGCTCTACACAACGGAGGACAAGAAAAAAGTTGCCTCATGGTACCGTGGGTTTTTTAACACTCACTTACTCAAGCTCTAAGTAGCTTATCCACCTGTGCACACATTTTGTATTCAGGAGAGAATGGGAAACTATCTTTAAACCAGGACAGTCTGGAGACCAGCGGGCTAAGGTGCATGCCGTTTACATATTTTTTCAGTGCTGCGGTTCCTAGTCTGACCTCTGCTTAAAAGCATTACCCTTTCATTCCTACTTCTTCATCTTTCAGCTTTGCACTGCACTCCCCAGTAAAATGGAGGCGCTAAAATCTCCTTCTTCCCTGCAAAACTTGATCTTAATATTTTCTGAAAGGCTTCTTGAGAGGTCTCGGGACATCTATTTACTCGTGTATATACATTCCTCTCTAAGTCCTAGTATCTTCACTTTCCTACTGAGTAATGCTGCTACTGTATACAACTAAAAAACCCTACTGCTATTGACTGTTAGTGTAGAGGCATCTTTGTATTTGACTCTCTAAGCATGTGTATGTGCTGTGTATGTGTGTGTGGGTAAACATCAGTGCTGCAATGACATAAACATGATGTAAAGGGATGTCACAAAGAAGTCACGGGAAAATAAGAATCACTAAGTGTCAAAAAACGGGATTTGGCATCTTAGTTGAAGGTTTAAGAGGGGGAACTGTCTCTCCCACTTCCAACATCAACTTTTTTCACTCACAGACGGAGAAAGACCACTTAAATATATTTCTGAAAAAAATAGAGGGTTCCTTGAGAAGCCTGCTCTGATGCCCAATCAAGCAAAACACGCTCCACCCCAGATTCCGCCCCTTTCCCTGCAGCCTCGGGCAGATTCAGGCCACGCTAGGTGTAAGTGCCCTCTGGGACAGAGGGAGGCGCTATAAAGTGAAGAGTGCTGGTAGGCAGACCAGCAACAAAGCCAGGAGCGGACTTGTTTTCTGCAGATGCGGTGCAGCATTTGTTTCGTCACTTCGGGAAGGCTCAGCTGGTTCATGGCTGGTATCATCTGAGGGAAAGAAAAAGCAATAATGTGAATTGCAATTTATGGTACAAACTGCTCTTTTGCAGCTGTGCATTACAGACAAAAGACAACATTGTGCAAGTAATGTAGGTTCATATGTTATTGTGATGCACAAAGCCTAAATTTTGGGAAATCAGTTGTGATAGTGGAGTTTATTGAGATTTTTGGGCTCATTTCTCTAACAGAGTAAAGATATAACGTGAAGTCTGAGTTGCCATATGAACTTCAGTTGCTATATCATGCTTCGAATGTCACCAGAAACATTTTTAATTTTATTTCCCAGGTGAGGGGCCTCTTGTGTCCATCTGGCAGTAGCATCAGTATGTGTGAGCAGCCATGTGCCTGCTGCACCATGGGAAAGTAGCTGAACCATGCACCGCAAAAGGACAGATTAGATCAACAGAACAGATGATTAGATAGTTTCATAACTATACGTGTGTGTGTGTGTGTGTGCATGCATGTGTGTGGACATGTAAATTGTAAGAACAAAAATATATTTACACAAGTCACATATTGGGGACTCCCAAAATACACAAGTCCCCATAACATCAATCATTAAAATTTAGGGTAAATACGTTATGTATGGCAGTGGTTCTCAAACTTTGGCATTCAGAAGCCTTTACACACACACTCTCATGACCATCACCACCACCCACCCACCCACCCAACATTTTTTTATCAAACATTAGCGACTAATTGGAAGCAAAAGTTAAGAAATATGCATTTCCTAATCAAATTTGAAATTTAGTTGAGTTTTAGTTGTTCTCTCCAAAAATCATACTCATTCAATTTGGTTTCACTCCATATTTTTTTATCTAGTCATGCATGCTCCATCTGCAGTGACTCTATGCCCCACAGTTTAAGAACCACTGGTTTAAGGTTAGGTTTGGGATTGGGATTGGGTTTGGGTTTGGGTTAGGTTAGTATTGGTTATGGTTGTGGTAAGTCTCCACAAAAATGATTTAAGTCAACATTATGTCCTCTGAGGTAATGGAAACACAACCGCCTGTGTGTGTTAGGGGGTGGAGGGACGTGGCAAGAGTAGAGTACGGATGAATGTTTTAATTTCCCTCCTTTGGAGAGCTCATAGAGTGACGAGCCAAAGGAAGCATACAAGGTGAGAGGCAGCCAATCAAACATGCAGGCAGGAGAGCGAGGCAGGCAAACGAGCAGACAGAAAATCAGGCAGGGGGAGAGGCAGGTGGGTTTCACTAATGTCCGAGGATCTGGCCTAGATATCGCTGGCCTTGAGTTTCTCTGTGTGCCCTATTTAAAATGCAGTTTAGGGTTTTTTTTTAAAAGAAAACTTTGTTTGTAGGATTCAAAAGATCTCACGTTGAAATTAATAGTACCAATTAAAATCCTGTTGAAAAGATAAATATCCTGTGTCTGACATTTTGTTAAATATATTCCCTGCTGGGAATGTTTCAGTTCGGGGAGTGGTTTAGATTCATGTATGAAGATGTAAAAATGCTGTACTTCTGACCACACAAAAAAATTAATCAGTGCTGCGCTACAGAGCTAAACAGCAGCTCAGTAAAGAGGAAACAGACTATTAAAAATGTGCGAAATATATTGTCAATGTTTTGATTTATATCTTAATGAATTAATCTGAGTAAAAACTCTGAGGACATTCTAATAACAGAGCACAACGTGAATATGAAATTTACTGTTTATTGTGAAAAAACGTGTGAGAAACATGCACATCTATGAGAATGTCTTAGTATAGAAAATGGAGACCTTTATGAACATACTAGAAATGTAAATGATTAATGAACTATATATGCAGTGTATATGAAACATGCAATATAGTCCAACAATAGAATATGCAAGTATTATTAGCATGCTACAGCTTTGATTTATTGGAGAACAGTTGGTTTAAAAGAAGCATCAGGCAGGGATGTGGAGGGACAAAACAGCTTTCAGACAAACAGCATAAAAGGAAACACACGAGAGGCACACAAACAGGTGTACAGAGGTCATTCAGGAGACAATCAAAATGAGCAGGAAGCCATACTAACCTCGTGGTTCTAATGTATTGTCTACTTTGTCGTTTACATCAAAAACGCGGTCATGTACGCCTATAGTTTTCACACAGCTGTCTATAACAGAAAATAGGGAGAATGAAAGATCATTAGAGGTATATGCCAAATAGGTTAGTGCCATTTGAAGCCCCCCTCTCAGCCCTGAAATCAAACATCCCAAGCAACAAAGCACATGGCAACATTCAGATGAAGTATGAAGTGATCTGGTTTTCATTTCATGTGATCATTTTTCATCTTTTTCATGTTTTCACACAAAAAAAACAACATAAAAGACTTTTCCTTAACAAGTAAAGCAGTTTTGTGATAAATGACAGCGGTTTGTTGGACAGTGAGCAAAAGGTAATTGAGGAGGAAGTGAGGTAACCAGAGATGTAGACATAAACTGTTTTTTTTTTTTTTTATCCAAATGTGAACTTCAACAAGCTCCATTACAAAGTCCTGTGTTGCATGCAAACACTTACTTGATGGTCGGACAAAAACTTTGAGCTTCAGGCATGTTTTCCGTCCGTTCTCAGCAATGGTGGACGCTGAAAAAAAAAAAAGTAGGTGAGCAGGGTGTTAATATAATGCTACATGCAGTTCTAGATATCTTTCAAAAATTGTCTTGGCCTGTGTTTTTTTTTTTCATATAAAGGTCTGCCTGAATATATTTTTATTAATCCCTGTAGACGACTGCTAAAACTGAAGTAGTCAGAAGAAAATAAACTTTCAGATAGTTAATGTTGACTCTTAAGTGGATTTTGTAGGTTTAGTCATGGTTCTTGTGAAATTATAGCCACAAAGTATTTACAGATGTGCAAGGGAAAGTAAATGGCTTTGCTCACAGTTTAATTGTAGCATTTTAGATTTTATAACCTGCAGCAGCTTAGTGAGGTTCAAGGAAATTGCATTATTTTGGCCCTCTGAAAAACACTAAAAACTGGAAGAAATCATGTCACGCTAATACTTTATGTGTATACATCTATGTACTTCCCTTGTCTAAAAGCCTCAGCACTCTTCAAAGGACGAAAAGTTCGTACACGGAGGATGTATGTGCTGCGTGTGTGGTGTTTGCGGTTGCTGTCAGGAAATGGATCTCTTCCTGTCAAGTCCACGGGGTGTGAATCTCTGAGAGTTAGCTACCATACTGGTTGTATCACATACCCTAAAAATATCTCATGTGGAGAGCGTGTGCGGGCGTGTGTGTGTGTGCGTGTGTGTGGTTGACCACTAATGGTGTTGTGGTGAGGCACCAGGTGCTTTCTCCCGGATAGGGGTCAAACACATGTCAGTTGGATTGCAATGGGTGCATCTATCATGGCAAGAAATCATACTGTACTTTAAAAATATATGTTGTTGTCTTGTGTCAGAACCTCATATCATATAACACATATTGCAGTCTTTTCCCCACTATTATGATATATTAATGCTCTTTACTGTAAACTAGTTTCCATTTCTGCTATTCCCCTCAGCTGCGACAAGCCCATATCGTCTGCTGAGACTGTCTTTCGGCCATCATTTTATCTTGTCCTCTGTGGATCATTCCACAGCTGATGCAATGAAGCCAAGCATTTCCAAAGGCTACCATTTGGGATCTGTCAACTCCTCTCTAGTGAACCTTTACCTAACCCCTCCTTTCCCTCTCTCCCAGCTGTGTCACCCTCTCTCCTCGTCTGTCAGCGTAGTCATATACATTCATCAGAGTTCAACTGACTTCCCTTCATCATATTTACACCACATACATAAGGCATAATATATGGATTGTCATATATAGCTAGGAGCTTTGTTATTTGTCCTCTTTAAATTCACTATTTTTATAACTCCCTGGCCTGCAGACTGTTTAACATTCAAGAATGACTAAATACACATTGCTGAAATCAATGTCCAAGTATCTACTTTATGTTAAGACTCTGGAAAAAGCAGTGAGCTGCGTCTGTATCAAGGGGATGTGTTCATTAAGAGAATTATTGACTTATAACTTTGGAGAAGGGTCAGAGATGAAAATCTATTCCTTTCTTGCATTTTGCACGCTCTCTACTCCTGATTTATTCTGCGATCCAGATGCCAGATTCTTATCAAATGCATACAGCACACTCTTTCAATCACTTTCTCTTCGCAGAGCCTTCTCTCCAGCTCATCAGGCTCTCTCTCCGTGCCTCTCGCCTCTCGACCTTGCTGTTACCGATTTAATGTTGTTGCTTCATCAGCTGTTATCTGTTTCTTAGTCATGTGTCAGTGTGCAAGAGAGGTGGCATGAGATCAGATGCCCTTTTTTCACAGCTCGGTTCATATTCAGCAGATACAGAAGGGGATAAAAGTAAAGCGAAGGGAGAGTGAGATCCTTATTATTTCGGTGTGGAGGCAGCCGATGACACTCTAATGAACCTTGACCACCGCTGCTCACCCACTCAGTCATATGAGCACACCAGTACCCACACGATTTATGCCACTCGTCTTATTGCTTTGCTTCTCTTTTTCCACCACTAATTTATGCTGCCATTTCTAAAGTGTGCGCATACACGGCTGAGCGTGCGCACATATGCACACCCCGTCTCCAGATGTCTTGTCTTCATCATTGTTGTGGGCAGAGCTGAGTCAAAGCCATCGACACCAGCCACTTAGCAAAGGCAGCTGATCGTGAGAGAAGTATGGTCTCGATGAAAATGGCAAGAAGGCATGTGGGAATCTCTGTCATGATGACAGTTTGTGAAGCTGTTGCGATGTTAGTTGCTTTGTACAGAACTCGCTATCCGCCTCCTACGCAAAAGAGAATCACGGACATAAGGTGCAAGAGTGAACAGATATCATGATTATGGTGATCAGAGTAGCTTTCACTAATTATATATTACAGAGCTTCAGTGGAATTCATTATTTTTATGTCTGCAGCAACAAGTATGAAACTTGTCATCTATGATTTTATAATTAAAGCATAAAACAATGAGCAGTCATACTGCTAATAAGGCAAAATCAACTAATAAGTTAAGCCGAGCTTAGTTTCACCATTGTATTCACACACTGCAAATGACTGAGGCGTGTTGTTCTACATTCTTGACTACAAAGGAAAGAATGAGCTTTGGCTCTAACATTCCTTTCTTGGTAGCAGCTTTGTGTGTTGATGAGGATCCTTCCACCCGTTCCCAAACCGTCCGCGCCAGCGCCTGTTTATTTTGGATTAACATGCTGTTGAGGGCCAGCTTATTGTTCTTGTAGGCCGTAACATCAACACCTGCTATTCTGGTTCCCATCAGGCCAACAGCTCCAACCATCAATCCATCCAGCCTGAGCAAGTGGCTGCTTTGAAGGACAGAGGCCCTGAAAAGATGGCCCCGAGATGGGTGACGCGTGGGGTGGGGGGTGGAGAGGGATAATGGCAGGCGGTGGGTGGGGCGAGGTCGGGTTACTCCTCCGAGCCTTGTCCCCCTGGCTAGTAATGGCTGGTCCCCTCAGTACACTGCATTATGCATCAGCATTAAGGCAAATGGAATGAAGCAGAATCCAATTACGGAAGAACAAACAGGTGGGCTCAGTGCGGCTTAGGCGCAGCATTGTTTCAATCACAGCCCAAGCCAAGCTTTATTGCAACTGTAATGTTATCTGGAAAACACATTTCCTCTGCCTTTCAATGAATGCATCAACTGAGCATTTCAGACATGAGGACATAAAACCATGTGTCTGCAGTGATAGGAAGCTAAAAGCAAAGTTTACACCGGCTAAATACAGTAGAATATAAAATCATGGTGGGATATTGATTTCTTATCCATCATTTAGGAGGCATAATGGATCAGCTGTACAAGTATACTACAAAGAGAGTCAATCAAAGAGGTTTTGTGTCTAATGTTTTTTTAATTTATTTTTATTTTTTCACATTTAAACATCAGTCATCTGGGGTCTTTTCAAAGCCGGCGAACTGTAGCCAAGATGTAGATATTTGGCTGTGTTTGAAACACAACCATAAGTCCTAATGCATATGATGCACATTAGCATGCAATTTGACACAAATGGCTTACACTGTTTCACAAACTGAAAGTTTCAAGTTCCCTCTTTTGAAGACTTGTTTGTAGTAATTGGTAAACAGTCCATTGGACTACGTGTCCCAAATGTCCAAAACTCCAAACATACTGTGACAACAATGATTCAAAGTTTTAAAAGCAAAGCCTTGAATAGACCTTTATGCCATCGTGTGAACATGTAACATTAATAGCATCATGTTAGCATGCCTCTAGCCTGCGTCAGGTCTCCAGCTGGCTTTAATAATGGTGCTCTAATCCTTTGATCCTTGCTTATTTGTCAGGATGGGACTGGTTAAACAGAATGCTCTGTAATGTTGTTTCCAGCACTGTGCCTTCCTAGCTAGGCTAATTCTCCCAGCCCTATGAAAAAGATGCCGCTGGCCTTGTCTTTGATTCACTGAGATTACTCATGTGGCTTAAACCGTACAAATCTAGTCAGGGTTTAGGTCCAGGAGTCCAGGAGTCTGAGTTTACATGAACTGAGATAGGGGACACACAGCAAAACACTCACAGCATCACTTTCTTTCCTCCTAGCCATCTACTTCCCACGTCTCCATCAAGCTTAATAAGACAGTTTGCAGCCAGAATAAATTTTCTCTATTCCACGTACAGAAATCACTGCTGGGATTCATTAAGGTTTGTCCTTCAGTTTTAGGGTGTGGAGTTAGTCAGAAGTGGACAATGTTGAACCAAACAGATTAAAGAAAACCTTGAAATCAAGATGATAGAATCACTTGAGTCAGTTTCAGACAGAAACAGAGACAATATTTATACGACCATTCCAATAGGTAACAATAACTGCTGCATTGTCAGAAATAATCTTCTTAATGCCTGTAATAACAAACACATGAAGCACACACCCAATGCAATGAAATGGTGTACGTGCATCAGGACACACTCCAGATTGAGAAATGTCCTCACAAAATGTCTGTCCCACATTCAACCAGTTCCAAGGCAGCATGTTTTTCTACTAAAACATCTCAAAAAAGAAGGCTAAAATATAATAACAAGATTCAAAAACACAGGCCAGCACATAGAAACTATCTTTCTGTGTGTTTTTCGCCCACTTAAAATGTATGTGTGTGTTTGTGTGTGTGTGTGTGTGTGTGTGTGAATGAAGATGGAAGAGACTATCCACTGAAGAGGCCCATTAACCAGATGCCACTACAGCGAGTGCACAATAGGAGGGAACTGAGGGAGCTGGGAGGAGCAGTGAAAGAGGAGGACTTGGATTCAGGCGCAATAGCCTCCTTTTTCTTTGGATCTTTTAACCTTCGCTGAAAGTGGACCAAAGTCATTGCTTATGCTACTTGCCCCGAGGTGACGAGGTCAAGAGCCGCAAGGAAAAAATTAAGTGAATTCAAATTGAAAGAAAGCCTAATTAAATACTGCACTAGTTTCCACATAATAACATGCAAATGTAATAAATTTTTTCGGTTTACAATAAGGATCATAAATTTGTGAAGGATCACATGACGATTTTCAAACAAATTATTCTGTCTTCTCATAAAATGAAAAAATAGTGATTTGAGGTCTAAAAATCTTTTAATTTAATTAACTCATTCATGTTTTTATATTTAAATGACCATGAAAATGCTGATTTATTAATCTAAAGGGGAGTTCAGCTTTTTAAAGCAGCCACAGAATAAAAATTCACTGTGCATAATAATGTTTCAGTACTGCACTCTGTGTATTTGATGCAATCACAGCATTATTGTTATGACCTAAGTATCCACTCACAGAACAAAAGGAAAGAACTGTATGAGTGTGTGTGTGTGAGAGAGAGAGAGACATGTATGTGTTTATTACAAGAGGGAGAATGAAAAAAACAAACAACTGAACTATAACCAGTTGACTGTAATGACTTATGCAATGGGTTAATAATATTTTTGGTAATTGTTTAATGTCCTTGTTTTTGTGCTATTGAGTCAAAAGCAGCTTTAAATGCATGAATCAGAACAGGCTGGGAGGAACCTGGTGCCCTCTGAATCACAGCCTTCTCCTGCCCTACTTTTCCTCCGATCTCTTGGCTTTTCACAGCCTTTCTGTTATTTTGTCAGACAAGTGATGACTACTTTATTGCTGCTCAAACTCAAATAATTTGATTAGAGAATTTTCTCTCTCGCCTCGCTTTTCTCGGGTTGTCAACAAGTGTGACATGACTTAGCTCATGGTTTATTATTAGCCAAGTCTGACCAACGAGCTGTCTCGCTGGTGGACTGATTTCAGTTTATTTTTGAAAGTGCACTCCTGAAACTCCAATGAGCTTGTCAAGGCCAGACTTGTAACGCTTTATTCTTATATTACTGGACCTTCAGAGGAGCCACAAGACAAAACTGAGTTGTAACTATTTCAAATGGATGTGATGTTTAAATTTAAGTAGAAACAAATTTTGAGAAGTGTCTGTACAAAGTTTAAAGTATGGCTTTCAGTGCAGATTGGCTTAGATTCTTCTAGTTTCGTAAAATTTTAACTTAATTTACCTTTTTTTTGTGTGTATTTATAATAGAACACACTGATTCAATATCTCTCATGAGTGTTCAGTTGGGTGGATAGCCTGCAACTGTTAAGACCAGTGCTAATGATTCACATGAATTTCTTTATCAACTATACACCATCCTGCAATGGGATCACAACAGCTGAGACGCCCGTCAACTCACATCATTACATAATTACTCAGTACCCATGAGTCAGACCGCACCCATCATGAAACAAGACCTCAGCTAAGTACCATAACATTTTTAAAAGCATCTTCCACAGTTGTGACACTATTATGCTGATAAAATCTGTCCACATACATACAGACAGACGTATTCATGGCTCTTGCCAAATAACTGATAATTCATCTCTTGCAAAACACAACACATTCACTGCTAACTGCTGCACACTGCTTGTATCAGATGATTTTTTTTTTCTGCAAGTTACATGTACCTATATGTTGATGCTGGGTTAAAAGTTGACTGTGCAGAGCTGGTTAGATGTATTGAATCAGTCTTGCACAGTCTGACTGCTCCACCAAACTCACTTCTGTCATGTCATGTGTTTTATTGCATCACACGTGTTGAATAAAATTCGGTGTTGGCTGATGAGATCCCATCGCAAGACGGTTTCTAGTTTTATGTAAAGTCTAAGAGTGGAGAGAAACAAATAAACTAAGATACAGTGATCGTCAACTTAATACAAATGTGGACCAAGTATTATACTTTTTTGTGGGAGGGGGTTCCCCAGTTCCTTCCGCTTAGTTTTGATGCCCTTGCTAAGACCACACCCATCTGCACAGTTGGCCTATACTTTGATCTCAGTGATAAACCTGGCAGGATTTGTGACTGCATTCTGCACAAAGTACAGATAGTATAAACACCTGGGTACTCAGAATCACCTCTGTGCTAATTCAGGCTACAATGGGTGTCTCCAGGACCATATTTTGCCTTTTTGACTCCCCACCCCTAACCTCCCACACTCATACACTCATACAAGGTAAAGTAAACACCAGCCATGATGTTGTGGATTGTGACTGTCCGCTCCCCATTGTGCCCTGCATGGAAAGCACCTGCATTCTTCATGCTTTATTCGTTGTTTTCTTTTCATTTGTCACCTTTCTGTACATGTCCAGCAAAATCTGTGTATCTCTAACATGCAGTCTAGAAGGTGAAAACACAGAGCTGACAGGTATCTGTGAGACTGAGGGAGGGTTAGTTATTGTAGGTAGTACTGTCCAAAGAGGGAGATGAGATTAAAAGAGAGACAAGAAATAATGTAGTAACCAGGGGAGACGGTGGTTGCGGAATGTCTGTCCATCCATCAGGATTATAATAATGTGTTCCAGACATCTGTGTGGCTTTTCTGTATGTCTGCTCGAGCATTTGTATGCATATTGCCCATGAGTGTGTATGTATCCGTGCATATGTTGGTGTGTAGCTTTCTGTCACATTACCCCAAGTTGTCGGATCATTTCTGAATGCTGATGACAGGGTTGATTTTTCATGTGCATGAATGAAAGGGGCTGAGTTATGATGGTGTCCATATGCAGGTTCCCTCCTCGTACCACAAATGGAACAGCACCGGCTCTTTATCATTATTAGCAGACCTCCCACGGCTCTAACAAAATACAGACTGCATACATCGTCCCCCTGCCTCTATTTCATTTGTCCATTAATGCCATTTTCCTGCTGCTGTCTGTTCTGCAATCTCTACTTCTTTCTCCTCTCAAGAGCAGCTTGAATGAGCATGGCGCATCACAGGATTTATGACCAGTTGGAAGACAGTTATAGTCCATGTCTTGGAGAATCTGCTGGGCTTTGTGTGCATGTAGCAGTCCTTTAAAGATGAATAAGACCATATGAGATCTTGTGAAAAAGCCTTATGAATATCAAAAGACTTTCCTGCATGTTAGATTGGTATTTATGATCAATCCTGTGTTGCATTCTGCATTTTAGCCTATGGGCATCTGCAGAGTGATTGAAGCCTCATCAAATGCGTTTCATTTAGTAATCGAACATAAGTAGAATCATCGCCCACCCTCTGGGTTTTGTTTTCCATTTAGCGCGTGTTCATTCAGCCTTATAGTCCCATAACATCTCTGTGTTGCTGCAATATCCTTCTTTTTCTTGCAGTGTCAAACCCAGAAATATCTATAAAATAACTCCATCCACAAGTGAGACGCAAAAGGTGTTATTGATTGTGTTTTCAGTGGATGCAGTACCTGTCCACATAGGTGAACAAGTCAGGCGGCAAGTAAATGACATCTTTTCTGCCGACAATCTGCCGCCGCATGATCACACCAAGAGGTTTCCTATTTGCCACACATCTTACACGCCCAAAAACACCATAACTCGACTCACTCATCTCTTGCTGCGAGCTGCCACTGGTATTGGATTTCTTCCCCTTTTCAGATTAAAATCACTCAAATACAAGATTGTGGATTGTGTCCATATTAGAAAAATGTGCTTGCATCAGCATTCTGCAAGATGGGTTTCACTTAAACCATGAATGCACTGTGAACTCTGACCCCAGAAGTGCTCTGTCTGCTTATATCCTCTGTCAGTCACCGAGACAGACACTTTAGAGCTTTAACTCACTCCCTGCTGATACTTTTTTGCTGAATTGCTTTGCATTTTTGGTATCTCCCTTAGTGAATTTTACATATTTAATGCATCCTCTGTGAATTATCCTGTTTTGTGTTGACCGTAAGAAAAAAACGCAGCAGTCTGTTGTCTACTGAAAGATCAGGCTCCAGACTGACTCCAGCTTTCCTCCTGTCTTCAGCTGCCTTCCCTCAGATAGAGAGGAGAGGCTGACACCAACAAAAATGAAGAATTATGACCTCCATTTGAGTAAATTCCCTCCGTCCTGTTAGCGTTGATAAAGCTGTTTCTGTTGTTGAAGCAGATGACAGCAGAACCCTGTCTCCTCTCTCTAATTTTATCAGAGACGCAACAAATCAACCCTCGACCCACATCGAACTCGTAGGGCGAAAACACCATTAACGGGCATTTTCTCGGCAGGAATGTGATTTGACAGCTTAATTTTCATCTACAAACTAGAAAGCTAATCAATCACATCACTGAGGGCAGATTTTTCATCTCTCATTCCCTCAGGTCATTTGGTTTACAGAGAGTTATTAGAGATGAGGAAATGATTAATATTCTGACACTGTGTACATGAGAAATGTTTGTATATAAATTTATAAAATTTCTCTGGTGTTCTGTGCGTAAATTAATATTATGGTGAAATAGCTAAAATATCCATTGTAAATAACTATCTCATCTCCATTAAGACAATGCTCCTCTACAATAATGCCTTTTATCAATGTTCAGTTACCTCTCATATATGAGCCCATTCAGTTAAGTATTGCTCATCCCTGCCAGATGAACTCATTGATAGTGACCTCTACCTTTGTTTCTGCTTTGTGCAGGTGTGCAGTATAGCCAGCCTAAACAGGTAATGATGTGTGAGATTTTCTGTGTTAGTTGTGCTACACTACATATTCATACAATACATAAAATGTGGTTAATTGGGGGCAAATGGGCAAAGCCTGACCAGTGACTTTGTGCTGAACTGCAGACATCATCATATTTTATACAGTAGAAATGTTTTTTCTATATTAAAGTTAGTTTTAGGCACTGAGTGGTGTATAAAGTCTGCCGCGATGGGCAAATTAATTTTAAAATTTGACTTGTTACAGACCTGGTGTCCATAAAAATGAATATGTTACTAAAATATTAAAATATCTTGAGATCCATTATTTAGACATTTGGCCTTGGGTATTTAAACATTTCTTTGCAGAGTACAATATGAGATGAACATTTAATTATCCCAGTGGAAAGACTGAATAAAATCCGGTTGTGTACCAGACCAGGCAAGGCCATAAAGGACTTTTGGGTTGTGATTCTAAATTAAAATACTATAATTTCAGTATATTTAAAAGTGATATCTTCATTTCTACAAGCCTTAATGCAAATTCTTAATTGCAAGCCATAGTCTACATCATGACACAATGACTTTAAATGGGTGACATCATGAACATAACGTTGACTTCACTGTTTTACTTAAGTTTGGCCTCTCTCGTGGTTGACAGTGTTGAAGAGAAACTATTTACATGAAATAAAGTTATTCTATTCCATTACAAAACAACTGCAATTGTAATCAGTTACAGTGCTTGAGAAATTTTAATCAAAGTAGTTTTGCTAATTAAGCTAAATTCTACATTCTGGGCTTTATACAGCTCTAAATAAAGTGCAGCATCCCTGTTTTGTATTATTCTGCTCTGCAGGTTTACTTCCTTCCTTGACATATTTCTAGGCATTGTTGGTTAGCAAAGCTGTTCGAAAAAAAATTAAATGCCGCACAGTTCTAAAATAGTTTCAGAAGTAATCATAAAGTAATCAAATGTAATGAGGAACATTACTTTGACAAATTAATTTAAATATTTACATTACTTGCAAATTTTTCATCTTCAATTTATTTGTAATCTGTAATCTATTAAACTTTCAAAGTAACATGAACCACAGAAATGTTGGAGCAACTGATACAGAATGGTGTCCCAAAAATTGTGCAGCCTGAGCCAAGAGCTAAAGTTAAATTAGTGTTTACTCACAGCTTCCCAATGGTTCACATTGATCACTTCAAGTGTGACAACATCACTGGCAACAATAATAACACTGGGTGTCATAGCAAGGTACCCTGGCTCACAAATCATTGCACTAATAACAGTAAAGTTAAAAATCCCCTGCACAGATTTAGTAAATATCCATGTCTCAGAAATCAACCTGGTCACATATTATTATGATTATATTTAAATTTTAAAACAGAAATCAGCAACACCTTAAAGAAGCTTAATGAAGCAATCTACACTTGCTTCATTTAGCAAGTGTAGATTTATCAATTTCTTTTATCGCAGACCAAGAGAAAAGAATGCACGAAAGGTTGTTAAAAACTGAACCACACACCTGGCCAACACTGCTGTTATTGTTACAGAAATAACATGCATGCAGTCCTGCCAGGCTTGTTGTTCCTGGACACAGACGCCGTTTCTATCTTGGGTCTGGCTGTACAGTAAACATTTACACATTACAGTAACTGACTGAGATAATGCAGTTTCTGTGACACTGAGAGACTGTTTGTTCCCACACTGCGCATTATGCACATTTATCTTAATAATCAACATCTCGTTCAAAAACGCTTCACGGGGAACAGCATTTTTTTCATAAAGAGGTCTTTTACATTTTCTCATGACAACCCTACAGCTTTAGGTTATCATACTTCAAACATCATATTTATTGTACTCTAGTGCTCATCAGATGTTGTGCCAACTATCTGGCCGATCAAATCAGGGCAGAAACATGAGCGAATGCTGAAATTCAGCAGGAAGAATTAAAAGTGACCCAGATTTTTACTGAACTGTGTAGGTGATCTCACAAAAGTATTTGTTGACACATTATTGAGACAACCACAAGCTGCTGCCATTTCATTTAGTTTTGCACTTTTAAAAATAATTTAAAATAAGAGATTAGACATAATCAAAACTGTTCCAATGTTTTTCACCATTCTAACGCCTGAATATTTATAATAATACTCAATTAAGCCAAAATGTAATCCCTGTGAAAATTACAGTAATTACTCAAGACTTTGAGTTCCCTGCTGTGTCCTAATTTGCAGCATGTTTACATATTCCTTGGTTGGAAAGTTGTATTTATCTCTGCATTCTTAAGATTAGTGGAGATTAAAATTTATGTTGCCCACTGCAACATGAGAGGCTTTGTATGATTCTGCTGCTAGGAGATAAGGAGGGCTCCCTTGTGATGATGATGATGATGATGATGATGATGATGATGATGATGATGATGATGATGATGATGGTAGTGAAGAAACAGATGTTGCAGATGAATTGGCAGGTTCAGTAATGTGACCACCTCCCTCAGCCTCCCCCCCTTAGCTCCACATGCTGTCCACTGGAAGGATTCTGTCAAATCCATCAGCAGCCGTCTCTGTCGCTACTCACGGACATTCAGGCCGGACACAATGGCAGTGGGAAATCACATGTCAGACGACTTCATGGTAGATGACTTTAATATCCGCCACAGTAGCCAGAGAGGCTATACGCTGGAATCATTCAATAGCCAATGAAGCCGCGGGCCACTAAGCCAATATGGCGTGCTACAGCAGAATGGATGTGTTTCATGGAAGCCCTGTCGGTCGCAGTGTAATTTAATCCAGCCCTTAGGACAAGCATCTCTCAACAGAAATGGAAAAAAAAATGTTAGAAATAGAGACTTGAGGGAGTGGATGAATTGTATAACCCTTCGCTAACCCCCATTTACGCTCCCAACTTCCGAGACGTCCATTTTTTCCTCTTCACATTTAGTGTGACTGTCAATGCAAATTTGCTTATAAAAGCAAAGGAAACTTTGGTTGCAGACAAATAGCCAAACAGCTGGTTGCTGAGAGGCCTCTGGAAAGAATTTAAGGCTATTTGTTTTTGTGGACAAGCTTGATAGAGAAACACCTTTTCACCACAGAAACAACAGCAAACATTAGGGAGGCCCTTTTATGTTTTGTGTTTCGAACCAGCCTCTAAGTCAAAAGTGTTATGGAGCAGGGAGGGGAAAAGAAAAAAAAAGTGAAAACACGTGGAATGAATAAAGGACAAATGTCTTGGCTGGCTGTCGGGTTAACAGCTTCATAAAAAGGTGCCAATTTAGAAAACAGATCTCAGCGTGTAGAGCTCGCCTCAGCTAATCTCCACCGACTCTTTAAACGTCGTCTCTGTGAGACGGAGGTAAACACAAAGACACAGAGGTTTGACAGCCACCTAGAGCTGCATTAACACCACAGGCCAAATTGTACTGGTAAACAGATACAGAAGTATGGTACAACCAGCAGCGTTTAGCAGGAGGGTGTTAGCTGTCAAAGCTGACACCCCCTCACTGAGAAGGAATTTATACAGGTTTTCTCCTCATACATTAGCCCACAAAGTGCGCAAATCTTTCAACGTCTCCTTCAACAGCTGAAACAATTATGCATCACCCTGCATGATATTGCACTAATGCCACCCATGTGAGAACATAACTGTGCTGCCTATTTTGTAACATCAGCGTATCCCTGTGACAAATGTGTTTGGAGCGAGCGGCGGTGACAGTGACTCCTCCGTCTCTCATGTGTGGAAATAGTCTGTAGTGGGAGGGCAAGTTAAACTCCATTCCACTCTATCACCTTGCTTTGATAAAACCTAATTTCCCAGGGGCTTCAACTTCAGATGAACTCAGTTCCTATGCCAAGAAGCGCACAACTTAACAACTAACGTGAGCTGAATGGGAGCATAACATAATGTAGAGAGGAGGGCACTCCTTTTTTGAAGGATACAGTGTTGTGCAGCAGGGGTCGTTAGCGATAACTTTGAAACTGTCTCAATTTAACACCCCCGTGAATTCCATTGCCATTTTAGGGAAGAGTTTGCCACGAGTGATGAGAGCAATGTAAGAAGCCTGACTGAGAGCCGAGCATGAAAGCGTCTGCTCGGATCACTGTAATGCCACTCTCAAAGCTCTGTGCTGAAGTTATGAAAACACGGCTGAGGGATGTATTCCTGCATGTGTGTGTGTGTCTCCCTCTTCCTTGCTGTGCTGCAGCAAATGAAAAACATTCGGTCAGGAAAGGGTCATCTAGGTTTGTAATTTATGTCAAGTCGGGTCATTTTGACTTTATATGGTTTTTTTTTCCTTTGACTGCATGTGGGATTTTGTGCAGCTTTAGGAACGAATCACACAGAATTGAGGTCAGATGCATTGGTGTCAATGTTACTACTGTATATGCATCCTGCGTTATGCACAATAAAAGAAACAACAATGGCGAGGTTAGCATAAATGCATCTATAGCATCAGTTATATCAAAATGTGAATGAATAGTTTAGAATGGTTCAGAGGGCTTTTCTTGATGGAAGAGATGTTTTAATTCTTCTTCTACCACCTATTGTTTCTGCTGCTGGAGCTTCCCTCCCACGTTGTATGTTTTGTTGGTCTCATTGGTTGAAGTTGGTTGACTGTAACAGACAGATGATTTGTCCAACCGCCTGCACAGTAGTTTTTGAAAGCGCCTACCCTTTTTCAGAGAGTTTCCAAGGACGACTTCCCAGATGATTTTGTGTAACAAATCATCTGGTGTGTCAGGTTAAGTGAGTGCAAATCAATAGAACACTTTTGTGACTGACAGCTTTTATCCTGCAATGTAACATTTTTATCCGTAGTAGAAGAGCATGAAACTGATGTAAATCATCTGCTGATTCCTTTGCAGTCAACAGATTTTAACAACGCATGGAAGATTTCAGAGTGTTGTATTTGACAGCTAACTCCTCCATCTTTTAAACATTAAAATGAGGGAAAGTCTGTGAGAAGAAAGGTGCACCACCCCTTCGAATCTGCAAAGCAGCTCTGTCCACTTATTGTGACCAAATATCTTACAAGACATTTAATGTTTTGTTTTTTTTTCTTTTAATTTGTCATCTGTCTGTACGTCTGTTGTGTTACAAAGCAATCATGACTTACAGATGTAGTAGTATTCTCTGCCCGGTCTGAACTCAAAGCCCAAGGAGAAGGGAGTGAAGAGCTGGAACTTCTCTGAAAACTTGAGCGGTCCGTTCGGGGAGTGCGGCCTGTTGCACTCCCAGCGTTTGAAGCCCTTGGCGGTGTGATCACACGTGCTGTAGCCATCGTAGTTGACCATATAGAGGACATAGCGCTCTGTCCGCTCCTCAGGCACTGTGTCTTCATAGTGAGGACAGTAGACATCCAGGTAGTCGTTTATGCACACGTCGATGTGGTAGTCCCCACGATGGAACCTGGTTGTAAAGCAGAAGAGAAAAGAGACAGGAGAAGGTTAATATTTTAGTATTTATACGAAATGTGCATGCAAAGCTATCTGACTTTGAATAATGTACATGTACTTCCTTCAGAAGGATCCTTTTGTATATTCTTGATGGGTCTGTAAGTCAGTGAGTCAACAATCCTGTGATTATAATGGATAAAAGTTTTTCTGAACGCAGCGTTTATGCAGAGAATGCTGGTTTGATCTCCCTGCACTCTTTCAGTGTTGTGTGTAAATTCACAAGCACCAGCTCTTTCATCTCCTGGCTTCAATAAATTTGGGCGGGTTGGTTTGTCTATAAATCTGTCATTGCAGCAGATATTTACTCACACATACACACATCTGCCTTCCGAATGATGGCAAAACTGAGGCATCCAAGGAGAGAGAAAATATGCTTGAAAGAAAACAGTCTTGGGTCTCTTAAGAAAAACACATTTTTTAAAGAAAACACACAGGACAGACGGACGACCTCAGGCTGAGTGCAGAGTAGAAATGATCAGGGGGAAACAGGATGGTCCAGACAGTAAATGTCATGATGGGAAAAATACAGAGCTGGCCTGTCTCTGGGGGCTGCGAGGTGAGGCATCTTTACAACTGCAATGATCTAGGACAGGCCACACAGGGTCAGAGGTTCCAATACATACAGGCAGATTCATCAAAAGGCCACACTATGTCACAAGCTTGCACCTACACACAAACACACACAGACACATTTTTCTTCCCTGTTGCCCGGAAAATAGGGCTCTTGCTCGTGGACTTCTTACAGCTACTAAAATTAGAGAACATTTCCTGTGTTTCGGGTTTCTGGCTGAGTCTGAGACAGTGTCATAGGGAAGCTCTCAGAGAACACTCTGCCCACCTGTGAACTCATGAGGGATGCCCTCAATTTAACACACACACTCGAAGCAGTCTAAGAATGACTATGCAAGCCACGAAGTTGCACAGGCACACACACACGCACACACGCTTACACACAGGTGGTGTTACTGACTCATTTCACCCATAAGCCAGGTGGTGTTGGCTTTAGAAACCCAAGTTTAATGTTGTAAGAGCACAACCTGACAAGACTTTAGACAAAACTTTTAATTGAAAACCACCACTGCTGTCTATGAGACTCACACAAGGGGCAGAGCGTATAACAGGCTGAAACAATTTTATCCAGAGGACTCTGGAGCCTCAGGATTAACATACTGAGGCAGTACACACACAGCATGGTGACCTCTTTCTCTCGCCTCGTGTGTTTGTGCAATTTGTTCTCCTTCCACGGTGGAGAGGAGGTCGTTCGGCTCAAGTTTCCTCATCTTCCAAGATCATTTCCTCATATATGCTTACAGTCTTTCTAAGTTCATTTATGCTGATTGTCTGTACTGTGGTTTCACTATGTCCAACTGTTCTTTACAAGATCTACTGACTATCAGTTTGGGTGGACGGATTCCTCCTCTGTTGCTTTTTCTTTTTATATTTTTTCAATTTTTCATTTTTTTTTCTTCAGTAATCCCTTTCCTGGGCCAAGATTCTAATATTTGGGCATATGAATTAAATTAACTTGACTTTTTTTGTTGCTCTCATGTACAAAATGTCCTCTGCAATCCAAAATTTTGTATACAAAGCAACAATTCAACATGAGAGCCTGAGCTTTCGGTTGGTAAAGAATTACAATATATTGAAAACTCCTTTCACTGATTGGCAGTACACTTCTGAAACTCCTTAGATGCTGATAAAAATATAAACTGCTTGATGGTATAAAATTTCAGTACCTTCCTTCATGTCTTTCTCATCCTCCTTTTCCCCCCATCACTGTCTTTCCACCCACTTATTTGCTTTCTCTATTCAAAAACTACAGCTCTGCTCATTATTACAATGCGATGTTTGGACTTCAAAGAATGGATTTTCTAAGATCAAATAACTGTATATGCACTGAAAACGCTTATCCTGCTTGGCTGCGTTTACTCCACTCTGCAGTATGTCTGGAGAAACGACGCAGCTTTAAAATCACAATGCAAACCAGACCACTTGTTTTGCAGATCCAATGTAATTTGAGCAAAAAAAAATCTGCTTTTGGCGCCTTCACTTGTCACTGAATTGATGTAAGTAGAATGGAATGATTAATGCAACAATCAGGCAACAAATCAAAGCACAGTCATTTCTCGATAAATCTGATCATGTGTGTCTGCTGTTTCTCTGCTCTGTGTATTTATTAATGTGCACCTGTGTGTATGTATGAGTGCTGCTTTTTTTTTTTTTCGGTGTTTACACACGTAGGGTAAATACCAATGTGAGGGTGTTTACAATCCAGGCATGGAGTAGCTCATCTGTAACATCTCATTTAAAACATGTCTGTAGAGGTTCAGGAGGAGCCATGCATCTCCCTCACTGCCTTAAAATGTCACTGACTTAATGGTCACATCGTCCCATCCGCTCACCCCAGCTTGTGGGCGTATGTGTGCATGAGACAGCGAACGAGCATGTCTGTGTTCGTGCATGTTCGTGTGTGCATTTGGGTGCGTGTGTGTGTGCGCGTGATGTTTCAGCTGCCCTTCTCTCCCTGCCTCAGCAGTCAGAATAGTGGCTCATGGCCCTGACTGCAAATGAAGCAGAGGATGTTTGGGTGAGTGAGCACATAAAAAGGGACAGGACAGGCATTTGTAACATGTAACACGGCCACTCTCTCACTCACACACATATGCAACAAACACAGCCAGTGCACACAACCACATACACACACACACACACACACACACACACACACACACACACAGCCATGCACATACATTAGGTTTGTGTTATCAGTTCAGTGAGCTCCCTGGCACATTGGCAAAGAAACAGCAGTGAGACAGCCAGAAGCTGCTAATGGCACCGAGTGAGAAAGAGAGTGTGGATGAGAAAGACACAGGGTGGGAGAGAGAGAGAAGGAGAGGGAGAGACGAGCTGGTTCCAAAAAGAGGGTGAGGTGATGCAAAAAAAAAGGAGGAGGCAGCAGGACTGAATAATGGAGATAGTATTGCCAGGCTTCCAGTGAATCCTAATCTTTGCAGGAGTCATTCATCCGTGCATTTATCATTAAAGGAGATTCTACTAAAACTGTATGTGCATGACATGACTGCGTGAGCAGCCAAAGCTGTAAATGTTTCTCCAAGTCTATTCATTGCGGGATTATCATTGCGATGCCTCCTGGAAAACTTCTTGTATTTAGTAGAAAGCTGTGTTTATTGTCCTTATAAAAACCCTGTTATCAAGGGACTAATGTGGGAGTTTTAGATGCGGACGGTGTCTTGTTTATAGCGATGCAAGCTTTAATCGGCTGCTGCTGTTCTATAAACAGTCCTGGCTTTCAACAGAAAGAGGAAAACAGTTCTACACAACGAAATGGAAGTTTGCTGTTCAGCGTCTGTACAGACACACAAGCACCAAAAGGTTTCACCAATGGGATTTAAATCAAGGCTGTGCTCTGGTGGAATCCCAAAAAGTGAAATATAGGCAGGAGAGATGGTGCAGTAACATTAGGGTCAATAAAAGAGAGTAATTGCAAAGATACTGCAGGATCGACTCATCCAGTGGGCACAAAAGAAAATGTAAATTAAAGCTGCATCAACACTGGCTGTTTTGTGTGCGTGAGTGTGTGTGTCTGTGTGTGTGTGTGTGTTGACAAAACAATGTTTGGATTGTGCTGCCAGAATAAATATAGACTTTCTCAGTATTAAATGATAACTAGTTAACAAATTAATTGATGAATTTTGAAATGCAATTTTAGGCTGATCATTTAAAGCTATACACTGAAATAATGCATTACCGAAATAATTTAATTGACATTTTAAAATTGATTTTCCTTGTTTTGTTTTAAAAAATGTAGTTACATATTAAATTTATAAATAAAAATAAAATGACCAGCTGTTTGAGCCCACCTGTTACTGTGGACAAAAGATGGAGGCAGCAAAGTAAGACTTATAACAACTAGCTGATCAGAGGTTTAGTGACTAATCTTTAAGTTCGATGTCATTTGAATTTAAAATTTTTGAATTTATTTAAATTTTAAATTTAAATTTTAGTTGACAAACTGCTTATATTTTTAAATAAAATAAATCATCTCTCAAGTCATTATATAGCATAAACTTTATATTTTTGAGCAGAAAGCAAATAAGTTATGTGATGTATATAAAAGAC